>OY284481.1:42236137-42836137 GCA_958336345.1 Dorcus parallelipipedus
AAAGCTGCCGACGACAATGCACTGACAGAAATTTTGGATAGACTGAAACAGTTGGAAGAAAATAAAACCGCAGGCAATGTCTTGACAGCAACTCATTATTCGCTTGGAATAATGAGTTGCTGGAACTGTGGTCAGCAAGGCCATCTGCGCTCCAGCTGTAGGCGCAAGCGGCCACGCCACTACAATGACAGTGATTCGTTAAACTAATTCCAATCAGCAAGAAGGGGCGCATGCTGACTGATTCTACGGATAGCCCCAAGATTGTCTCTATTTCTAGAATAAGAAATAATGAAAGTAGCTTGATAACAAATGGACAAATTGGCAAGAGATCCTCCAATTCACAATCGATACTGGTGCAAATGCGTGCATAGTAAGAACAGATCTCTTACCAAAATGGAAATTAATAAATACTGGGAGAAGGTATCACATCCAGACAGCTACTGGAGAGGTTACTCCTGTTTGTGGGGAAGCCGAAATTGAATTGAAGATTGGAAGTATGAAATTTAGTCACAGGGTTTTAGTGGCTGATATCGTTGATGATTTCATACTTGAAGTGGATTTCATGAAGAAAAACGGCTTGGTTGTAGATCTAAAGGATAAATTTCTACGCATTGGAACAGAAGAGATACCTCTCCATATGCCTGAAAATTCACCTACCGTACTGAGAATAAAATTGAAAGAAAGTGTGAACATTCCCGCCTTAACCGACAAGATAATCTTGGCAAAAATTGAAGGCAATCTCGGTAGCTATCCTGCTGGGATCATAGAACCAATTGAAACCAATTGCGCCAAGAAGGGAATTTTACTGGCTGGAACTCTGGTGAAGATTCAAGAAACAGTTCCTATCCGTCTTGCAAATGTCAACAGTTACCCAGTTACCATACCCAGCGGAACTGTAGTGGGCAAGTGTGAAGCAATTGCTTCTATAAACCACATTGAAGTGAACGATGCATCCGCTCGGCATCAGTCTGATACGCTACCACCACTACTAGAGAAATTGCTGGCTGGTACATCAACATTGCTGAAATCCAGAGAAACAGAAGACGTACGAGAGCTGTTTCGAAAATTTAAAGGAATCTTTGCTTATACTGATGATGACTTAACCCGGACAGACATTGTACATCACAGAATAAACACTGGCGACTCGAATCCAATTCGACAACCCGCGCGTCGACTGCCGTTGGCGAAAAGAGAAGAAGCCGAAAATTTAATTAGGAAGATGCAAGACCAAGACGTTATAGAACCGTCGCAAAGTCCATGGGCATCTCCCGTTGTACTGGTGACTAAGAAGGATGGCAGCACGCGTTTTTGTGTGGACTATAGACGATTAAAGGACAGTTATCCCTTGCCCAGGATCGATGACACAATAGATACCTTATCCGGTGCGAAATGGTTTTCGACCTTAGACTTGAAAAGTGGCTATTGGCAAGTTGGTATGCATCCCGAAGACAAGGAAAAGACGGCCTTTACTGCTGGAAATGGCTTATGGCAATTCAAAGTGATGCCTTTTGGTCTTTGCAACGCCCCAGCTACTTTTGAACGACTCATGGAATTGGTATTGCGCGGACTTAGCTGGAAAACTTGCCTCGTATATTTAGACGATGTGATTGTTGTTGGAAGAACTTAAAGAACATCTTGCAAACTTAACAGACGTCTTTCAGAGAATAAAAGAGGCGAAATTGAAACTGAATCCTGCCAAATGCGAATTCTTCCAAAAGGAAGTTAAATATCTTGGACACGTCATATCAGAAGCAGGAGTCGCAACGGATCCAGACAAAATTACAGCCGTTAAGGATTGGCCACCACCAAAAAATGTGCATGAGTTGCGAAGTTTCCTGGGATTATGCACATATTACAGACGATTTGTGAAAGACTTTGCAAAGACAGCCAAGCTTCTGCATTCGCTGACTGAAGGAAAAACAACATTCAATTGGAGTGAAGACTGCCAAGAAGCATGGCATGGCATTGCTTGAAATTGGAGGACAAAGAAGGAATAATTCCTATCAAAAGAACACGTGTCACAAACGTCCAGTGGCAACCAGAAGTTATAAGCCAAGAGCAACGCCAAGAGGAAGACATAAGGGATATAATCTCTTGGAAGGAAAAAGGACAACGTCCAACTTGGGCCGAAATATCGAACAAAAGCCCGATTTTCAAAAGCTACTGGGCACAATGGGACTCTCTCAAGTTAGAGAATGGAATTCTGAAAAGAGAATGGGAGTCACCTGATGGCAGCGAAATTAAAGAACAGTTAGTCCTTCCAAAAGTAAGAATTGCCGAAGTTTTGGAAGAAATACATGATGGTACGTCAGGTGGACATTTGGGCATCAATAAAACATTAGCAAAAGTCCGAGAGAGGTTTTATTGGGTGAAATGTAGAACTGATGTAGAGAATTGGTGTGCCAGGTGTATTACCTGCAAGGCAGTGTCTGGACCTGCGAAAAAGACTCGAGGAAGACTACATCTGTATAACGTCGGTGCACCCTTCGAGAGGATTGCCATTGACATAGCCGGCCCGTTTCCAGAAACCGATCGCGGAAATAAGTACATCATGGTGGTAACCGATTACTTCACTAAATGGCCAGAAGGTTACGCGTTGCCTAATCAGGAAGCAACAACTGTCGCCACTGCCCTCATAGATAATTGGATAACAAGATTTGGGGTGCCAATGGAGCTTCATTCCGACCAAGGTAGAAATTTCGAAGGAAGCGTCTTTCAAGAATTGAGCCGGATGCTTGGCATTTTTAAAACGCACACTACCCCGTTACATCAATAGGTAGAATGTCCACGTGAAAGGAAAAAATTCTCGTTCTATAAACGAACTATGGAAGAAAGGGCGCTTAAAAACTCACCCTGTATAGAGAGGTGCAAAAGAAACAACTTTTTTCAATACTTTTTTTTTCAAAAGTCAATAATAGACGAATTATAAGCTCCGAAAGAGGGTTGGAAAATATTGTTCTTTAGGCAATATCTTCTGGATCCTTTAAGTTATGAAACTAATATTTTAAATTCAGGTATAAAGCACCTAACAACGCATTTACAACGTATTTGTTAGATCCTCCCTCCTTTTTAAAGGGTAGTTCTAGGAGTTCTAGGGGGTGACTTTTCAGTATTTTATTCCTAACTTTTTATTTTTACATATTTCATCAAAAATTTACGAAGAGAATATTCTTTAGATTATTTGGCACAAGAAGGCTCTCTTGTTGCATTTCGATAAACCGAACCGTTTTCGAGTAATTGAGGTTTAAAAGTTAACATACATCCATTGTATTTTGTTATCATAAAATACTGAAAGTAATCCCCTCAAACTACCCATCAAAAGGGAGGAAGGATCTGACAAATGCGTTGTAAATGTTCAGTTAGGTGCCTTATATCCGAGTTTCAAATTTTAGTTCGATAACTTAAAGGATTCAGAAGATGTTGCCAAAAGAAATTCAGGGAATTATAACTCCCTTATTATTGACTTTTGAAAAAAAAAGTATTGAAAAAAGTTGTTTCTTTTGCACCTCTCTATATACTGTTTCAGTCTCAAACGAGGGTTTTGGGACAGCTGTATATAGAGTGTAGAAAGATCGTGAACGGATATTTACTTGTTCGGTTCAGGATTGACGACATTAATGACGAAAGCTTGCTTGTTTACAAGACCTGCAAAGTAAACCTATAGTTTATAAAATATTGTCCGTTTACTTGACATCCGCAGTACAGTATAATAATACCCAGTGATGTCACTACGTCAGTGACAAAAAAGGGGCCATTCTGTTTGACACCCTTACGGAAATGAAATGTAATTCGCCAATCGGAAGGTATCAAACAAAATGGCAAAAGTGACAGTTATACTCGAGTGACGCTACTGCGTGATTCTTATACTGCATCCGCACTGTCAGTGTCTAAATTTGAAAAAAATCATGATTTTGAGTGTACTTGTACTATGCGTTAATGTATTTTTTAGATAAGGGGAGGCTTTGAAAAATAAAATCAGAGTCTTAGCTTGATTCGAAACTTTTATTCTGACATTTGCTTCCTGACCCCTTTCCCCTGTCAAATCTGTTAGTTGTTTAAACGCTCTTGAACACTATAGTCATTGCGTCATTGGTCAGCAAGCAATCCAACGGCGTTTGAAATTGGTCGTTATCATGTTAAAGAGTTTTAACAAAGCCTTAGCCTGCTTTCAGACTAGCCGTCAAAACGGACGGCGTGAATTGCACGACCGTGCAATTCACGGCACAATGTGAAGAGACACACGCCTTCCAATGACCTGCTAAATAACATCCGTGCACGTCCGTCTTTTCGCACGGCCGTGCGTTTTGACGGCTAGTCTGAAAGCAGGCTTAGGGTTCGGCCACGCTGGCGAGCGATTTATCGCGAGCGAAAAATCGTGCACGACATAGCGACAAAAATATATTTCAAACATACTATAGCAAATAAAAGCGGCCATACTGAGCGAGAAATCGCTTAGCGGGTAAGCGTGTCGTTCTGAATTCAACGTTGTTTGATTTCTAAGCGATTTTTATTTACTTCTCGGGTATCACTGCGGCAACATGGGTTCGTGCTTTATATCTGAAGTACAAAGTAAGCCTGTTCTGTGGCAAGATACTCATAAACATTTCAAAAACAAAAGTGTGACGGACAAGATGTGGACAGAAGTTGGAATTTCTTGTGGTGTCGAAGGTAGGTAATAAATTGTTATTATTCATTTGATTATTTTAGGTTATGTTTTATAAAAGTAAACAAATTTCATGTATTCTTTACATAATTACTTACGCCTGTCGTCCATTTACTAGACGATGTGACGCTTGACGCTTCATTTCAAAATGCATGGCAGTAAATGGAGAAAACGTGCCTCTTGAGTGTACAAGCCTTCAATGCCTCCATTTAGAATCAAGCGTTTTAAATGAAAGGATACAACAGATGTCAACAACAAGCCTTAAGTACATATTTGTAAATTATATCATTCCTATGTCCAAATAAATTTTTGATAAAGGTAGGCCATGGGAGAGAAAACTTTTGTATCAGATTACTACAGTAATTTATTTATTTACTCGGCAATTTCTCGTATTAAATTATAATTTATTATTTACATTAAAATATTGTCTAGTTCTTGAGTAGTTAAGTAAAATTGAAGTTTAATTTTACACCTTGACGTGTCACTAATGTAAAAAAACTGCATGGTGTTATAGGTTTTTATATACGTTTACACTACCTTTATCAAAAATTTATTTGGACATATGGGATTATGATAAATAATTAATGATGATCATATAAATATTTTTCAAACATTTCTCTGACTTCTTTAGCTTGGTTGGTACAGCGATTATTGCTTCTACCTTGTCCAGAAGTCCTATCTGTTTGAGTCTGCACATTCCATTCTTCCATAACATTACAATAATCCAGATCACTGTCACCATCATTGTCTCTTATAAAGTTATGAAGTATGCAAGCACATTTTATTAATGTGCAAGCGTTTGTGGGATATGTCTCAATCTTTCCCTCCCACCTCAATTGTTAAGAACTTCTTATCAGCATCGGCAACTGCTTGCAATACCACGGAAAAATATTTCAAGTAATTAAAGTACTTTGAACCCGAATTTGGCGGACATTTTATTTGGCAATGTTTGCCATCGATAGCCCCAAAACAATTTGGAAATTTCCACCGATTATAGTAATCAGATATTGTTCTCTGTAGATGTTCCTCAGTAGGTACGGGCATATATTCATGTACCAATGCATCCCAAATTGTTTCAACTGTTTCAAATATTATTTTACTCACTGTAGATCTACCCATTCTAAATGAAAATGCTAAACATCTAAAGGAAGATCCAGATGCTAAATACCTAAAACAAGATTAATTTAATTAATTTTAATAGGCATACCACATGCCTTCAATTACACAAAAGTTAATCATTTGTTAAAAGTAAACATTGCCTATAGTTAATAACATTAACATTGCTATAGTAACATACATGTATGTATATAGATGTAATATTTTTAATGGTACATTAATGGACAATTAGGGCCGGTACTTTGAACACCGATTAACTTTAACCTTTGGTTTATTCCCATAGAAACAATTGTCTCTACAATTGTAGCTATGGGACCCGGTTGCACAAACATTCACAAATTAAATTTGTGAACGTTTGTGCAACCGGACATTAATTTTTTTGTGCATTATAATTGCTAATTTGTTTTCTAGGAAATGTGGCAAAAGCAAAGTGGAAAAATCTAAAAGATCAATTCCGAAGAGAATATCAAAAAATACCCGTTTTAAGGTCTGGATCAAGAGCCACAGCAACCACAAGTAAATGGCACTACTTCAACAGCATGCAATTTTTGAAAGATTTTGTTACACCTGCACCAACACATGGCAATTTAGATGTAGTTGATGAACCGCAGCAAAGTCAGAGAAATGTAGAAGAAAATGCTGAGGTTTCGGACGATGAAAATGATGGTCGCAGCCTTAATTATGACCAGAGTTATGCAGATGACCTGGAGAATACAAATTCTTCGTCAGTGGTTGATAATATGGTGGAAACGCCTTCATCACGTCCGCAATCCCAAATATCAACACATCCTTCCCGTAATATATCTGTACCACATACGTTTGGTTCTTCTACTTCTCGGAAACGCAAAACAAACGTTTTCAATGACCAATATTTAGAACTGCAGAAGAAGAAAGTACACTTGTTGGAAAGAGAAATTAACAACTCTAAGGATAATTCTGAAAGTCCAGATTTGCAGTTCTTTGGATTGTTTATCTCTTTTAGACAAACTGGAATTAACAACCAACATACAACAACTAGTGTTGGAGAAATTTAGAAAAGTTACAATTCAAGAAAAGTCACAAATGGCACCACATCAACAACCGCAAGCATACAATCAATCGCAACTACAACAATTGCTGTCATACCAACAATCGCTACATCAAGAGTATATACCGCAATCAGAAGATACTACATACTCAGATCTGCAATCTTTATAAATATATAATTACATAATTTAAAATAAAGTTATATTTCTACTATTTTATTCTTTTACTTACCTAATTGTTAGCACTAGCCTTTCTTCAGCAGAAATTGGTTTCCCAAAATTTGTAGTATGTTTCTCGACCCGTTCTCTGATTATGTTCAGTAATAAGTCAAACGTTTCTACAGACATCCTAAGGTACTGAAAAAACCTCTCTGGGTATTTTCGCAGTTGCTTGTACAAATGATGAAACTCCCCATACTTCCTTCTATATCTATTAATGGGATGTACACCATACTTTCTTTTGCGCTTGAGAAAGAAGTCGGGAAACATCGTCTTCCAAAAGAAGAGCAATTCGACGTGTAGTTGACAGAGGCATTGTTAAAAATAAATGTTCATCGCTCTGCGGTGGACAGGTTGTCGCTTGTCTCTTACGACATTGTCGTCCACGGTTTTTCGCTCGCCAGCGTGGCCGAACCCTTATGTATTCAACTGGAAGATTTTTTTCTACTATCGTCAAATGTATCATGACGTTTCAGTTTTGACATAAGTTAATTTCATTTAAGCTACGACTTAGGTTTTATTTTTCATAGACTCCTCTTATCTAAAAAATATATTAACCAGGGCCACCCCGGGCATGGAATCTCAAATCGTGAAGGCCATGCCTGTATGTTTAGTACTGCATTAATTTACTAGATGACACTAAATTGTGTTGTTTAGAAATCTGTAAAAATGCTGAGAAGTACAAATCCCAAATAACAGTGCGTGGAGCATGGTTAATTACGTTTGTAATTGAATTTAACATCATACTTTGCGTACGAAGGTACTCAACGAATCTATTTTGTGGTCTGTTTAGATAACGAGCGTCTAAATAAAAACCTGGTCAAGTGGGTTGTGATCGAGAATTTAAGAATTGGATTTACATAGCAGAATTACTAAATGTAGCCTACTTGACCAGGTTTTTATTGAGACACGAGTTATAACTTTGGATGTAACCACCTGAATGAATCAAAACTTTCATTGATTAATAATTACTTTGCTTAGATACGCAATACATACATATTAATGATAACGTCAAATAAATTATGGCAAGAACATGTTGCAAAGAATTTTCTTTTCTTCCTTTTTAATGGGCGAAGTGTCGCATCAGTTTGCTTTGCACCTCTGGATGCCAACTGGTGGGATTACATTTTGCCGAATCCGGAGGAATTCCACCCACCCACGGTGGATTTTTTAACGTACTGAATTGACAGCGTGTGAACGGGCCTACGGTTTTACTTCCTATCCGAGAAGGCAGGTTTGTGACTTAATTCGCAATTAAAAAACCGACACAGTAATGCAGAATATGGTCATTGGTGGCGCTGGCTTCGCATGTGCATGGTCCCTATAATTAATCTTATAGCGTTTTCGTTTCACTTGCACCGGTTGCACTCAGGATATTTGCATCTTCTTTTAACCTCATGTAATAACACGAGATGAAGATATTCTGAGTGCGCACTAGTGCGGTCAATCGAAAACGCTATTAATCAAAATGCTTGTAGTTAGACAACAATGTTCAAAATTTGAAATTTTTAATTTTGTATTCATACCTGAATTGTTACTTTAAATGTTTCTAATATTAAATAATTACGTATTCTCGACTCGTTATTTTATTCTTGAATGGCTGTGGATAGTATATTTCAAAATTTTAAACAGGAAAAATGAACCCATTATCGCCCATATCCTTGATTATGATTTGCACTAATTTACCAGATGGCGCAAAGGAACCCTAACATTCCTATCTTTTTTGTTAATCTTTGATATTAACGCATTGTACTTGTTTAGTTACTAAATAGTCTAGGATCCCACTGCAACTTTTCTACGCTCATCTGTTATTTTAACGAAACACCAGTAGCTGGAGTCCAGTCACAAACTCCAGTAGCTGGCCTTGCCAGTCCAGTGAAAGCGCGTTTCCACGACGCCAGTAGCTGGAGTCCTGTGACTGGACTCCAGTGACTGGCTCCGTGTAAACACCATTTGATGCCAGTGACATGACGGTCCAGTCTAATTGAAAAATGCTCCTCCAGTCGACTTGCTTGAGGAGTAGCCAGTGCGTATTTTGCTTGCCCATGCGCACACATCCATGGTTGCCGCCCGACTGGACTGCCTAACTGGCTCCAGTGAACTGGCCACGTTGAAATAGGAATTCACTGGACTGGCAAGGCCAGCTACTGGAGTCCTGTGACTGGACTCCAGCTACTGGCCTGTTTACTGGCCTCGTGGAAACGCGGCCTAAGAATTACACAATGCGACCGGGTTGCCTTGCAAAATCCTGCCGTAATTATCTTTAATTGAAGGGTCCAATGCAAAAGGTACCTAAGTCACAATTTCTTCATTTTGAAGTTAGCGGCACTATCGAATGTAATTTTTTACGAGCTTTCATCCTGTTTAAATAACTTTCTTGTAAAGAAACAGCCATAAACAGCCATACATACTCGAAAAATAAATCGCTAATTCAATGCAAGAAGTCCTGTGCTGAGAAGTTCGTTTTTCTGCTGGCTAATTCCCCATCTCAAATTATCTATCCCTGGAATTTCGAAAGCAAGGTTTGTAGAGTTTAAAAGAGGTGATCGTGTTAAACTGCGAGAAAAATACTTTGGAGAATTAACAGAAATGAAACTATATAAAGTTGGACAAGGCCGTAAAATTTCGGGCAAGCCAAAGATCGTATGTGGTAATGAGTCTCTCTGGATTAAAGATGTTAAGTTCAAAAACGTTATCCGTTTGCTGGGGTATGTAAAAGCAGGAGATACAGAATTTTTTGAACGAACTTTACTTCAAAATGGAACTATTTCAGGTGCTGCTTTGCAAACCAAAAAATCTGAAGAAGCGGCAGTTGAATCTGATACTGATATTTATGAATAACATATTTTATTGTGAAAATACTTTATTTTTGTTTTACGAATACCTGGATCGTATTTTTAAGTTTATTTAACTTGAAAACGAATATGTATGAATACTATTGTTTTTTTTTTATAAATACCTCAAATAATATTGTATTGTATTAATTATTTGTGGCAAACAAAAATAAATTCTCATGTTCAAAGCAAAAAGTGTCTAAGTCCATTTTTTAATTATTTTTTTTCCTGGCCGCAGTGGTGATATGCAATAAATATAACAGCATAATGTGCCGACAACCATCAAATACTTTCAGAAAAAAAATCATAGCCATATTCCCAACCATAATATTTCCAAGTACACATGAAACTTTCAAAGTCGTTTTTCTCGAAAAGTATAAAATGTGACTTAGGTACATTTCAAGGGACCCTTCAATTGGAGAAGTTTTAACAATTTTTTTTTCAACAATTTCGTTCATTTGTTTGGGCAGTAAATGAGGTGCCATTAATAACTGAAAAACGATTGTAAGAACTCGAAAAAACTTGGTTGCCACCTCTCAGCCTGCCGCAAGCATCTGGCAGCCAGGTGCAAAAGGGACATCTATCGATGATCATCTACGCTCATCGTGTATGGAAACAAATCTTATACCAAATTGGAATCTAATTTTGCCCTCTGTACGATAGAGTTTGGTTGCCTGCGCAAAAGCTACCGCAACTGAAGATTGCCGGCATTCTTTTCTCATGAGAATTAACGTAAGTACTGCAGCGTAAATTGCATTTGTTTAAAAAAAATAGATCAATTTACCTCAAAATTGGTCGTACATGCAATGCTGCGTCCTTACGACACTTAATTCTCCCGTAAACACGAGAAAAGAATGCCGGCAACCTTCAGTTGCGGCAGCTTTTGCGCGGGCAACCAAACTCTACAGAGGGCAAAATTAGGTTCCAATTTGGTATACAATTTGTTTCCATACACGATGAGCGTAGATGGTCATCGAAAGATGTCCCTTTGGCACCTGGCTGCCAGAGGCTTGCGGCAGGCTGTGAGGTGGCAACCAAGTTTTTTCGAGTTCTTACAATCGTTCTTCAATTAATGGCACCTCATTTACTACCCAAACAAATGAACGAAATTGTTGAAAAAAAAAATTGTTAAAACTTCTCCAATTAAAGGTAATTGCGGCAGGATTTTGCGAGGCAATCCGGTCGCGTTGTGTGGCTCTAAATGTAATCTTTCATTAAAATTGTATTTCGTTAAAATAACAGATGAGCGTAGAGAAGTTGCAGTGGGATCTCATACTAAAAGCTAGGTTCGCGGCTATCCGTTTATACGGTTGCGTTCGTCCGTCAACGGATGATACATTTTTGAAGCGTTCATTGCTATTATGCGGATAAATTTGACAGTTTGCTTGACGGCATTTTGTAGTTGACAGGTGTGCATTACTACGTCCGCTTTAAAGCAGTGATGTTAGTTTACAGCGTAAATTACGATATAAATTACCGTAATTTACTATTTTAAATTACCAAATCACAGACAGCGCTTTTATATTTTTTTTTTGTTTACAAAATCTAAGATTAAATAAACAAAATATACAATTTATAATTAAAGCTGGTTCTTGTCCGATGAAAATTGTATCACAAACTCTTTTAAACGGACACTAAATGGCGCACAAACACTTAACGTTTCGCAGTCGTTCGACGAAGCTGTTAAGTGTTTGTGCGCCATTTAGTGTCCGTTTAAAAGAGTTTATGATACAATTTATAATAAAGTAAAAAATATATTGACAAATTGACAAACTCAATTGTAATTTGTGAACTCAATGCTTTCTTTAACCAAACTTTCTTATTTGCAAGTTACAAATTATTTTATATTAAGTTTACTTTTCTTTTTTTGAAATCGTAATTTGATGTTTTTAATTGAAGTTTTATAAATTTTCAATAAAAGTTTAACTTTTACATACACACAGTTTATTTTCCTACATATTACAAAGAAACGTGGAAAATGGTAAATTATTACAACAATAAATTACTGGAGAGTTTAAAATGGTAATAAAAAACGGTAAATTACTCCTGTAATTTACCAAAATTGTAAATTACCGTAATTTTTCATCAATGCTTTAAAGACAAAACTTCAGAATTAACTTATATCATGGTATATATTAATAATAAAAAATTGCAATCAAATGAATACAATCATATGAGTTACAATTAAAATTGATTTAAAAGCACTAAAATGTAAAATCCCGTACCTAACCTCTACGTGACTATTTAAAAACTATGCTGTCAACGGAAGAAATCTCCGGCAAAAGTTGATCTTGACCCAACTTCTTCGGTCGTCGGATAGAATGTGACCATATCGATAAACGCGAGCTATGATTGGTCAACGTATTGCCGGAGACGTATAAACGGATAGCTGCGAACCTAGCTTAACTTGTCACTGGATAAAAGCTCGATTAGGTACAGTATGGCGTATAAATAACGTTAGAAAATATTTGTTTGCACTCAAAATTAACGACGCCTCTCTAATGTACTAATTATGAATAAATTTAAAGTACTGATAAATAAAACAAGAAATGTCACAAGTGTGCAGTGATACCAACATACTATCAGTTTGACAGTGCGGATGTCAAGTAAACGGACTGTAGGTCCTTTTACGCACGTCATTGACAAACGGCACTAGTAAAACCAATTTTTATATGTAACTATTGTATCTAGGTATATCACTCGTTCAGATTGAAAATGAACGTCTTTATACGAATGTTTGTAAAGTAAAGCTTACGATTTATTACTTGGCTTGAGAGTATCGATGTGTTTTATATGGATAAAATCAACGACGTGCGTAAAAAGATCCATTTAGCAATAGTATATTACATAACAAGTGTAGAAAAGTGAATTTTTACAAAACGAGTTTGGCTTATTTAAGAACGAGCAAAGCAAGCAAAGCAACTTTAAAAGCCTTACGCGTTTAGAGAACACTTTTCTAACGAGTTGCGTATACTATTTTTTCGCATTTCATGCGAAAATTGATTTTATTAATGTTTAATATAAGTGACATTAATCACTGTCACAATTGATGGACGAAAAATAAAGTAGTTAGTACGTTGCTATACAGTAATGGTTGCTATGTTGTAAAGTAACCCATTAATGTACGATGTTGAGGATATTAGAGAGTTTTAGCAATTTTTACGATATGGATAACGTTTACGCTAAATGCTACAAAACTATTAATGCGCATGCTCACAAATATATAAGCAAGCGCGTTACTCTTTTTACAACACTTAGCGTAAACGTTATCCATATCGTAAAAATTGCTAAAACTCTCTATTAATACAATACGTTACTGTATTACGAAATGCGAAAAACTGTAATTATTTACCTTTTATAAAAAGTGTTAAAATATTTTATATTCATATCTGTACAAAGATTTGCAAATAATGCTAATATTTTACATAACGCTAAAATAATAATTTATACCTTATCACAATTTGACTGCATACAAAACTATGAACCTGCTGACTATATATAAGAAAAAAATATGTATACTAAAAGAAAAAACAAACAACCAAGTATTATCTGACGAAAATTTACAAGATTGAACTGTACTAAAGTACAGAATTATTTCTTTATTTTCTTCATCATAGCCTTGCGTTTTCTCGCCTCTTCTTCAATTTTCATATCTTCTAGATCCTCCATAATACCTAAAAGAATGAATAAAATTAATAATTTCCACGCTTGCTAGAATAAACGTACCTATTTTCGTGCTGATACATTCCTCTTTCATCTGCTGAGCAAAACTGGATTCCATATTATCAATGTCATCATCAACATGCTTGAATTTGTTTTTGTCATAACCAAATATTTCACTGATGTACCTCGAATAATCCTCTCCATTTTCAGGACCATCATCAATAAAGTCGTCCATTTCAGGATCATATTCTTCCTCATCATCAGATAATATGCGTCCTGTAATTTATAGAATATACTAAATAAATATTTAAGTCATGCATAAAATTACATACGTTTATTAGCAATCGGTTTCCTTTTAACATCTTTTGGAGGAAACACTTTCCGCCTAATATCTGCTTGAGGGAACTGTTTGGTGGGTTTGAGGTCTCTTGGTGGAAATTCTTTGGGTTTAATGCCGTTTGTTGGTGCCTGCTTACATTGCTTAATGTCATTCTCACTTGATGACATCTGCCTAGGCTTAAAATCATTTGGTGGAAACTGCTTAGGTTTAAGATCACTTAGTGAAGTTTGTTTACGTTTAGAATTACTTAATGGAAATGGCTTGTTCTTAGGATCGCTTAATCGAAGCTGCTTGGCTTTCATATCATTTAACAGTGACTGTCTAGATTTAGAATTGGTAACAGATAATTGCTTAGTTTTAAGATCATTTGTTATCACTTTTTTAGGATGCTCGTCTTTAACCAGCACTCTTTCTTTTTGATCTGGTAGGACGCTCTTATTATCACTAGCTTTTGTTTTTTGTAATTTACTATTATTTACATTATTGGCACTTTTACTGTCGACTCGGACAGGTGGCAAACTTGATTTACCACTCAGTTTCTTTTCAGCATTGTTTACATGTCGATCTAATTTGCTATTATCCTTAGAAATATTCGAATTTCTATCTAGCACATAAGGAATTGATTTTGAATCACTTTTCTTGGGAATCTTCTTCAAATCTTCATTTTGCTTTAATGAAGTTGTAGAATTCAGTTCAACATAAGAAGATGCTCCATTTATTTTTGGGATTCTGTTCAGAAGAGGAGGCTTTTGAGCATTGCTTTTCTTTTGAATTTCTTTGCGCTCCTTCCATTCCCTTTCTCTCTCAGCTTCCTTTTTCTGTTTCTTCGTTAGAGGTCTTTCTTCTTCTTCCTTTTTTTGTTCTATGATAATCGGTTCAAATTGTTTCTTCTCAGCAATTTTCAAAAGTTCTGGAGATAAATAAAATTAGTAAATGCTAATGAAAAATTTTCTGCACAGACAGATTCATCTTGAAGAGTACTTTAAAAAAACTTAAATGGAATTTTGCTGTAAAATAATTTGGGAAGCCGATATTTGAACACCTCTAAATTAACATGGCATTTCCTATGTCAATGCAGCATATAAAAAATTTAATAAAATTAATTATAATAATGAGTAATATGTATATTAAAAAAAATATAGCCCTACAAAAACGACCTACAAATTAGAGCAGATCAAATAATACGAGAAAAGGTCTATTATCCGAAATCTCGAGAAAAGTTTTTATTCTATCGAATAAAGACATTTACGACATTACGAGAGCATTTAATTCCCTGTTATTTAATACTGAGTTTTAATATATCCCTGAAAAAATATACAGTGAATTTTTTTAAGTGTGGCAATGGGTATTTTTTTTTATTAATAAATCAAACATTTTTCTACGAAATGCACATTGCTAGAATGACATGAACATGTTCTATTTAATTATTTTCCGGTTAGAAGTTGAAATTAATAAGCATAGAATTAACTGAAGTCAAAAATCAAGGTAGCTGAAATGTCATTAAGAGCAAAGTTCCATTAATGTCTGTTTACTGCAAATTTATAAAGAAAATGTTCCTTATTATTAAGCAAGCATTAAAAATATCAATTATGTACGTTATAACAAGTTCCACTCATTTTTCAATGGTATGAAGTAGTTTTTACAAGTGGTAATAAATTAATGTTGCAATAATTGGTTTATCAGTAATCATAATGACAAATTGTTAATAATGTCAGCCTACATGGATTACATTCGTTCAATAATTTCTGTTTATTTTCTTCAACTTTTCGTAGCAAAATAAAATTAAGGAAAACGTGTTCGGATATTCTAGCAAAGTTCATGTAGTAAATCGTTTAATTTACGACTAAATACAAAAATTTACTTAACATTAGGTCAAATTTTTAGCATGTAAATCCCTATGGCGACACTTGAAAAAAATTCACTGTATACATATAATAATAAAAATAAGGCAATGGATCAGGTCCCGGCAGCCGGGATGTATAAAATGATAATATAATACCGGCAATGGGGATTTTTGCAATTCTGCCAGAAGTTCCGGCAGCCGGGATGTATATAACATGATGATTAAAATACCGGCAGCCGGGATCTATAACATGATAATTAAAATACCGGAAACCAGAGTTTTTGCAAATCTTCCAGTTATAGAGAAGTGTAGAAGTGTTGATAACCAAATGATCAGGTAGTGGCAATCCGGATGGATACAATATTATAAAATATTGACAATTGCAATTTCTACAATTCCTATCAAAAGTCTCGACGGTAATATGTACGAGCCCTGCGTCAAAACGTTAAAAGTATTCGCCTACATCTCTTTGGTAAAGACAGAGGCAGCTAATAAGTTACTCAGTGATAGATTATTTTTCTAGAATAATAGTAATGAATAAATAGAAATTATAGATTTTTAAATAAAAGTTTTGATATTTAAATTTTAATAATGATTTTATTTTCAATAACAGTTATACTAGCTAGGCGAATACTTTTGACGCAAGACTCGTATATCTTTAGTTTGAACGTAACATTTTAATACCTACCCATTTCGTGATATTTAACATTCAAGAGAAAACGTGATCACAGATTAACTGTAAAATGTTGTAGGTAATTGTAGGAAATGATCCGTATACATACAAACTGAGTCCAAAGCGACTAAAAAAAATCAAATGAAATGGCAGAAAAGATTCTACAATATATCCTATATCTTGCATCTTTAATATATTTTTTGGTACACGCTCCGCAAAGTGGACTATTTTCAGATCGAAAAACGTATCTTTAGCAAATCCGCAAAATTTTTTTAGCGACCCAGTACTTAAAGCTGCCATGGCAAAACTTTAGCGGATTTTTTTGAGCAAGTTTCAATGAAATAAATCAAGTAACTAAGTATAAAATTCAACTCGTGCGTTGCTTTGATTACTGATTATTGCCATGTCTGATGAGACGGACAATTTAGACTTGCTAATTCGAAATTCGAGCAATTTAGCATTAATGTTGGTGATTTGGCGAGCGTGTACCAAAAAATATTGTATGTACCACGTACGTAAAATGGTTTTAGGGGACTCATCTCATTAAGGACTCGGCTCCTTCTTCGCGTCGTCCTTAATTACGATTCGTCCTCTAAAATCTTATTTTGCGTACTTGGTACATAAACTACTTGTATAAGGCAGCTGCATAATAACTGTCAGCTTTTTTTTTAATATAACGGTATAAGAGGGTACTTGACACTGTTTAAGATAAATTGTGAAACTACAGAGTTTGCGCAAACACCATTATACTATAAATACAATCGTTATACATTAGCAATTGTAATTACTGCTTGAAAACGAATAGGAGAAGCACGGTATTGAAAAGTTGTCGAAATTTAGACGTATATTTATCACCCGGCTTACGATTTCGGCCCACGTCGCATTTAAAAATATATTGAAAATTTGCTATGGGCCACGCGATCGCAATAAATAATTAAATAAAGTTTAACATAAATCAAAAAAGTATGTAAGAAGCCGGGGAATTTACAATCCAATATGTTCGAAGTGGGCCGAAATCGTAAGCCTGTTTATCACATACTGTTTCCTTCGCGTGTAATCGCGTCTTTCTCACTCACTATTTTTAACATATTTTGCCTCTCACTCATCTGTTTTAAAACGACTTGTTTTACATTATTACCATGAAAACGGGCGCACTCTAAGCGTCCTACTTGTGAAAAGTGCGCCCGTTCTCTTGGAATGTAAACACAAGACGTTTTCAAACGGATGAGCGAAACGCAAGATACATATTGCTATGTTATTTTAGTTTTGAGGTTTAAAAGTTGTAGTAACAATATTTTTGTATTTATTATTATGATGTATTAATTGTAATTTAGTTCGTGATTTATCATACATCAGTTAAATTTGTATATCAAGAAAATTATGATCCCCAGGTATTTCGACTCAAATGTTGTTAATACTGAAACACAATTTTTTGTTAAGAAAAATAAACTGAGGGCAACAATCAAAAGATGCAATCGCCCTCATCATTAGACTGACACGCACACACACTAGTCTAAAAGAAGTTCGGATGTTACAACATCGTGGAGGATTTGCAATTCTTGAAGGCAACTCCGAAGCCGGACTTCTGAGACCAGGAGGCGTAATGCCATGTATTGTACAGCACAGAGCGTGCCATTTTCTGTGGCGCACATTAGTTTGGCAGTGGTGATGTCTTAAGACATCCTGCCAATCTATCGCGCGGTACAGAGCATTTTATATTACAGCTGCTCTGTGACATACAATGTAATGTTTTAGATGCATTGGCATATTATGGCTCCAATCTGTTGTCGGTTCTAGCCATTTTCGCGTTTTTCGCATTTTTTTATGATTTTAATAAAAAAATTAGAGTATAAAATGGAAAACACATAATACATTGACATATATTATAACCTGGCTTTTCTTATTGAAGGAAACGTCATAAAGTTCAAAAAAGTTTTATTAACAAATTTCATTCAAAATTCAAAGTAAAATCATAATAGGTGATTAAAATGTTCTTCATGTTCATCAAGACAGGCTTGAATTCTACGTAAAACTCATACGAGGATTATTGTTAATTCCCATTATCCGTTCATAAATTTTCTGCCTCGGTTGATCCAAATCATTTATTGGTTCTTGATATATAGAATTTACTATTAATAATTAATGAAACCACATAGTTCAAATATGTGCGAAATATGTCATAAGGAAGCAAAAGGTCCGGATATTTTTCAGAAAACTCACGGCCTTTAATTTGACGGCCATTTCGAAAATAAGATTCGATCATAAAAGTTTAATGCTCTTGCAAGAGAACCATTTTAGGTCGATTTATTAGTTTAAAAGTGGTCTTATACTATTTCAAACGTCAGGTTGATTAAGGCTGGTTCACAACTAACAATTCATGGCCAACCACGAGGAGAAATTAAAAAAAGGCACGTTATTAACGTTAGGTTAAAATAGATTTCAAAAATTCCTGAGTTTACGGTCACTTTATCATATAATTTTGAAAATCTTAGATAAAGAAAAGGAAAACGTATATCTTAAATTAACTCATTCATGTATTTTGGTTAACATCACGGCGGAAATTTGATTCAATTATGAATGCCTCCTGAAGTTTTGTAAATCATTTTGAATAAATAGTTGCATTTCTTAATTTAAGCAATACGTTTTACTTTTCACGATTTGTCTTTATCTAAAATTAAAAATTACGATACAAGCAAAAATAGCCGTCTGACGTAAGGGAAAAAGAGTGACCGAACACTCACTATTATATGTATACATTACAAATCAATACACTTATTACTAATTACTATAAACCACGGGGGTCCGACTCAATAGGCAAAATGTGTATCACTTAGAAATATAGGTCAAGGGGGTTAAAGGCAAGGGGTAGGCATGCTTCTGTATATCCAATCATAGAGGTCGCTAAATGGTTCATTCTTCGGCAGGGTATATGGGTAATTCCCAAAACAAAGACGCAGTATGCGTTTGAATACTGACGTTCTCTTCGTAAAACTTATTTATGTTATTTATTCTTTTATTATTCAACGCAACGGTGATTTACCATGAATCGCCAACTGTGTGTAGTATGTAAAAGTTCTGTGGAAAACATACAATCTTTTTGGTTTCCAAGATCAATCACCAGGTAAGTTAAATAAAAACCAAACACAAGAGACGTAGTAGAATCAGGTATGGCGGCCTTTGTGCAATGAAAAATATGGCGCCCCAATGCAGAAAAAAATGCGGATATATAACTTATATCAGGCGATCAAATGAATTTTACCTCGCAGTTTAGAATGACTCGAAAACGTATGTCTTGACAATACGAAATATGTTAATTTGTCAATTATTAATCTGTGAACAGCACTAATCTAATAACGTTTTCGATGTTAAAAAGCAATTTTTGTTTGTTAAAAATTTTGGTCACAGCTTTGGTTTTTGATGCAAATTTAACAGTTTTTTAAGAAATCTTCAATTTTGTATTCTGAAATTTTCTTCAATTTTTCTTTTTTAATTATGCAAAAAATAATGATTAATTGCTTAGAATCATATAAAAGGCTCAGTTTTATACGTATAGTAGGTATCGGTTGTTAATTTTACATTATTTTATATAAAGGTGTCAAGAATGGCTTACTGCTCTGGGTTTGATATGCCACCTGAAAATGTACAGCGAAAGAAGAGAGTATGTGCCAAACATTTCACTCTTGCTGGCAGAGCTGATGTTCAGGTAATTAAGGACGCCTTTGAAATGGACAAGAGTGAAACAAGATTTTGATGTGTCCCGAAGTTAACGTCAGAACATTTAGGTCCCGACTCATTCGCAAAAATGAGTGTTATTGGCGGCACAGTTCTTTAGCCATTCTGTCGCATGTATAATTTTCTACAATATATCTCAAGATAAGTTTAGAATCTACATACAATCTTTATAATTTCATACCCACAAATTTTAATAGAATCATCTGTTCTTCTGGCTGATACTTTCAGTAGAGTTGACTGATTCAGTGCATAAAATGTAATTAATTAATGTGTCTTAGAACTGACAACAGATGTGTTATAAATTTTCCTAACAACATTTTTTTTGTGTGCTTCAGGTACATTGGGTAATAATGCTCTTAGTATTGCGACATTTGTACAAGATATAGACATGCTCTTCGACAGTTTTAATGGCAGTTCGTTGTATCCGACCCATGGCAGACACTTACGTGTCCACTTCTTCCAATCATTTGCAGTTTTGGTAAACCATGAAACATAAAATTAGTAAGTTTTAAATATTAATTTCTGACATGTATTATTGCTTTAATTAATTCCACTTTTAAATATCACTCATATTAAATTTTTTTTTTTAAGTTATAAGTGTCATTTGAACTAATAGCGGTAGATTTACAATAGCTAATAATAACATTTTTAATAGAGTGACCCATTTTTAAGAAAACGTTTGTACTACATTGTGTTACTCTCAAATTGTAAATATACTTTCTTTTCCACAGATTAGTGGCGTTTTGTTGGCTACGCCGGTAGAACCATGCTGCCCTCACAAAAAGGCTGGTTGGCAAATTTCACGGAAATGTCTGGAATCTGGAAGAAGTGTGAAACTATGGGGCTGAACCATCTACGGACAGAATATCCCCCCTTGATTTGTTGCGCTATTGTCACAATCGATTTTAACTTGTATTTTACATTTTATTGAGTAAAGTTATTAAACTGTATGCTTTTGTTTATTTTGGTAAGTACCTATACTACACTAGACACATTAACAATAATTCAGCAAATGTACTTGTATTTTGAAACACATTCCGGCAAATTATGAGCTAAAATGTTTGTAATTTGAATTTCACTTTGTGTTTCCGAATACAAGTACGTTTGCTGAATTATTAGTGTTTCTCAACATTAAAAATTAAATACAAGAATTCAAATATCCCGCCCATAATTATATTTTTCGAAGCGCCATCTAGTGTCCTTAATTTTGCTTTCGTTCCGCTTTATTTTCTACATTTAATATTGGTGGCGTCATCTATGATTGGATATACAGAAGCTCCTTTTTTGTGGTGGGGAAAGTATACACAAATAATAGCATTGACATAACCATCTCTCGTTGATGTGATCGGTGCTATAAACACAATTGCAAAACTTACCTACTTATGAAGTGAATAAACAGATATGCACAATGCAGCGAGATTGTATTACCTACTAAAATGGTTAAAACAATGTCAGTAATTGGATGAAACCGACAACAGATTGGAGCCACGGTACCCCAACGCATCCATTACATTATATTGTATGTTTCAGAGCAGTTGTAATAAAAAATGCTCTGTACCGCGCGATAGATTGGCAGGATGTCTTAAGACATCACCACTGCCAAACTAATGTGCGCCACAGAAAATGGCACGCTCTGTGCTGTACAATACAATGGCATTACGCGACCAGGAGCAAGTCCAATATAACCGATTTTATAACGTGTACGGTTTCATTTGTTTCATAACGACAATCAGAATTACATGGCGATTCATTTAAGATCAAGTGCGAATGTCAGGGACAAATAATAAGGAATCTGTTTTTTACATAGAAATTTAATTCGCGTTATTACAAAAAATCGTTGGCAAGTATTCTTCATTGTATGACGGATACTAGGCGACACGAATTATTATGTGAAGCCATCGCCTATCAATTAATAATGCAAAGTGAAGTTAATGTATACACTGAGAACCTTATAAGACTGCACATAGTAATTATCAATGGAATTTCCAAATTTATTTCATTATACATGGTTACCGTGCGTTGTTAGTAATGACACCAGGGGCATCCAACTGTCCAAACATCTACATTCTCTAAAATAGTTGAGATTACTTGTCGTACGTGGCGCTGTCTATAATAAATCGAAAAGGTTAGGTTATATTGATTATATTTTTTGTGTCAAATTTGGAGATTGATCGTGATTTTGTGGCCAGTAATTAGTCTTTTGTACATACTTTGACAGTTATTATTACTAAGATATATTATTAGTGTAATTTTTAATTTCATCACTTTTAAAAATGGTGTTTAAATGTTGTGTAAAACATTCTCGAAGTACAAGTAAAGGCACCCGTTTCCATCTTTTCCCTAAAGACGAACAGGTATAGTAACCAGTTATCAATCAGTATTCTAATTAATGAAAATATGTATAGCTATTTCAGAAATGGTTGGCAGTATTAAATCGAAATGACTTGCTATCAAAGGAACAGCAAAAAGTACGCAAAAATTTTAGGGTGTGTGACAAGCATTTCTCTGATCAACAAAAATTCATTGCTAACCGTAAGAGGACCAATTTAAAATATGGATGTGTTCCAGACTTGTTTATAAGGAAAGGTTGATTAGTCATATTTTAACAATCACAATGTATCAAATCAAATGATTTTGCATTTTGTAGATACACAACCCGAATCTATACTAAAATCTTCTAAGATGAACGAAAAAGTAATGGAAGCTAACAGTATATTAAACGTTTTGGAAGAATCACATTAATCTGTCACAGCACAAGGTAATGTAATTGAATTTATAGATTTAAAAATTAATATCTTCCAAATCAAAATCAACTGTAAATGGTACCACTTCACAGATTAAGGCTGTGTCCGACTCGTTGACAAACATAGTCGAATTCGTCCGATTCATTGTCAGACTCCTGGTTAGACCATGGGTGCCGTGGGCGCATTTTAAAACGTAACCACTCGACCGTCCGACAGATGGTCCGCCATGGGTTGAGTATAACCAGGAGTCGGACTCCTAAATACAACAGTTAGGACCACTTTTAAGAATATGTCAAAACAAATAATTTTCTTTTATTTTCAGACTTTATATCGGATGCACAATCTGAAACAACTATCTATGAATCTCGAATTTCATATGATACACCAACATCTTCCATGACAAATAAAGAAGTTATTGAAATAAATAGTTTATTAAACCATTCAGAAAAATTCCATTGAACTACTCCAGCGCAACAATAATGTAATGTAATAGCATTTGGTTTAGGAAAAATGAAATTGCTGCTTTTAAAAACAAAACTATTATTGCACTTACAGCTTCTGTATACAGCAAAATCTCTTTAAAACATATGCATCTTACACCGAATTGTACAATTTCAGTTTAAACCAAAGCTTAAACCCATAACAACAAATGTTGAAATAATGGTTGCTATCGGTTTGAGCTTCAGCTTAACTTTAAAGTGGCATTGTACAAGTGGACCTTAGAGAGATTTCACTGAAAAAGAATGAACATGAAGAAGCACATACAAGTAATTAAATTTTAATAGAAACATTTTGTATTAAATTTGAAATTGTGAGCTCTCTTTCCAAAACTCACTATTTCCTAAAAGCCAGCTTTTCAGAAACTGCAATAATCTATCCAAAACCAATATTAAAATTATTTGTAAATACAACATAAAATTTACTGAACGAGGCTATAGATTCTTGTTCTTTTTCCCCCGTTTCCAAAGTCTATACATTTTTGTCACTGTTAAATCAGAGTTTCATCCACCATGGGAGGATTTGTAAGTACTTGTATTATAATTGTTTTACAATAACTAGTTTTACAATTTTTCTTTTTCTAGCACCTGGATTACTTGCTGATACAGCATTAGGAACAGCAACTTTCCTTATGTTCGTTGATAAACTCTTCGATAGAGTTAATGGTTCTTGCATTACACCAGAACATGGTAAACTTATGCGTTGTGCAGTAACGAAGAATACTGAACACGTGACATTTTGGAATGAAGCAATACAGGTGTTACGTACGATGCGGTTTATAAAACCTAATGGTAGTGAAATGGTACCTCCTACCGTTACGAATTGGATACTTTGCGCGGAATATCTTACATTTGGTCCAAATTACAAGAGTACGGTTTTTCATTTTTATGCATGCGTAATTTAAATCAAGACCCGGTCGAAAATTTTTTTGGCTATATACGAAGCCATGGAGCTAGAAATGTTAATCCAACCTGTTCTTCATTCGCAAATTCGTTTAAGAGCTTATTAGTAAACAATGCAATGTCAACTTATTCTCCATATACAGTGTGTCCCAAAAAGTTTTATACAAATGGAGAAAAAGTTTATCTTACATTTCACAAAAAAAAACTATTCTTTATAAAAAGCTCTGCATGACTTGTAGATTCATTATCAGGTACAAATTTTTTTAAAAATTGGCTGGAATACAGGAAAAATAAAAGATAATGATTTGGACGGAGGGCAAAATACGTTCAAACTGTAGTGGAGAAGCAAAATGTTCATTGAAATTGTAATTAAATAGCAGAAAATTATGCACACTTGTAGATTATTGATATTCTCAGATAAAAATTAAAAAATAAACACCTCAGCAATTGTTAGATAATTTATTTTTATAAAACATTGATAACCTTCTTTATCAATTTTTATCTGGGAATATCAATAATCTACAAGTGTGCATAATTTTCTGCTATTTAATTACAATTTCAATGAACATTTTGCTTCTCCACTACAGTTTGAACGTATTTTGCCCTCCGTCCAAATCATTATTTTTTATTTTTCCTGTATTCCAGCCAATTTTTAAAAAAATTTGTACCTGATAATGAATCTACAAGTCATGCAGAGCTTTTTATAAAGAATAGTTTTTTTGTGAAATGTAAGATAAACTTTTTCTCCATTTGTATAAAACTTTTTGGGACACACTGTATATATATATATATATACTCCAGGAACAAATTGTGAACAAGATGGCTGCACGCCAGCATTGGATTCTATAAAAAGTTTACTACCTGATGAGAAAAATGAAAACATCCAAATAGAAGACATGGAATTACAGGACGCTGATGACACTTTTACTTTTGGAAGTACTTCGAAGAACAGTATTCAGATACATTCATATATTGCAGGATACATCGCTAAAAAGATTTTAAAAAAAATTGGTCCATGCTCTGTATGTAAACAGTTACTTATAGCTACTATTAGTGAAGAGGAACATACTTTAATTGAAGCACGGGCATAGAAGTTCGTTATTACGTCCTAACAGCAATTTTAGACGTTTATTATCTCAGTGTTTTCAGGTTTACATTATTATTTGACCCAATTATGTAATAAAACACATGTTAAAAAACTGTTACACTATAAAATTTGTACATACATAAGACATAATTTACATTGTAAAAAACATAATTTATTTTTTTCGTTCTCAAATGTTGTTATTAACTTTTACATTTATTCCTGAACGCGCAATGTGAATAACATTTTGCGAAGAGCTGAAACTGAAAATATTAATGATCCTGTTAAAGTAATGGCGCTTGAAAGATTTAAAAAATTTAAACTTCGGAAAGTTAAATTAGTACAAGTAAAAATGCTTGTATGATAAGCAGAGACTCGCAAATGTAGTGGAGTTTGCATTGGCGTGACAAGAGATCAACTGTGAAGAGGGAATAACCCGACGAACATTTTGAACATTTACTATGGTTGTCACCAAAACTGTTTCACTTCCTTTAAATTAAAACGATTGAACCCGATGAGAATCCTATAAACGTCAAAATATTTACATAAACTCTAATCTACACAGCGAGTCGATTGGCAAGGTGTACAACCGTATAAACAAAATCCCGCCTACTTTAATTATAAATTTAAATGATCGCGTGGTATTATCTGATCACGTAATTTTCGTCTATGTGCAGCGTTGCAAGATTCTCACTGTATAGAAAACCGTAAGATTGAACAGATTAATTATTAATCAAATCGTTTATAAACTTTTAAATTTGCTTTTAATAATATCAATAAATAATTTAATCATTTTGAAGCAATTACGTATTTAATCAAATGATCATTACCGGAACTAGTTTATATTAAATTCAATTAAAACAAACAGTCACTATTGTTGCATAAAAAGAAATTGTTGATAAAGAATTTTAAGTTGACTTGAGTTATTTTAATTCATTTATGAGGAAAGAAATAATCTACGAGCGTGCAAAGAACCCAAAAACGTTCATAGATTTTAACAAAAGAAAAAGGTTTACGTCCTAAATCTTTAAAGCGGCCCTTGCACGATCAATCGGATTGACATTCGGACTGAATCAAACATACTGACGATCTTGAATTCAATCAGAAGGGTCCCTACACTATCAGTCATACTGACAATCGGAATGAGGTAATTTCAGCTTACTTTATAGAGAACTAACTACTATCAAGTGCGGATGTCGAATAAAAAGAAGGCTTGTTTAGCCATTGTCTTGGCACTGGCCATGAAAAAAAAAAAGGTCAAACGCGAACATTGGGTGAAAGAATGGTATAAAAAAACGTGTAAAATATAGTACTCATTTAAATTGCTGCGTGACATCTCAGAGACCGCTGCTGAATATGACTATAAGAATTAATTATTATGATGACTAAGAATTAATTTTTTATATTTATTGGAATACGGAGGGCGACCACTGTCCCACATTTGTGGTAAAGTTTCATATAATTGAATGAATCTTTTCAATATTATGCTGTTACTAGGATCAGGTGAATTAGAAGAACGAAACTGGCTATTATCCTCCATGACAACATGCGCTACACTGACGAAATGATTGATGCTAGGGTGAATTCGGTCATTACACCGTCAATCAGAATGTCAGTTCCTCCCTGCCACTCGTGATTGACACTCGGATTTCAAAATATCCGGAAATCCATCAATCTCATTCATCAATCCATCAATCTTAACCTTACACGGTCAATCAGATTGTCAATCTTTAGCGAAACTGTCAATCCGATTGATCGTGTAAGAGTTTCATGTTTAGACAGAAATATACAGCGAGAATCTTGTAACGCTGCACATAGACGAAAATTACGTGAGCAGATAATACATTTCTGAGTTTTATAATTGCATAATTTTAAATTGCACATAGGGGTTTTAACATTACGTTGCTATGGTTACTACTTAATTTTCAATGCTGAATCATTTAGAAACTGCCCATAGAAAGTATTAATGAAGGTTTATTTCATTGCATGTATTTAGCAGAAAATTTATTTATCCGGAAATTTGGCGGCAAATGATGCAGAGACCTCTCTCAACAAAGTTCCATTTCAGAATAATGTGTACATTTCTACTTTTTCGGCGGTTGCATACATTATTTTACAATAAATCAAAAGAACAATTTAATTCAATCTGAAAATTCAAAATCGGTGGTGTCATTACTAACAACGCACGGTAACCATGGCGAATGAAATAAATGTGGAAATAATAATGTAATAAAGCTTCCATTGATAATTACTATGTGCAGTCTTATAAGGTTCTCAGTGTATATGTTATGAAGTAAAAACAAAATCGAATTTAATAACAATCAATAACGTAGCAATATGTTAAAAATGGTGAGTGAGAAAGACGCGATTACACGCCCAAGACGCTCTCAGAGGTAAAGATTATAAACGCACTCCTGAAGATGATTTCCATATCCTGCAATGCATTGCCTTTTTTTTTTAATTGAACATAATGAATATTTACATTGTACAGGTAATTTTTTTGATATATGCCGATCGATCGATAGATAAATCAAAGAACTTTTATATAGCTATCTTCGTCTAACTTTCGTGAAACGGCCTTGCGGCTTTTGTCATGTTATGTCATTTCGTATATTTTTTTACACAGATCTATACGATTGGCATATAAATAAAAAATTAACTTTATGTTCAGGGTTATAAAACATAATTACATGTTGGCTGTGTTCGAAAACTACACCCTCGAGTGCAAGTTGGGCGTGTATCGCATCTCTTTCACGCACGATTTCACGCATCTCTTTCACGCACGATTTCTAACTCACTTTGCATCTCGCCTATCTGTTTCAAGAAGTCTTGTGTTTACGTTATTTCCATGACAACGATCACATTTTTCACGCTCTACTTAAAAGTGGGTTATGAAAAATGCGTCCGTTGTCATGGTAATAATGTAAACACGAGACATCTTAAAAAGGGATGAGCGAGATGTAAAATAAGCTAAAAGTCGTGCGTAAGAAAAATGCGATACACGCCCAAATTGCACTCGAGGGTGTAGTTCTCGAACACAACCATTGTATACATATTGAACAGTTTCTTTAAGTAAATCTAAACTTTTAGTACTCTTCCTTTATTTTTTACTTTAATGACTTTTCTTATCGGTTCGTTATTTTACAGTATTACTTAGCATATCTTGAAGCTTTCATTTCTCATTGGTGTTGAATTTCACAGCCTACTAATTTCATATTAGAGATTAATTTATGTTTTGTTAATATCTGCCCTACAGGTAAAAACTTTTCGAGTATATTATTCATCGTTAAAAAGCTCTTTTTAAAGACTATCTAACTAATCAAAAATCCAACAAGGCTGCCATATGAAAAACAAAAGTTAGCACTGATAACTTGACAACAAATGACAATCGTGGGTTTCTGTTTATGTAAAAAGCTTTGTCTTAAAAAAGTGTCTCAACATTGTAAAACTTTAGAAGAGATCACATTAAGTATTATCGAGTTATTGAGGAACATAGAAATCGGCAAATTTTGTTTTGTTTTTAATTATCTTAAAATTTTAAAAACTTAGGTTGAATTTGAAATGAGATTTGTCGTGAGCATTTAATTCAGCAAAACATTCCCCATTTAACCGTTGCTCTATGTCTTCTAATAACCGAGATACCGTGAGCATCGGAATGTGGACTAAGGAGGTCATTCTAATCGGGGTTGCAAGTTACAACTTGGTACGATCCTACTTCCGACCATTATCGAGACTGCACAACCTTGTATGTTGTTACCACCGAACATTGTCGAGATTGAAGCTTCTTACCAGTTGCTAAGGAGGTACCACCGTTGCTAGGTTGCAAATCCGATTAGAATGACCCCCATAGCGTATGTACGTTTGCTTTGCAATAATATGCTGCTACTATGTAAATAATAAAATGCAGAGTAATAATTTTATAAGGTCAAATTTTTGAAAATAGGAAATAGTTGTAAGAGTGTAAGACACTATGATTAAACTTACCATCAAAATTCAACGGAGGAGATGCCTTTAGTTTAGGTTTACTAGATTCCTTTCTTTCTACAGTTTCATGAACATCAACTGGTTCTTCCTTTTGAGATTCTGAAGATTCTGTATGTTTACGTTTTCGCCGATGTGGCAATAGTGCCTCTTCCTTTTCCTTCTCGAGAGCAGCCTTAACTCTGTCCTTGGTGGAGCTTAAATTTGTGCTAATTTTTTTTTTTTCAGTAGGAAACTTCGGTTCTTCTGGCATTTTGTTGTACTTCTCCATCATTTTGTTGTAAAACGAGGCTGCCTCTTGAGATACGTATCCGTAATCATCTTCATCAGGTTGACAAGGCCCTACTAGCGTGATTGCTGTGTTGTCGTTGTCCAAAGCATCTTCAATTACAGCCTGATTGGCAGACTTAGTGCGTTTTAACATAACATTTACTCTGCGTTTAGCTTTTGTGTCCTATAATCACCATAATCAATCAGGTTAAATCAGAGATGTTCACAAGCGGGAAATGTACCCCGAACATGCTAAGCGTAGGGCAAAAACTATACCGGTCGGTTTTGTCCAAGAAATTGTAGATGGTGTATTCTGTAATTACATTTTTTTTGGACTTTGAGAGTTTGTTTTACATACACATCATTGTACATTAACCTGTTTATTTAAATCTCTTGCTCCCATGTTTGTTTAGAAAAATATATAGGGACATTCAACGGACACAATCGATTTATGATTGCATACGGTTTAGCGTTCAAGGCATCTGAATCGATTCAACATCGATCGAGTATTGTTTATTTCAGGGATTTATTTGAGAAATAACTTAACCGCACTGCTAATATTGTGATATTGCTATTACTGAAAAATTAAAAACCAACCTATTATACTAAAAATAGTAAAGGAGACTGTGGTTTAAGGAATAATTGAAATTTATCTCTGCCCACAATAATTTTATATCCGTAGATACGTATTTCGGCAGCTAAGCTGCCATCTTCAGTACAATTTAATATTTATATAAAACTACATTGAAATCTAACAGCTACCTACCTACCTACCTGATCATATTATCTATACTACTAAAACTATCTAAAAATAACAAAATTAACACTAAAAATTAGTAAAAGAGAGACTGTGGTTTAAGAGACACTAATTTTTAGTGTTAATTTTGTTATTTTTAGATAGTTTTAGTAGTATAGATAATATGATCAGGTAGGTAGGTAGGTAGCTGTTAGATTTCAATGTAGTTTTATATAAATATTAAATTGTACTGAAGATGGCAGCTTAGCTGCCGAAATACGTATCAACGGATATAAAATTATTGTGGGCAGAGATAAATTTCAACCTATTATAGAAAATAGGATTATACCGGTCACGCCACCGTTCAGTGTTTTCATGAATCGATTTTAATCGATTCAATCTGATTTTAATCAATCGATTTGCTTGTTGAATGTCTCTTTTGCTTTTCCATTTTAATTTTAAATGAGTCGGTACTCTTTTTTTAATGTCGTTGATACACATTGTTGCCTACTGTTGCAGACGCCTGTCTGTCTGGATCAGGGTGACCAGATAGTTTAATACTGTCGCCAGAAAATGGCGCTTCAGTAGCTAGGAATCGCCAGTAGTGGGAAAGTAATGTTTTATAATTTCAATAAACTTCAAATACATTATACACTCCGCGACAACTGATTACCCTCATATTATTTTTCGGCGACAATTGATTTTTATAAGGTAATTTTATCATTGCCGTCTCATTGGGTAAATACTACAGTATTCTGTCTAGTTTTATTCTGATTCTTCTTAAAATCAAAAACCATAGTTATTAAAAACTTAACATGCAAATTCAAAAAGTGTAAAAACCACGAGGGTCCAACTCAATAGGCAAAATATGTATCACTTAGAAGTATAGATCAAGGGGGTTAAAAGCAAAGGGTAGGCATGCTTTTGTATAGTTATTTTACAGATTGCGTTTTGATGTTGTTTTAGTATTACTTTTAGCTCCTGTTTTTAAGTACAGATGGCGTCATTCTTCGAAAGGGTATATGGGTAATTCCCAAAACAAAGACGCAGTGCGCGTTTGAGTATTGGTGTTCTCTTCATAAAACTTATTTATTCTTTTATTACAAAATCTTTTAACCGGACGCTAAATCGCGCACTATACAGTTAACGTTTCACCGTCGCTCGACAGCTTCGTCAGAAGTGAAAACTATAAACACGTTGTCAAAATAAACAAGGTTGTCAACGGAAACTGAAAAGGTAAATTGATTTTTTTTTTTGAACATAATAAATATTTTATTTTAATAAATGTTAAAAATTGACAGATCTATATTCTATTTAAAGAATCGAGAAAACTAGAAAATGTATCGTTTAAACTTGCAAAATCGGTACGTTTGTTAATAGAATTCGACGACATTTTTATTTTACACATTTCTATAAAACGTCTTTTAAAAATATTAGACTCATAATATAAAATATTAGTGTTTTCAAAATCAAAATTATGGTTATTTTCTAACGAATGTTCAACAAGCATTGAATGATTTTGATTATTTTTTTGGATATGATATTTATGTTGATCTAGACGTTTTTTTAAATTTTGACATTTTTCTCCTATATAACATGAATTACAATTTAAACATTTAATTTCATAAACCACGTTAGGTTGTTTTAATATCGGTGTTTTTGTTTTTAAATTTGAGAAAATAATATTTAAATTGTTTACAGATTTGCTAGCTAAAATTAAGTTGTGTTTTTTGAAAATGTGTTTAAATATGTTATATAGTGGTTCAATATAAGGTAATGAGATGTATTTTTTGTTTGACGAAGCTGTCGATCGACGGTGAAACGTTAAGTGTATAGTGCGCGATTTAGTGTCCGGTTAAAAGATTTTGTAATACAAATTTCATCGGAGAAGAACCAACTTTAAATATGGATAACAAAAACATAGGATTTTACAATTTTGTGGAGGGTCGCTACGGGCATCAAAGTAAGGTACTGTGCAAAATTTATTCCAAAACTTTAACTAAAATTACCAAAATAAAAAATCGTAAGCTCTTTTTGCTTAAATGTAGAAAAGAAGGTGTATATCCTAAACATATTATTGACCCTTTAAAAAAAGCGTATGATATGTCATGTCACAAAATTGACAGATATGTATCGGATTTCGCTAATAAAATTTTTTCATATGAAATTGAAGTAACTCTAAAAACTCTTACCAAATTAATGTGGAAATTAGATTATACTTTAGGACAGTTAAGTAGTTTTCTAGATAATATCATATTAAAAGATTTTCTAAATTTTGAAAACCAAAAAAATGAAAGGTCGTTTAATAGAATTCGATCGACACAGATTAAAAAGTTAGATAATCTTATTTCTATTAGAGATAAAAACTTTTATATTAAATTTGACCAAAATACAATCAATAAATGGTTAATTAATTATATCAAAACTGAGATTCCGTCAAATTTAAAATACATTTTTGCCTTCGGAAAAAAATTTTCATTACCTTATTTTAATAAAAAGCAAATAGATTTTCTAAACGTTTTAAGTAGCTTAGAGTTTGGTATAAAATCTTTAGATTCAGCTTCCAAAATACAAATAAGAAATAAATTTTGCTATAATTTTCTAAATTACATTAGGAATATTGATAGGACTTTTGAAAAATCAAAATATAAAATTCTTATTCGAGATCTTTTGTCTTGTAAAAAAATTTCTTAAAGAAAATCCTAACATTATTGTTACAGTCGCAGACAAAAGCAATGTTACTGTTTTGATTGACAAAAATGATTATTTTTCAAAAGTTCAAACAATGCTCTCTGACAATAACACATACGTAGAATTAAATAATGATCCCACAGAAAATTTCCAGCGTAAAACTTTCAATATTATTAATAAGTTAGGAAAATCTGTTGAAATTAGTAATAATATTGCTAAATCTCTTAAAGTACAGCATCCCACATTTCCAAAATTATACTGCATTCCAAAAATTCACAAACCTAACACACCTCTTCGTCCAATAGTTTCTACTATTGGTTCTTCTCTATATTTCTTATCAAAATTTGTTTCAAGAATTCTTACTCAAGTTACTAGTAAATCAGAATACTTTATAAAAAACTCTTTTGAACTTGTAGATAAATTAAAAAACATAGATATACCAAATAAATATATTATAATTTCTTCAGATGTTGTTTCTTTGTTTACTAACATTCCAAAAGAGTTAGCTTTAAAAAGTATTAATGTTAGGTGAATAGAGATTAAAGATTTTACAGACATTTCCAAAGAAATTTTTTTAGAATTTGTTACTTTATGTTTTGATACATCTTATTTCGCTTTCAATGATAAATTTTATAAACAGATTTTCGGTACAGCAATGGGTTCTTCTTTATCGCCTGCTTTAGCTGAAATTGTCATGCAGGAACTAGAAAAAAGTGTCATTAACTCATTACCTTTAAATTTAACTTTATATTTTCGTTACGTCGCGTCGATGATATTTTATTGATTTTGCCCTCAGATAAAGTAAACTTTGTTTTAAGTAGATTTAACTCTTTCCATAATATATTACAATTTACAGTAGAAAAAGAAATTAACGATTCACTAAGTTTCCTTGATGTAAATATCATCAGACGTAATAACAAATTAATAACGAATTGGTTTCATAAACCTACGTGGTCAGGTAGATATATTAATTTTCATTCGTACACATCTAAAAACTATAAAATTGCAACAATTATTTCTTTAACAGATCGAGCTGTTTTACTTTCAGATAAACTTTTCATTTATGATCATTTAAATTTAATAAAAAAGACTCTTTTTCAAAATTCTTATCCAATAAATCTTATAGAATCAGTAATTAAAAATCGTGTTAAATATCTACAAAATTCAAAAATCTACAATAATAGGATCGACGCTAAAAGTGGCCAAAACACGATTTGTTGTGTAGCATACAAGAGTTTGTTTAGTTGACACCAGGTGGCGAACGTTTAGCTGCAAACTCCAATACACAAATAATAGCATTAACACGCAGTGTTGCCAATGTGGTGGATTCTCCACTAGATCTGGTGGTTCTGAACCTTCGTTTAGCGACAGGTTTTCTCCTTTCGCGGTTAGTGGAATTTTTGGTGGTTCTCTTCATGTAACTATTTCGCATCATAAAAATTAAAGCTCATTTTTTAGTTTCTAAAGACTAACTTTTCTCGTATGTATTTCAGTGATTTTTATAATAACGTATTTGTGTAGGCATTTTCGTTAATTAAGATTGGTGCTCATGACAAACAAATTTACAAATGGGCGCATTCAGCAGATAGGTAGATTAAAAATTATCCTTACATTGCACACTGCAGATTCGATAATGCCAAGACCACAAGTACACATAGAAATTTCGAAAAGTATGGTTGAAAGATGCTGCTTTGAAAGACTGGATAACTGTTAAACTGCTAAAAAAAGAATTAAAAATCGTTATTATTTGCCAAATTTTGTAATTTTGAAGGTTTTAGCGGAAATCTGGTGGTTTCTATATCACTAATTGGTGGGAGACAGCTTTCCATTGTTGGCAACACTGATTAACAGTGTAACCAAGTGTAACAATCTCTTATTGACATGATCGTTGGTAAAAAAAAACTGATGTGAGGTTAATCAGTTGTTGCGGAGTGTACAAGCAATGGTTAAGAAATTATGTACAATTATTAAATTTTACAATATGCTTCATTACAATCATTACATTGTAATTGTAACCTAAAAATTCATAGCACACAAATCAAAACATTACTCTAAAATCTTAAATGGATGAATTCAGAAATCTACCTTTTGCCCACGTCTCTGACTCCCATTTTTTGAGATACTTTCATATTTTGCGTATTTGTCCATATTAATTTTATAGTTATTCTCAATTCAAATGACAAGACAACATTAGCTTTGTTCCTACACAGTTCTAAATCAGTTCGGAACTGTACTGCTCATGCGCTCTTGCTACAGGTCATGCGCTCTTACTAAAAGCGCTGTGTATTTAGCAAGAGCGCATGAGCAGTACAGTTCCGAACTGATTTAGAACTGTGTAGGAACAAAGCTAATTACTTTGGTTTAACGTTCAGAGCCGATTTTGTAGAGGTTTTATCACCGAACACAACACCAGGTTTTATACTATTTATAGCACATTTATAGGTTAAGTTATTAACCGCTTAATGGAAATAACACCAACCTGCCAAGTGGTGTCAATCAACTGTGATTGACTATTACGAGCACGAGCTATCACCACACTCGGCCACAGCCATCTTTACATCTAGCCATGGCGAGAAATGTGGCAACAGCGCATCAGCTGACAACGGGAGGTCTAGTACAATGAATAATATATCATTATATTTCATTGTTCTACTGCTGTGTGCATCGAATTTTCAGCACTAGTGCAGAATTTAATGAGCTATAATCTAATAACACTGAAAAATTAGAAATAAAAAATGTTTTATTACATATTATGCATGTAAAAGGTAGTACGTGCCGATATAAGGTCGGTCTTTTCATCTACCCGTAAAGTTATTAGGCGAATAACTTGATTTTTATGAATTGTGTCCATGGTAGTTCTCCATCATCCAGTTTATTAAGAAATGGAAAGACCCGTAATGAAGTTGCAGTTTCATCGTTGATAAATTGAAATAATACGGTTAATTTTCACACCACCCGAGAGGTTAGTCACGACGCTTTACTTCTTTTAATGGATAGTTCGCCTGTAGTTCAAAGGGCCAAAGCCCTATTCCCAAAGAAGTAAAGTATTATTAAAAAAATAAATAATAAATAAATATAAAATGTTTGCTACACAGTTGCACCTGAATATCTTGATGGTATCCAATCTTTGCCACTTGCCAGGAATAGAAGTTATCAATTTTTGTTGTAGATTCTCATCTTTCAGAAAAAGAAACACACAAACATAGAAATAGGAACACTCGAAGTGCTGTGATATGACTTGCAATTTACGAGGAATTTTAAAAATATAAAGTATGTAGGTAAGTACTTATAAAACAAATCCCACTAACAATAAGTGAACATTAAATTACAGGAAATAATCCGTAGGCATGAGCTATTCTCCATGACATAACCTTACACAACAAAACTTTTATTTACTATTTCAACAAAGAAATTAACCCAATTTGGCACTAATACCACTTGCTGTGTTCTCAGTAGTGATTACCACACCTCTCAACACTAGAAGTTATCAAAAACTAAATAAAAAGTAATCACAATAAACAAAAACCTTCACCACAACATTGTACAAATCTAATCTGATAGACCTCCCGCAGTGTTGCCGCATCGACGCTCAGCATGGCTAGAACTAAAGATGGCTGTGACTCGGCACTTGGAACTACTACGAATAACAAAACCCTAGAAAACGAAAATTACAAAATAGCCAAATTTATTAACTTGAATCGCCTTAAAATTGCCAGTCGCCTTCAATAAATTTGCATCGCTAAAACAAAAACTCGAGATAGCCCAAATGACGATTAATCGCCCAATCTGATCACCCTGGTCTGGACAAGAAGCCACTACATAATTATTTGGATTCTTCCAAACTATCGAGGGTGGGGAATGACGCTTTCGGAGCGTTTGTGAACATCGCTGAGGTTAAACAATGTTAGGTTATTATTATCATTACCTTGGCACGCAGTTCAAGTAACTGATCGAGTTTCTTCTTAGCTTCAGTTTGCTTTTGTTTTTCCTCAGCTTCTTTCCTTGCTAAAAATCTTTGAATGTTAACTGAGAGTGTTTTATTTCTCTGTTCCTTTTTTGGTGGTGAGAACTTGGTTGAATAATACCGAATCTGAAAAATATTTCAAAACGAACGATCAATTAATCTTGTGTTTACGGTGAACAGGGATGCAACACATAATGTAAATTCAGTTCCTTGGGCCGTTTCATTTGTGCTTTGAGTGCAGCAGAATAGAGATGTCGAAAAAGTAACTATTCGGTACTCGATTCGTTGATCGAATTTTCTTATGCTTTGTAATAAAATGTTTAGACACTTTTTATTTTCCTAGCTCTTTGATTTTCAAATAAAGTAGCTGTCGTTTACTCGAAAAATACGATTACATACTAATAATAATACAATAATCTTTCAAACCAACTTTACCAATACATTGAAAATGTACAGAGAAGTGCAATGAATATAGTAATCAAAGTAGTCATACGATTGTAACGAATACAGCAAATGATTACTGAATATTCTAGTAATGAATACTCAAAAGTAACGAAAATTAATTAAATTATCTACAGCAGAAACTGTGGAACGGTTTCAGTTACGTTTTGCATTCCCAATGATGAATTACGAAATTTCTGGAACCAGACTGAAGTAAATATGTTAAGCGTTGAACGAAAACGTACCTCTTTCTTGTCCTGTTCGTTTTTCTGCGCTGTGTGGAGAAGTTCACCGAAATCCATGATCAATTTGTTCGAGTTTCACCGCGGACAGAGATTAAAGTCAGAAAATATGAGATTTATGTTACGACCCACAATGGTCTCACGTCGTACATGTTAACATGGACACTAAAAACTGACAGTTTGTGACACAGGGTTGCCAGGACTGCCAACTTATGCGTACCAACAAAGTCGCGAAAAACGTACCAGAGCCAGGTACTTTTGTATACAGGGATATCCACATAAACCGTTCGTTAAAAGTTTTCAAGGTTGCAGTTCACGTAGGTATTTGAAATTTCAGGAGCAAGAGTTTTCCATAGAGATCTCTTTAAATAAAATAAAATTGTCTTTGTATCACTTCCGGTTGTACCGGAAGTCGCTATCAACTCACTTATTTTAAATAGCAATCTATCATTTTAGTTACGAATTTGAATTCTACATGTAAAAATATGTTAAATTGCAATACATTTCCCTATCTCTAAAATGCATCATTTTTGAGATATTTTGAATTTTCTTAAAAATTTGTATTCTGCAATCTGATTTTCAAAAAATTATAACAGCTATGATTGAAGCAATTTTATTTGTAATAGCTGATATTGTAGTTGAAGCTTTAAGGTTCTTAAAAATTCCATAAGCATAATCTATTAAGCTACAGGGTGTCTAAAACGGAGCGCTCCACTCGAAGATATTCAAACACAGAAAAATACTTTTTTTCAAATGGAACGACCAATATTTTAATACAGCATAGTATGTGGAATCAAATGCTGAGTCGAACTGTATTAGCATTCCCTATACCTCACTTTAACAGTTGTTGAGTTATGAAACATTTTCGATTTAATTCAAAGAAAATTACAATTTTAATAGGTGAAATATTTTTAATTTTGTTAAGATAGAAATTATAACAATGAATACTGTTACCACAAATTTTGTAGTAAACCAAAGAAAATAGAATTTCGCAAATGGAAATTCACAAATTTTAATTGTTCTTTGATCATCCGTCTCTTAGGATGCTTGTGATCTTATAAAACGAAAAAGTATTAATTTCATTACTTTAAATTGAAGAATAAAATAGCTGCTAGTTTGCAATTCTCTGGGTTAGCGTGAAAGTGTTTTAAAACCATTGTCTAATTATCTTCGTTATTTGTTACTGATCTTCGTACATTTTATCTTTCCAAATTGTATAGTTAGGTTCAAACTTTCCAAACTGTGTTTTATTCATAGGAGACAAGAGGGATACATTTTATTGAATACACAGTCTCTGCTCTGAACAATTTTAAATATTTAACAGATTTAAAATATCAGGCGTTTGAATAATTTTGATTTTGATTGTCAACTTTTTTTTTTGCTTTTGCTTAAAACTTGTAGTAACAGGAAACGTTAAATGCAATTGTTTGTTGTTTTCATGGCTCTATCAACAAAATTAGAAATATTTAACCTAATAAATGGTAAATTTTTAGGTATTAAATCAAAAATATCTTATAACTGAAAAACTGTTAAAGTTAGGTGTAGGGAATGCTAATACAGTTCGACGCAGCATTTAATTCCACATTCGATGGTGTATTAAAATATTGGTCGTTTCATTTGGAAAAAAGTATTTTTCTGTGTTTGAATACCTTCGAGTGGAGCGGTGCGTTTCAGACACCTTATAGCTTAATAGATTATGCTTATGGAATTTTTAAGAACCTTAAAGTTTCAACTACAATATCAGCTATTACAAATAAAATTGCTTCAATCATAGCTGTGTTATATTTTTTTGAAAATCAGATTGCAGAATACAAATTTTTAAGAAAATTCAAAATATCTCAAAAATGATGCATTTTAGAGATAGGGAAATGTATTGCAATTTAACATATTTTTACATGTAGAATTCAAATTCGTAACAAAAATGATAGATTGCTATTTAAAATAAGCGCGTTGATAACGACTTCCGGTACAACCGGAAGTGATACAAAGACAATTTTATTTTATTTAAAGAGATCTCTACGGAAAACTCTTGCTCTTTAAATTTCAAATATCTACGTGAACTGCAACCTTGAAAACTTTTAACGAACGGTTAATGTGGATATCCCTGTTTAGGGACCGTCGACGGCTAATCAAGATAGACTGGTAATGACATTTGCAAAATAGGACTAGTGTTGGGATCACTCGAGTGAAAAATAACCTATTATCCGTATAACCCACCCAGAGGTGGGCGATACACAGTGGTCATTTTACTCATTCTAGGAAATAGTAATACCAAAAATCTACAATCACCAATATCATTATTTTTCATATTACTTAAAAGAGAAATAGTTAAATAATACCTCCAAAAAAGAGAAAAAGAAAATCGTAAAGATTTCGTTTAGTAATCACGTAATCAACACTTGACAAATTAAGATTCACTTCACATATTTATTTCAAGCGATTTATGCGTCCTACAAATAACAGTTAATAGGAGTGTTTGAAACATATTTTCTTGGTTTCTTCTGTTACATATTTATTTTGAAGGTTTGTACTTTAATTGTAAATAATTACTAGTTTTATTTTTCTAACAAGATTTAAAGAAAAACGCTATTGAATATCATAATTCCGATTGAGTTATTTTCTTTGTTTTAATACAAACTAATTGGACTTGCAATACTTATATCCGTGTTTGTTCGTAGTGATATATGGTTTTCTAATTAGGTATTTTCCTTAGCTTTAAGGTAAGGTTAAGATTAGCTGCCAAGAAGTGCCAAGGACTGAGCTATTTCGTTTGTTTAGGAAGAATGTCGGTATATGGGAAACTTTTTATTATTGATTTCTCACAAAAATTTATTGTCTATGAAAGCTCCTGCATCTTCCCAAACTCAAAATGCACATACCAAAATCTGAATACCTCTTATCATATACCGAGGAGATCAAGATATTTGAAATCGACATAAGAGTAAAGTACCTTTATTTTTCAAAATACGCGAAAATATTATTTGGAAAAATTATTTAAAATTGTTATGAGATCCCAAATATGAAATCATGGCTGTCTAGGATGAAAAAAAAATTTGGACAAAAAAGTGAAATTTTAGCTGGTAGTAGCGAAAAACAAGTCTCAGACTCACACCTGGAGAAGCGTCCAGCTTTTAATTCACATTAATAATTAATTAAAAATAATTTTTAATGCCCATTAGTTAAGTATTAATGTGTATTAAAACATTAAAAAAAAAGTAAGACAAAAAAACTTTATTTTGATCTGCCCTAGCTACCCTTTTGGGCGCCTCCATACATTATGAGACACCCTGTATAACCAATAATGTCTCTATCTTAAATTAGTTACTAGTTTAACTTGAGAAAAATTAGTTTAAAGTAAAACATTTGACAATGCTATTTATTATTTCCTAGAATAATTAAAATGACCACTGTGCGATACGGGAAATTGTGTATCGAATTTCGATACGATTTCTGTATCGATACGTATCGATATATCGAATATCGATATGTATCGAGTATCGGGTACCGATGTGTATCGAAATATCGGATCGATATGTATCGATATATCGATACGTTTCGAAATATAAGATCGAAATATTGAACAGAAGCTTAAAAATACGAGATGAAAAATAGAGCTGGAATAAGTTTAAATAATAACGCCGAATATTCGACCATATAAATACAAATAAATAAATAAAATCTTTAGTTAGTCTGTAATTCGATATTTCAATACGTGCCGGTATATCGATATTCGATATTTCGATATGTATCGACATCCGATATTTCGATACGTATCGATATTTCGATATGTATCGACATCCCATATTTCGATACGTATCGATATTTCGATATGTATCGGTATTCGATATCCGATATTTCGATACGTATCGATATTCGATACGTCGATACAGCTGAAAACGTGTATCGATACAGTTGGCGTATCGATATATCGATACATCGACCCAGCCCTAGAAATAACCTGAATTATTCGGTTATCGGTTATGATTTAAATGGTAAATAACCGGTTATGATTCAAGTGATAAATAACTGGTTATTTATTACTTGAATTATAACTGATAACCGAATAATTCAGGTTATTGAAAGGTCATTTTCTTGTCTGTTTACAAAAACACCTGACTGGCGACTCATTCCCATTATACTGTATATACGGGGATAATAATACTGGCGAGATTACTTGGCAGTCGTAGATTTTGTGCTTTGCAATTATAAATCTTCAGCAAAATTTGTTTACTAAATATTAAAATAAAATATTTTGTTTTGGTAATTATATTAAAATTAAATAACCAAGTAGGAACAAAATTTCTTATTTATCTTATTTAATTTTATACGTAATATATTATTATTTGTTAGAACAGGAGAAAAATTACGTTTATTGTTTTTTTTATAATTTTAATTATATTTTTACAAAGTAGTAGGTATGTTTTAATTTACAATTTTAATTTCCAAATTATTAGTAAGTTTTTCAATTTGGAGAAAACTTATACACTGAGTGCAAACGGTGCGAAAAATCAACATGCAAGTAAAGTTAGGCAGTGGTCGTATACTGGTGCTTAAAAGTATTCGGACGACCGGCGTGACCGCGTGGCACTGTGGAAGTTTACCACAAGGGTTAAATTCGAACGATTTTATTACTTTTCATTCGGATACTTTTAAGCACCAGTATACATACTTTTATTGCATGCTGGAAATCAAATAGGTACCTACTTGTGCAAACAAAATTTAAATGCAGTTTAACCGAACAGAATCACGACCGAACTAACACCGATTGCGTCACCGAATACGAGTAGCCCAGTACCTGCCAATTACCGACACTCCAATCATCTTTCGAGTGATTTCATTCAAGTGATTATCCGGTTTTTCAAATCATTTGAATACTCAGTAGTCGGTTATTGAAATAAACCGGTTATTTCCATCACTAAATAGGACGGTTTGTTTGAAAGCAACATCAACAGATCTTGCGGCAGGAGGGAAAGATGGGGTACTGCACAGAACGAGAACATACACAAGAAGAAGTGTCGATTCCTGCAGAAAATTTTATGCACTAATTTTTGCGTCATCTATCAACTGTTAACGTTACTATTTCATTCCTTGCCGCCAAATTCAAATTACGACTCCTACTCCTGGAATTGTATTTTACTTTCGATCAGTATCAACTTTTTAAAGGGAGGCTTAAAATTTAAGATTCTTGCAAGGCGGACTTTAAATTTTAAATCTCCTTTTAAAAATTTACAAAATACTCGCCAGTTTGTAGGATAGGTGTGTTATTGTAATTAATTATTATTTTTATTTTCTTTTAACTGAAATCTATGTATATTTATACATATTATAAATAAGAAATGTATATATTTTTGTTATAATTAAACGGAACTTAATATGCATTATAACGTTCTCGTACGTTATAAACTTGTTTTTTTTTTTTTTTGTTAACCTCGGTTAGGCAATCAAGCAAGGGTGAAGGTTCGACATCATTAGGTGAGCACCTTTTAGGTAATGGGCTTTCTAGGCACATCAAAAGAAGAAATAAAAAATGCAATGCGGCTCAGACGAACTATAATGATCAAAAAGAAAGTGAACAAAGCCAAATAACAAGATCGGCAAAAAATCTGAAGGCCGATTTAACTCTCAATAACACAAACAACTATGAGATTTAAAACTAGCCAACCGCACACTTAAACTAAGTAAATAATGCTACCGCTTACCGTTCACTAGCGCTTACACTTCGCCACCGTTTTCAATTACATCTCATCGTCCGGATTGCTTCCGCTACGTTCTTAGACGCACCTCCTCCAGTCCGCGTAGCTTCTGTTTCAACTCAAATCAGGTTGCTGGCTTCCGTGGCACCCTCAATTTAGGTTCGACGGTCTTGGGATCAGAGTCTCTGCTTTAATCGCAGCTATCCACGAGACAAAGGCGAAGATGGGAAAAAAACACAACCCACCAAAAAACTGCAGCGAAACACGCTGCCTGATGTGACTTCCAAAAATCTCTTGGGACTTTAAACACCACTCTTTCCCAGATTTCAACTTTTGGCTTTACTTCAGCACAAAAATTCAAGATCGCATAAATTTGCGTGATATCACCGTGCCGTCCGCCAGCCAAAAACCATCTCCCCGCTCCGGGCACTCACCGGGTGAAAAACTTGAAAACCAGCTCACGCGCTTTCCACCAGCCCCTCAGATACAAGGTCCCCACAATCGTTACACGAACAATAATTAAAATTACAGAAAAGCGCCATGGTAGCTTAAAACTTCTTAAATAACTAGAACGCTCTTAATTACAAATAACGAAATACTTAGCACTAAATACAATTAAAGAAACAAAAAAATGTAACAGGGCAAAAAAACACGTTACACACCCCCTTTCAAGTAAAAAAATATTGAACATAAGAAGGTGCAAAAAAACTTCATTAAAATTTTTTATTATTTTTTTTTTTTTTTGAATAAGGAAAACAGGATTAGGTTTCCAATAACAAGGATTTATCTCCTATATTCTCACTAGATTCAATCTCATAGGGTTTTCAGTCCTTGACGTGAAAACGCCCCAAATGTTTTCCGTTATTATCCCTTAACTCATAGACGAGATCTGAAACTTTTTTTTCAATGGTACATTTTATGAATTTAGGTACCAGTTTGGAGGAGAAATATTTTGAGGCATCCGATAAAACGAAGTTTCTCTTCCAAACTGTTTCACCTACATTAAAACTGATTTGTCTTTTATTACGATCATAATATGCTTTATTGACGCGATAGGCTTTATCAAGTCGCTGCTGCACAAGTTGATAGATTTCAGGCAATTGCTCTAACTCCTGAATGTAAGCATTACGATCTTCAATTTCAATTGGGACGTTAATAGAGTTGTCATAAAATTTTCCCGTCAGCGGTGTTGCTCTTCCAAAGTTTAAAAAGTTTGGACTAAAACCGGTCACATGATGTACGGCTGTGCGTAAAGCACTTCCAATCTTTGGCAATTCTTTGTCCCAGTGTCGTTGATTATCCTTAATGTACGAACGAATGGCAGTATTTACAACGCGATTAACCCTTTCGGTGGGGTTAGATTGTGGGTGATATTTGGCGTTGTAGAAGATGTTGGGTACTTCATAGCGCTTTAAAAAATTTTTAAATTCTCCACTGACGAATTGAACACCATTGTCGCATACGATGGTTTGCGGAACACCGAACATTAGGAATACATTCTCTTCTAAGAAATTTATTATCGTAGAGGTGTTGGCTTTTTTCATGGGATGCAAAAGGACAAATTTTGTAAAAATGTCGCAAACTACCAAAATATAAGCATGCCCAGTCATGCTTCTAGGGAATGGACCGACAATGTCCATACTGACTGCTTGCCAAGGAAACCGTACCTTCTTGGGTTGACCCATAAGACCAGGACGAGCTAGTTGCGAGACCTTTTGACCTGCGCAAACCTGACAATTTCTAACATATTTAGCAACACTTTGCATCATTTTTGGCCAATAATAATTTTGACTTACACGCCTAAAGGTTTTAAATATTCCTAAGTGAGCTGCCGTCGGATCATCATGATTTTCACGAAGAATTTCTATTCTCTGGGCGACAGGAACAACATACTTCCATGGCGAGACGTTAACGTAATTTCCCAATCTATGTGGCACATGCTTGAACAGATTGTTGCCTTCAGTTCTCCAGAGCGGAAATTTTGCAGGCTCTTCGGAGATTTTCGCTAGCATTCCAAGATACCACCTATCAAAATGAGTCACTTCAAAAGAGGCCACTTCTATGGGTGCTCTGGAAAGACAATCGGGTACAGTATTTAAGTTACCTTTACGATGTTTCAGTTCAAAGTCATATTGTTGCAGTTTTACAGCCCAACGACAGAGTTTTCCAGTAGGATCTTTCATATTATTTAACCAAAGTAAACTGTAGTGGTCGGTGATCACCGTGAAGTGTGTTCCTTCCACGTAAGCTCTAAACTTCTCTAAAGCAAAAATTACAGCCAAACATTCTCTCTCAGTCACGCTATAATTTCTCTCTGCCGCATTCAGCGTTCGGCTAGCATATGCGATAACCTTTTCTTCGTGACCTTCACCCTGAGTTAATACGGCACCTAAACCCCTGTCCGAAGCGTCAGTTTGAATAATAAAGGGTTGGCTAAAATCTGGGCTAGCCATTACTGGAGCGGATATCAAGGCTTCCTTAATTTTCTCAAAGGATTCCTCGGCCTTTACATTCCATGTGAGAAGTTGCTTTTTAGCCTTGCCCTTTATAAGGTCAGTTAGAGGAGAAGTGAGTGTGGAAATGTCTTTCAGAAAACGGCGGTACCATGATGTCATCCCTAGAAATCTTTTCAGTTCAGTAACATTGCGTGGTTTCTCATACTCCACGATGGCTTGAACCTTTTCCGTGTCGGTATGGAGACCTTGAGAATCTACAATATAACCAAGAAATTTAAGTTGAGATTTACAAAATTCGCATTTTTCAGCATTTATGGTGAGTCCGCTTTTCTCCAAACGGTGATAAACTTCCTTAAGAATTTTTAGGTGTTGGTCCAAGGTAGGTGAAATGACAATGATGTCGTCTAAGTAAATGTGAACAAAGGGTTCTAATTCAGGACCAAATAGATTATCCATCAACCTCTGCAAACATTGCGAAGCATTTTTTAAACCAAAAGGCATACGAGTGAATTCGAACAAGCCCTTACCCGGGACACTAAAAGCTGTCTTCTCCATCGAAGAGTTGTCTAGCGGTATTTGCCAAAAAGCTTTACGCAAGTCTATCGAAGATAGAAACTTGGCGTTCCTTAATTTGTCAAGGATGGATGAAATGTAAGGAAGAGGGTAACCATCAGCTTTAGTTACTTTGTTTAGCTTCCTGCCATCAAAACAAAGTCGATACTCACCATTAGGCTTTTTTACCAATAGTACGGGAGAAGACCATGCACTGTGACTAGGTCGAATGACATTCAAAGATAACATCTTATCTAACTCCTTGTTCATGTGGTTCTGCATCACCGGCGATAATGGGAAATGACGTTGCTTGATTGGATGAGCGTCTCCAGTATTGATGTTGTGCGTTACCAGGTTAGTAAGACCCAATTCCTCGCGATTTAATTGAGCAAATAGTTGTTTGACCTCTTCTAGTTGAAGTACCTGTTTCGTGGTTAGATTGGAAACCTTCTGTAATTCAGTACAAGTCATGACTTCTGGTTGTAATTCTGTCTTCCACGATTTATTTTTGCATTCCAAACTAAAGTTATATAAGAGACAAAAATCCATTCCTAATATCAAGCCGTGCAGTATTGAAGGAACAACAAGCATTTCTAATTTACGACTTTGCCCGTTTACAGTAAGCGGCACGAGAGCCGTACCGAGTACTTCCTGTTTGGTACCGTCGGCAGTAGATACCTTCAAATCTTCACAATGATGAATGGGGATTTCTGACTTAACCAGGGTTTTTAAAGCGAGTCGACCAATCACAGAACGGTTAGCACCAGTATCAATCATAGCTCGAAATTTAGCTTCCTTTATTTGGCAGTCAACATAAATTCTATTGTCTGAATTGGTGGTATGGAAAATGTGATTTATGTCACTGTTACGGCAGAAATTCTTAATTTCAATCAACCAATGTTCCCACGAATTTTTATCTTCCTTTGGTCGTTTTTTTATAGGGGGGTTTTCCAGCGACCAAGATTTCTGGGCCCTCCAAATTAGTTTTTTGAACAATTGGGACATTCTCTGATCGTGACACCTTTAGCCCTACAGCCAAAACAAATCTTTTGTGGCATGATTCTACAATCTCTGTACGCATGACCAGTCTTACCGCATTTTTCACATTTATGACTTGAATTACGCCCGTGAGCTACAAATGTTGAAGCGTGAATTGGGGAAGCAATTTTTTCCTGATGTGAAAGCAAATCCAAGCGGGTCCTTGAGGGTTTTTTAAAAGTTAAATCAGGTTCTAGTGTGATAGGATTTTTTGAAGATGCGTTAAATTCAAAAGATCTGTTACGAGCATCCTCCAATACTCTACAGGCACTCTTTAATTGATCCAAGGAATTGATTTTTTGAAGAGCAAGGTTAGTTTGATAATAGGGTATTAAATTTCTTAATATGATGGCAATCTTATTTTCAAGATTTGGAGGGTACGATAGGCGTCCAAAATAATTCTCCATAACTGCTATGAAAATGGCCACCTTTTCCTCATTGCCTTGCTTACGAGCCCTAAGCTCATCCCAAAGGTGAATCTCGTAATCAGCAGGTAAGAAATCCAGGCGAAGTTTGCTAACTAATTGCTCCCACGAGTTAACGGATTTTTTTATTGAGCGGTACCAGATCAAAGCATTATCTTTAAAAAGATCTGCAGCTGATTGAAATAAAGCAGTTTTATCTATGTTCCTTGCCAAGCACAGTTCCTCCACTCTCTCGATGAAGTTATTTACGTTACTAGACTTACCGTTAAAGCAAATTCCTAATTTAGAGAGATTGATTGAGCGCTTGTCACACAAATAAAATTGGCGGTGATTATCTGATGAAGTCGTAGGATGTGAGAAGGCATTATTTCCCTGCAATGGGTTTGGATTAGCTGGATATGCTGGGGCTGATTGATTCCCATTTCCATTTGTGGGTCGCGTGTGTAAGGTAACGTGTCTAGAAGTAGATGAAGAATGGGTTGGCGCAATTTGTGATTCAAAAAATGATAAATCCAAGTGAGAGGGATTTAAAAGTTGAGATTCTACATTAGGAAGATCTAGTAAGGAAATAGAATTTCGGGGATAATTGACAACCATAGTATCTGCCACAGATGTGGAGTTATAGGCATTACTTAAAACTTGAGGTTGAATAGCTTGTGAGATGGTATGCGAGGATGAAATGCCATTAGCAGAATCTACAGTTGGAATAACCTCTGTTTGATTGGTTTCGTTTTCCTGAAAGGTCATTAAATCTCCTTCTGCACAAGAACTACAGTATAAAGCATTAAGCAAGGAGTGACAACGAGTAATAATACTACGCTGCAGTGTCAATAATAATTCAGTAGTGGGATTTAAAATATTAACCCTTTTTAACATGTGCGTTAATCGGCTAATTAATTTCTCCTTTTCAGTAGCAATAGTTACATTTGCGACATTAGCAGCGATAGAATTTATTTTTTCGGAACAAATATCGATTTGTTCCTCTACATCAAGTATTACATCAGGATCGACTTGAAAAGGCCTACCTCCTTCATTGCGTAACAAATCCTTTAATATTAGGCGCTTTGAAGCGGTGGAAACATTTAAATTAATTTTTCGAGTATAAAGTTCAAAATTCACTTCATCAACCGTTAAGTGTTTTGGATCCATGGTAAAAAATATTGTTAGTGGACAAAAAAAACTTGGTTACTTTATGTTTTAATGAGCGTTAATGCACCAATCTCTTGCAAGTTGTAATTACACCAATGGTGAGTTGTGTAAAATGCTTCCCCTTGGTAGCATATTCTGTCACAACATTGACAGATAAATAGCAATTTATACAGTATATTACTTGTTACAGGCGTAATTGTGTTTGCCCAAAATGATAACACACTAAAAATTTTATGTAGATTTGACACAACATACAATATAAATAAATAAACAAGGAATCTAATTCCTTGGCTTTTATGTGCAACACCCTGTACCTAAAATGTGCGTTTTTGATGGTACGCGGAAAGACAGTACTAATAATAGCAACGGCGAACACAAATTTTATCATTCTTATCAAAAATTAAATCGTGCCCCACGTTGGGCGCCATTATTTATAACGTTCTCGTACGTTATAAACTTGTTTTTTTTTTTTTTGTTAACCTCGGTTAGGCAATCAAGCAAGGGTGAAGGTTCGACATCATTAGGTGAGCACCTTTTAGGTAATGGGCTTTTTAGGCACATCAAAAGAAGAAATAAAAAATGCAATGCGGCTCAGACGAACTATAATGATCAAAAAGAAAGTGAACAAAGCCAAATAACAAGATCGGCAAAAAATCTGAAGGCCGATTTAACTCTCAATAACACAAACAACTATGAGATTTAAAACTAGCCAACCGCACACTTAAACTAAGTAAATAATGCTACCGCTTACCGTTCACTAGCGCTTACACTTCGCCACCGTTTTCAATTACATCTCATCGTCCGGATTGCTTCCGCTACGTTCTTAGACGCACCTCCTCCAGTCCGCGTAGCTTCTGTTTCAACTCAAATCAGGTTGCTGGCTTCCGTGGCACCCTCAATTTAGGTTCGACGGTCTTGGGATCAGAGTCTCTGCTTTAATCGCAGCTATCCACGAGACAAAGGCGAAGATGGGAAAAAAACACAACCCACCAAAAAACTGCAGCGAAACACGCTGCCTGATGTGACTTCCAAAAATCTCTTGGGACTTTAAACACCACTCTTTCCCAGATTTCAACTTTTGGCTTTACTTCAGCACAAAAATTCAAGATCGCATAAATTTGCGTGATATCACCGTGCCGTCCGCCAGCCAAAAACCATCTCCCCGCTCTGGGCACTCACCGGGTGAAAAACTTGAAAACCAGCTCACGCGCTTTCCACCAGCCCCTCAGATACAAGGTCCCCACAATCGTTACACGAACAATAATTAAAATTACAGAAAAGCGCCATGGTAGCTTAAAACTTCTTAAATAACTAGAACGCTCTTAATTACAAATAACGAAATACTTAGCACTAAATACAATTAAAGAAACAAAAAAATGTAACAGGGCAAAAAAACACGTTACAGCATTACAAAAAAAAGGCAAGATTTAGAAATTTATTGAAAATCTTAAACCTTATTACCTATTTACATACCTACACTAGTAATTCAGATATTTAAAAATATGTAATTTTACTTACAAGTTTCTAAATTAAAAAAAAAAAAAACAAATACATAACTACATCTAAATATTTCATTAACAATAAGTGATTAAATATAATAATTACTTTTACTAAGTGATTTTTTAAATTTTTTATCAACTCTTGCCATAATATTTGGACGGCATCTCTTAGCTTAAGTGAAAAGTACCTCATTGCTGTACTTTTATGCTGTTTTACAGTATAGTTAAGACATGCCGTCCAAATTCCATGGTAAGAGTAAAAATTTTTTTAAAAATCACCCACTATAATCTACATCCAATTTTTTATAAATTGCACTTCCGCTGCCAGTTAATATGTATAATTTTATGTACACACAATTGAACTTCCTTAAGTTGAAACTTTAATGTCTGAATATTTTGTCTATTGGAGTTCTGTAATTGTTCTATATTTTGGTTTCATTCACATCATTATTATATTTACAATATAAACAATATTGCCAGGTTTCAATGACAGAATTTCTATTTACTCAAAGTAAATTAATTGTAATATTTAATACCCTTTAGTTCAAGCACTATTCCATCACAGTATAAGGATTACACAGTTGCGCGACTCTCATGAAAATATTCAGTTCGCGCATAACATCCCGCGCAAGGTCTGACTCACAATCTCGGGATGCAGAGCTCATTTATTTATAGTTCTCGTGTCGAATGTATGTTTATGTTGGGCCAGGGGCGTATTAAGGAAACATTGAGTGAATTTAGTAGTGTGAAGCGTTGAAAGTTTAACAAGTTATTTTTTAATTAAAATGGAGAGTACAGAAAGGCGTGGAGTAAATAGGTGTACCGCTAAACTGTGTATAAACAATTCAAAAAATTGTAAGTACAGTTTTTTTAAATTCCCTGCGGACAAGAATAGGTAAGTAGTAAGATAAGTAAATGATTTTATTCTAGTTATGTCTAGAGCTTGAAAAAAATGCAAAATGCATGTAAAGTGTATACATATCCGTCGCCTAACTCACGGCGTAAGCACCATTCGATAAATTGTTCAGGAGCGTTGAAATTAAAAATGACGCTCTATTCTTTTCATACATACGCCACAAAATAATTTTATAATTTTAGCATTACAGGCTGCAAAACAAGAACGAAAACTCTATCAAGTGACAGATTAACCCGTACTTTTTTTCAGGGCATAGATAACTCCAATTTGTAATTTTTGGCAGTTACATCTACTCGTGAGTTAAGCGACGATATTTGCATATTCTGTAGCTGTTTAAAATGCATATGTAAAATCATAGTGCCTATTTCTAGCATTTTTCCAGTTAAAAGCATAAAATCAGGTGAAAAATCGTTTAAAAAGAGGAGAAATATACTGAAACGCAAATTTAAGACACCACAAAATTTTTTACTAATTTTCTTTTTAAACAATATACAGTGCTTGCCAAAAAGTCGGCATCAAATGAGAAAAATTTTTGTTTCTGATTTTTCGAAAAATTTTTTTACGGCAATAATTTGTGCTTGTCTGGAAACCTATTCAGCTCCTATTAGATATGCCGAGTGATTTGTTATTTCTTGGACATTAATCAAGATTTCAGTGAGGTTTTTCTTACTGCGTTTTGGCTTATTGAACAATGTCAAGGTCAGAAAATAACGTTTTTTCTTTAACTTTCGCAAAAATTGAATTTCACAAAATTTCACATATCAAAACTTAATTTAAAACTTTTAAATTTTGGATGAAAACTTTAAAGATTTGTAATTAGGATGAAAAACAGAGAAAGGTTTTTATTGCTTCAGATATTTTAATATTTACGGAACAGTAATTGAACCCTTATGCACCACCAAAAAGAAATTTTTGCACCCCTTCAGGAGAAAAACTGCAGGCAAATTTCACTGGGAGGGGCCAAGTTAACCATACCCCCCCCCCGTGAAAATTTTCGAAGTCTTTTTGGTGCACCGTGTTGCACTCCTATGCACCACCTTTTTTAACTTGCACCGCTCAAATAGCTGAGAAAAAAATAACTGAAATAACTTTATATTTTATTTTTTTTCTCAGCTCTTTGAGCGGTGCAAAAGTTAAAAAAGGTGGTGCATAAGGGTGCATAAGGGGTGCAATAAGGTGCACTAAAAAAACTTTGAAAATTTTCACTGGGGGGGGGGGGGCTACGGTTAACTTGACCCCTCCCAATGAAATTTGCCTGCAGTATCTCTCCTGAAGGGGTGCAAAAATTTATTTTGGTGGTGCACAAGGGCGCATTAAGGGTGCAATTATTTGGTGCAAGAAAACTTTGAAAAACGTTACGGGGGGGTTAGAATATTTTTTTAAATCAACAAATTTACTTTTTTTAATGATTTTTCAATAAAATTATATATTAAATAAAGCTGGTTCTTGTCCGATGAAAATTGTATCACAAAATCAGTGACAAAATCTTGTAAACGGACACTAAATAGCGCACAAAACACTTTACGTTTCGCTATCGTTTGATAGCTTCTTCGGAAGTTAAAAAAATTAAAATAAGGTTGTCAATAGAAACAAGGTTGTTAATAAAAACTCAAAAAGTAAATAATTTTTTTTACCTTTCTTTGTTTTTTATAAAGTCTAAAAATTAATTTTAAACTTAATAAAATTTGGATTGATTCGGCCTTTACTTGATGAAAATTCATTATCACACTTAATGAAAACACTAAAATAGCGAATATTTTATTTTATTAAATGTTAAAAAATTGACAGATTTATATCCTATTTAAAGAATCTAGAAAACTACAAAATATATCGTTTAAATTCGCAAAATCTGTACGTTTATTAATAGAATTCGATGACATTTTTATTTTACACATTTCTATAAAGCGTCTTTTGAAGATATTAGACTCACAGTATAAAATATTAGTATTTTCAAAATCAAAATTATGGTCATTTTCTAATGAATGTTCTACAAGCATTGAATGATTTTCATTATTTTTTTGGATATGATATTTATGTTGGTCTAGACGGTTTTTTAAATTTTGACTTGTTTCTCCAATATAACATGAATTACAATTTAAACATTTAATTTCATAAACTACGTTAGGTTGTTTTAAATTTGAGAAAATAATATTTAAATTATTTACAGATTTACTAGCTAAAATTAAATTGTGTTTTTTGAATATGTGTTTAAATGTGTTATATGGTGGTTCAATGTAAGGTAATGATATGTATTTTTTGTTTGAAGTTTGTTTTATGTTATTGTAGATTTTTGAATTTTGCAAATATTTAACACGATTTTGTTTCTATTGACAACCTTGTTTATTTTGACAACCTTATTTATATTTTTTCACTTCCGAAGAAGCTATCAAACGATAGAGAACGTAAAGTGTTTTGTGTGCTATTTAGTGTCCGTTTATAAGATTTTGTGATAAAATTATATATGTACTTACAATAATAAATAAATGCATATTTCTTTGTTAATATCACACAAATATTCTTTTTCTTGAAGTTAAGTTTTTTTGAATATGAAGTTGAGAAATAATAAATCCTAATTTTATTTTATATATTTACTTGCTACCGATTTCGACAATACAATGTCTTCATCAGGCCTAAAATCGTAAAGAGAATTTTTTAAAAATTTTGTATGTAAAATTAAAGTTAACATGTAATTAATTTATACGTGGTTTATGAAATAAAATTAAGAAGTACTTAAATTAAATCTTATACAATCATTATTTTACAACCACGCTGTCTCACATTTCATTTTCATTTCTTAATTTCACGAATTTTATAACGATTGCATTGTTTAATGCATGTTAATTATCATATTATATAATTTATTACAATTTTAATTTAGTGAAAAATGTTTTTACATACTCAATAATACATAAACCACATACATATAAAATTTAAGTGCATTTTAACTTTAATGTTACATACAAAAATTGTTAAAAATTTTTTAGTTACGATTTTAGGACAGATAAATTACTAATTTAATAATCACAATTTACAACCAAGTTTTCTCATTTTCATGTTCAATTTTCATTTTCACAAAAATTTTTTTTATAACATTACATTGACTATAGCATGTTAATTATCATATTATATTACATTTTCATTTAGTAAATTTTAACATACCCAATAATACATAAACCACGTATAAATTAATTACAAGTTAACTTTAATTTTACATACAAAATTGTTAAAAAATTATTTTCTTTACGATTTTAGGCCTGATAAAGATATTATATTGTCGAAACCGGTAGCAAGTAAATATATAAAATAAAATTAGGAATTATTATTTCTCAACTTCACATTCAACAATATACCTAATTACGGACATCAACACAAATAAAGTTTTTTTACTTACAAATACAAATTTTGTTGACTTGACTACATTCTTGTAACTGAACTATTTATTTGACATAAATGAAGATTTATTTGCTGCTATTTAAACGAATACTTTAGTTGAGTTGACACAATTTTGTTTTATTCAACAAAATCGGTTTTTGCGTGTATGCTTTGTTACTTTTCACCACGTCTACAAAATACTACAATCCGGCCCTGGCGTGTGTATTTACATTTTGCAACGGAATCGCACTTAAAGCAGGACCACAGCATTCGACACATCCCCACTCCCCACTCAAGGTCAATGAAAATCCAGTAAAAAGATCAAAGTGCCGACAAGCGAGTTGCGCTACTGTATTCTTTATACTGTGATTCCATAAAAAAATATTAAAAGCATATGAAATTTTGAGATACAATCTTTCAGCTTAGAGCAGGTGAATATGCAATTTGGAAAATTCTGGAAATAAGAAATTCAAATTACAATAAGAAAAGAAAAATGTGAAAATTTCTTTAAAATTCTATGGAAACACTGAAATAAAAGAAATTCAATTGCAACTTTTTTTACACCATTTTCAAATTCATTATAATAGTTTGAATAACAAATAGTTTGTAATTGATTACCTGAAATTACATGTAGCCTTGATGTTAATGGTGGTGGTGTTACAGCTCATTTTCCATTTCTGTTTCGAATACACCATGTATATGCCTTGTCACTGCTCAGTTTTCATTACTGTTCCGAACACGCCATGTATAATCGAAACTTGACGTGCCGAATGGTTCCTTAGGAACGCGTCACTGTACACATTGAGCTGATTGGTTCTCCCAGTTGCTAGGAAAATTCCGCCAATGGTAAAATGGAACGTGTCTCTCTCTCTCTCTCTCTCTCTCTCTCTTTGGTAATCGTTCCTTTTCGGTCGAACGAGAAATATTGCGCCATTTTTCAGAACGAAATTCGTCGTCTCCTGGGCCGCACGTTTCTTTCGTTAAACAATTCGTTTGTGCGTGTCATTACATCAAAGGGATGTTAGTGCATTTTACGGCAAATTGCCGATTCTGAATAGGCCCACGTGTGAGACAGAAAAACGCGTGCCTCGTGTTTTGTTTCAAGCTTCGGTAAAGTGCCGAGGTAAGTTTTGTACGACGCAAATTTTCGATTTGGCCCTTACGTTCGTTTTCTTTTTCGCTTATAGGTTTCTATTGGGGACTTTTGTTGCTGACTTTTAACAAGAGCTACTTCTATCGTGGGCTTTTGCAAGAGTTAGATTTGTGGGATGACGCTTTTTCGAATTGTGCAGGTGTACGGCGGCTTGCGACTTTGAAAGCTCCCTTCCCATCTCGCTACGCGGCAGTCGGCATTTGTCGTCGGGGTTTGCGGCGGCATTGACACACATACGCCGACAAACAAATCGGACACCGACGGAATAAAGGTGGGAGCGTTACTTTTTTTATATGTAGTTTTGAGCGTTAATTCGCGATTTGTTTTGCCGATTCTTTTCTTTGATTTTGCCGCATTTCAACATGCACCTTATTGTGTACACTCCGGTGTAAATTTCAAACCGTCATACGTAAATGAACGATGTCACGTACACTTCGGTGATTATAATCTGTTGAATTAGTTACGATTTAAATATAATGTAAAATAATTACATTTGTTGGTGTTGTCTGTGTAGTATTTATTTAGTTTATGTTTTATTTTTTTTTTATGTGTAAATAAATTAACGTGTTCTGGATGTAACGGGTTTTCTTAATTTTCATTTCCCCTTTAAAAAAAAATTAAGTGGCGCCTATTTTTGGTTTTGGCCTCGCGTTTCGGAATTGAACCCCCCCGTCCCATTGCAGCTGGCTGGCCACATCGGAGAAGTACAACCCGATGTGAAACTACTGCCTATCTTCGCAGGTAGGTAGCAGTGGCGTAACGCACTGTTCTACTTGATTCTGAAGTCCCAGGTAAGCTGCTTTCTTTTTGAATATTTTCTGTTACAAATCTACTACCTAAGAAATGTGCCGATGTTACTGGTGTCTGTGCTGTAATAATTAGACAGATTAACAAGATATATTTAATTCACATTATTTTACTTACCAAATTCTTGACTTTCTAGTGAAACTGTATGCAATTCTCTTGCTTCTATTCTTTCTTCACGGTTTAAAGGTAATCTTAAAGTCGGAACAGCCCCTCTATTCAGTTTAATTTTTTCTACTGTTTGAAAATGAATATCTTCAAAATGATTGTTACAAATCTTATAAGCTCGAATAGCTGAATCTGATTTATTCATTAATTCTGCACTGCCAATATTTTCCAGCCATTTCATACGCAATTGTTTATTTCTAGGAAAAGTATGTAAAATTACGTTTTCTTGGATTAAATTTTCTCATTCAGGAACACTATACCGTGATCGTATCATTTCTGTAATGTGAACCTTTAAATTAATTATTCTATGCTTAATTATGAAAAAAATTATAATAAAACTTACTTTTTGGTGTGTACGTATTGCAAGAAAATGAATTGAATACTTGCAATGCAATTTCGGTGATTTACAGCTGTAATATAACTGTTGCGCTGCGCTTCATCCAGTACTGGCATCTTTTGCTATTTTTGAATAAATCTGTCGTTTTGCAGATATCTGTATATATTGCCCTCTGTGAATGGTTAACACTATTATCTAATTGTATAAGATTTGCCTATATAAATGAGACCCCACTGCGGTACTGTTTACTCGTCCCTAGTGCACATAAATGGAGATAAAAATCGAATATTACAAAAAATATACTTGTTAATTGAAATAATAATAATTTTCATTACGAAATAGAATTATCAATTTAATTAATCAGTTAATTATATTGAATTAATTCATTAAATACAAATACACGCAATAAAACTAGTATGTACGCCTATGAGTTCTGTTGTGTTACACGACATCCGCCGAAAATTATCGTTAAGCAGTGGCGGCTCGTCGGGGTGGGCACTGCCCACCCTGTTAAAGTTTATCAATATATAATTAAAGCAGGTTCTTGTCCGATGAAAATTGCATCACAAAATCTTATAAACGGTGCGTATAATTAGTGTTCATTTATAAGATTTTGTGATACAATTTATCAATACAATTTATGCCCGATTTCTTCATCGCCTTATCTTGAGGTTAAATTTATCTCTCAGTTAGAATGTGACACATGGTATGTGTATGGCCAACTGTCCGTCACATTCCAACTGTTAGATATATTAACCTTAGGTTAAATATGGTGAAGAAATAGGGCATTAATCTATAAAATAATTTTGAAATATTTTTTAATTTTTTTTCATCTAGTCGTGTTCTTTAAATATATAAATCCAGAACATTATTGTAATGCATAATTAAAAATGTGCATGTGATCTAGATTTTAGAACTTTGTATAATTCCGCACGCTCGGTAATACGTTAAATTGCGATGCGATGCAGCTCCTTGTCGCTATGCATGAGTAGGGTGGGCTCGCCCCCTGTATGACTGTAAGTGCAGACATACGATGATCTTTCATTTAATGTGACAGACAGAAAGGAACGCTACACGTAGGTTGTTACGTTATCCTCTCTTACGTTCACCCGATGGGCAGGCCCACGGCCACGTGACAACTCGAGATCGGAGTGCTGTATAAACAGAGTGGGATATTAAGATTAATTTGCCAAATTTTGTAGATTATTTTATACACTTCGCCGCAAAATTAGAGGATAATTAGTAAAATACTAAAAATGTTTGGTCAACATGGCATTATAGTTTTTAAAATCTTAAAATAAGTTATTTCAGACTTTGTAATGCAAACAAAACAAAATTGAATTCAATAACTTTTATACCAACTCTAACATTTCATCATAAACAAGAAATAGTAAAAACGAAAAATTAAACTTAAAATCAAAACAACGATTAATAGCGGGTGTGTCCACCCCTTGCTGCTATGCAAGCTGCAATTCTTCTGGGCATGCTCTCTATTAAGGCGGCAATCTCCTCTTGGCCGATTACTGCCCAAACCTCTTGCAAATTATTGGAGAGCGCATCTAATGTTTGCGGAGGATTTTCAAAACCCCTAATCTTTCTCCCGATATTGTCCCAAAGATGCTCTATGGGATTAAGATCAGGGCTACGTGGTGGCCATTCAAGAACATTGATATTGGCGGCAACGAGTTCCTGCCGTACAACATTGGCAATGTGCGGCCGAGCGTTGTCTTGCATAAAAATAAATTCTGGTCCATGTAGAGCACCAAACGGTTCTACAACAGGCATTATGATTTCATCCCTGTATCGTACACCAGTCAGTGAACCATTTATTCTTAAAAGATTGGTGCGATCAGCAAGGCTTATTCCACCCCACACCATAACGGATCCACCACCATATGGCTCGACTTCTCGTATGGCACACTGCGTAAATCGTTCACCTGGGGCTCTCCAGACTCTAGCACGTCGATCATTTGTCGAAAGGCAGAATCTGGATTCATCGGTGAACAAAACGTGCCTCCAGTCTTCAATCTGCCACTCAGCATGCCTACGAGCAAATACTACGCGGTTTCTCCTGTGGGCTGCTGTTAAAACTGGTCCAGTAGCTGGTCGGTACGGCTTCAATGCAGCATCTTTAAGCCTCCTTCGAATGGTATCCGTACTGACTGCTGTACCAGTGGCAAGCAGGAGGTCGTTTTTTAGCGCTCTAGCAGTAGAAAACTGTCGCCTTTTTGCACTTATTCTGATTAAGCGATCTTCTGCAATTGTGGTTTTCTTTTTACTGCCTTGGCCTCGTCGCCTTTGATAGCTACCAGTTTCGCGGTACCTATGCAAAGCTCTGCTGACCACAGATTGACCCACCCCTAATCGTCGGCCAACTTCTTGCTGAGTGTAGCCTTCTTCCATCAGGGTCACCAATTTGACGACCTCAGTTTCAGATAAGTGGCGTTTTTGTCTATTTCTGTTCGTGACAACGTGATGACAACCACATCTAATGACTTTTTCAAGCTTTTTGACTTTTTTTGTTTAAAAACAATTTTTGTATTTATGACTTTTTGATTAAATTTTTTATTCTTTAAATACTTTTGCGTTGGAATATCGAGAATATATGTAAAATCATATTTTAATTGTAATATAAGTTGATTTATTTTGAAATATTCAATTTATTTACTACAACATTAAATATCCTCTAATTTTGCGGCGAAGTTTATGTTGTGTATGTAATTTATAGCGCTTGCAACTCAAATCCAATTTTTTTTTAATTTAAAAGTTTTTCCCGCCTTTCGTCAGTTAATTCGCCTTCTTGGCACATATGGTGCTGAAAGATATTCCCCTTGTAGGTACCCCTTCCATCAATGTCACCACCCTATAATTTCTACTCTATGGTTGGTATGCTGCATGTGCCCAAAATTAACGAACGGTTTCATTCCATTGAGTGACGCGTCTTATATTATATGGTCTGTGATGTTAATGAAGTTGGCCATGATGAGAATACGAGTTGTTTAAAATTATTAGTGTACTATCGCGGCCTTATAATTTCGCACGATTCGATTTCTCGGTTTTCTTTGACGACTTGTCAAAAATAATCATTTTTTAAACGTCAGATTTCAAATATAATGCTAAAGTTGTAGCAACACGCCAAATCACGTGCTTTATGAAGGAGAGAAGGGTTTTGCTGTTGCAAAATTAGGAGATGGTTGGTCGCTACTTTTATTCTGTTATTTCAGTTCTAATACCTTATTATCTTGTATTATCTTGCTGTTCTTAAAATATAACCAAACAATCTGACTTTTGGTTAAATGTCTTTAATGTCAAAATTGAGGAAAGAGCATGTTCTACAAAACTATACCTTCGTTCGCAGAACACATTCCGAACCGATTCAGAACGAGTACGGAACTAATTCAGGATTGTCGTAGACCGCATGCTCGATTATGAACCGGTTCAGGATGTCTATTTACCGCGAACGATTTCGGAACCAAGAACGAGAACTCTGAATTGTCAACTCTATAAATGACGATAAATGATCTGACATTATGGCCGTACTCATTAAAAATATATTTTTTATTAAGTGAAAAGTAAAAACATTTACTGTATCGAGAAGGTAGCGCCAACTTTCTATCTCTTTTATTTTAGGGTTAATCAAATTCATTCATAAACTCCTTAGCAACGGTAACTTGTTATGTAACTATCCTTTTTCTTCTTTAGCGTTTCATCGCTTCCTTTTTAATTTGGGGGACGAAGCCGCGGAAATGAATGGCGATACCTTCGAAATACAGTAACCTTATACTCCACGGCATGCTTTCTCGGAACCGAATGTACTCGAATGTAACCTTAGTGGAGTACTCCCCTCAGCGCTCCCTATTAAAGATACTACAAAACTACTCATAGTAACCGTTGAATAGTAACGTATGACGGGTGGGCGATACGGGAAATTGTGTATCGAATTTCGATACGATTTCTGTATCGATATCGAGTATCGGGTACCTATACGTATCGATATATCGAATATCGATACGTATCGAGTATCGGCTACCGATATGTATCGAAATATCGGATCGATATGTATCGATATATCGATACGTTTCGAAATATAAGATTGAAATATTGAACAGAGGCTTAAAAATACGAGATGAAAAATAGAGCTGGAATAAGTTTAAATAATAACGCCGAATATTCGACCATATAAATACAAATAAATAAATAAAATCTTTAGTTAGTCTGTAATTCGATATTTCAATACGTGCCGGTATATCGATATTCGATATTTCGATACGTATCGACATCCGATATTTCGATACGTATCGATATTTCGATATGTATCGGTATTCGATATCCGATATTTCGATACGTATCGATATTCGATACGTCGATACAGCTGAAAATGTGTATCGATACAGCTGGCGTATCGATACGTATCGATATATCGATACATCGACCCAGCCCTAGTAATGACAACTGCAATTACTTAAAAACGCACAAGAGGCGCTGAGGGGAGTACCCGTCAAAATTTTTAAAAGACAAATTCAAACGGCCATACATGCACGTCAGTGGATGTTAATATGTAGCTGGCCATGATTCTCATACCATTAATGCAGAATATAGCTTCTCATGTGAATTAAGGATTACTGTAGACGTTTACGAAAACTGCCGTACAGTGGAGCGCTCGGAGCACATTAATCACGTGATAGGTAATTTGATGAAGTTTTCGTAAGACATTTCTATTTGGTGATCTGTGACAGTTGGTACATGTATCATAACCATAACCTATGTAGTTCTAATTCGAAACCTAATATGAGTAATAAATTATTTTTAAAATCTATTATTACAAATTATTAGTGATGAACTTGAAGAGGATGACGTTGGAGAAATAATTGAGTTATTAAATGCATTAAATTGATGTGTTCATGTATATTGTCGATATTTCTTGATGTTGTTGCGCAGAAAAAGCATTTATATAGTATGGAATCTTCTTCATTCATAGTTTAAAAATCTCAGAAATTCAAATACACTACTATAAAACAATTAACCACTACCACAGGTCATAAACTTCAAAGTTATAGAAATTTCAAAATTTGAAGTGGGGGTAAATTACTCTACGTGCTCGATCAAATTGTATCGAGCACTGCTTGGAGTACACGGAGCATGTTTCGTAAACGCCTTGTATCGAGAAGGTAGCGCCAACTTTCTATCTCTTTTAATTTGAAGTTAATCAAAATCATTCATAAACTCCTTAGCAACAGTAACTTGTTATGTATCTATCCTTTTTCTTCTTTAGTGTTTCATCGCTTCCTTTTTCATTTAGTGGACGAAGCCGCGGAAATGAACGGCGGTACCTTCTAAAAAGGGAACCTTAATGTGCATGGTCCCGTGATGGTCCCTAACTCCGACGACTAATCTAGGTAGACTGGGCAGGCGAGCTTTAAAATGTAGCTAACTAGTTCACAGGGGTAAATACCCCTTAGTCTTAGTAAATACTAAGACTAGCTTAACGACAGTGGCGGCTCTTCAAGATATGCAGAGGGTGGGCAACATTTGAAAAACTAAAGGACCCTTTATAAAGATATTCCTCTGATTGATATTTTTTAAACGTTCTTTGTTAGAAGTTATTTTAACAAGTTGATGAACAAGTATTATCGTTATGATATATGTCATTATCTCCGTATGTCTCCAATTTTCCACACATTAAAAAGAAAACAAAACTATATATTCTAAGAATTACTAAAACAAATTTTGAAATGATAAAATTTAAAACTGTAGCTAAACAATAACAAATAAATTCTCAAAATAATAACTAAATAAAATTTAAAACAATAACAAATAAATTCTCAGAATAATTAAATAACATGCAAAACAGTAACTAAAATAAATTCTGAAAATAAGAACATAAATTTTTAAATGATAAATCTGTCATTTTAAACATTAATATCGAAATCTATCACCTTAGTTAAATTAATAATAAAGCGTTGACATGAACGTTTTTAACTCGGATGGTACTCGTGAACAACCGAACACAGACGAATTGTAGGACGGGCTTGCCCTCCCGCTATCTAACTTCAGAGTGAATTTTTAAGTTTTGAGATAGGAGGCTATAATTTTGTATTTAACTAAAATTTTAATTCTGAACATTTTTTATGACATTTTCCTGTATCTTTGAAAATAAGGGTACGTTACTCTTAAGCCATCTTCATTTCTTGGTGTCCACGCTGTATACCATTCGAGATCAATTTTCTCTGACATTTCCCAATTTGATTTGAAATAATGCAAAAGAGTTCTGCGTCAATAAAAATCGATAATAAAGAAAAATCCCATTTGTTGCATACTTTTTTAAAGATATTTTTTGTTGGTATTTGTTGAAATAACAAAAACCTTTTCAGACTCTTTCATTATTTTTACTAACGGCAATAGCAACCTTCCTTATTTTTCTTTATTACGTTTTTGTGCTGTTTATTCATTTTTAAGATTTAACGAATGAAATAAAATAAATATAAAAAAAGGTAAATTCAATATCTTCTTTATGTACTTCACCTTTCACAAATAATTTACATCTTTTCTACTTAACAAATTCATTCTAGACAATTCTGTACTACAGTTACTGCTTGCATCCTCTAAAATCCTTTCTATTGTTACACCAGCCTTTAATTTTTTAACAATAACATTCTTCTCTTCAGATGATAAATGTTGACTATGTAATTTCTCCCCATGTCCAACATGTGTTCGTTGGATATTTGTAGTTATTTCACCTTAAAATATTGAAGTATATCAAGAAACATTTAATATAAATGTATACTACCATTTTATCATCATATCTGGGCAAATGAAGTAGCTATGAATGCAAAAAACTGTTGAAAATAACTGTGCAAAGAAACATATGGCTTGCTGTGAAGACAAAAAAGAAAATACATTTTGACACATCTTCGTACTATAATATCTTGTGTTGTTTACTACTCGATTGTAATTAGTCTAAACTTATCACAATGAATTTTTCCAACGAAGAAAAGCGTGACATGTTAAGAATTTATTATGGTAACAATAGCAATTCAGTAATAGCGAGCGAAATTTATTTCCAACAATACCCAGAAAGACGCCAACCACATAGAACAACGTTTGGTAAATTAGATAAAAACATTGCACTTATGATGAGGAGAACGAAGAAATATTAGAAGAGGTAATTAATAGTTATTTATAAAATGTATGAAACTAGATATTACAGGAAATAAAGTTAATAATAAAAATATATAATTTAATTACAAATCTAATCAACTACTGCCTTATCTGTTTCAATTTTCTTTTATAATTTGTTCTTTTAGATTAACAATAACCCATCCAATTCTACCCGGCAAGTTGCGGATACCGTAAATGCTACACATCATGTTAACGTTTGGAGAGCCTTGAAAAAACACAATTACAAATGCTACAAAGTACACGTATCGCACGTTTTACTTCCTGGGGATACTGAAAGACGATTAGAATGGTGTCACTGGCTTAGCAATCACTTCAATAGGGATGAAAATTTTTTAAACAACATTATTTGGTCGGACGAAAGTAAATTTACAAATCATGGTTTATTCAATCGAAATAACGAACACGTCTGGTCGCTTGAAAATCCAAGAATCAACAGGCCAGTTCGAAATCAAGTCAGATTTGGGTTAAATGTTTGGGCAGGAATTTTGGGAGATCAAATTATTGGACCATTTATTTATGAGGAAAATCTAAATTCCGAACGTTATCTAAATTTTCTTAGAACTACATTTGAAGAATATTTGGATGATATTAATTTAAGGAGACTTCCAGAATTATGGTTTCAACATGATGGTGCACCACCGCACAATGCAAGGGCTGTTTGTGATTATTTGAACGAACAATTTCCAAATCAGTGGATTGGAAATAGGGGAGTAGTTCGTTCGCCTGCAAGGTCACCGGACCTCTCTCCACTAGATTTCTTTTTGTGGGGAGCTTTAAAAAATAAAATTTATGCAGAACCAATTAACCACATTGCCGACCTACGAAATAAAATTTTACTTTCTTTTAATTCACTACGAAGAAGAGACGTTCAACGTGCTATTAACAACATTCGACGAAGAATAAATTTATGTATAGAAAAGAACGGAGGATATTTCGAATATCTTCTCTGAACGTTTTGTTTTGTTTTAAATTATTATTATTCTAATATTTCTTCACTCCTCTCATCATTAAGGCAACTTCCATACTTCTTTTGAGTTTTATGAAAAGATCCACAAAGTGCAATGCTTCTATCTAATTTATTAAACAATGTTCTATGTGTTTAGCGTTTTTCTGGATATCGTTTGAATTAAATTTGGTTTGATGTTAAATTATTGTTGTTAACATAATAAATTTTTAAATTTTCGTCTTTCTTGATTTATAACGGTAATTTTTATAACTGAAAATTTTACTAAATTCAGCTTTCGTAATGTACCTACGAAATAAAACTTCGAAGGCATATCAAAGCTTTTTTGTTTTTGTCTTCCCAGCAAATCATATCGAGGGCGTCATATCAGAAGGACGTATCAGCATATAATGGCGCTTACACCCTTTTGATATGGCGCCCTCGATATCTTTGCACTGTTATTTTCAACAGTTTCTTTCATTTATAGTTAGTTCACTTTATTAAATAGGGATGTGTGATACATGTAGAAACATCAGAAAAAATAGATCTATTTAATGGTATTAAAATCCAATATGGCGGCCATAAGAAAAAATGAAGTTGATGATGGTCAGAGCGAAACGAAACGTTGTAAGTAAAATCTGATGATATCATCGTAAAGAGCTCAAAAAAGTGCCTGTAGGATGTATTCATTTTGTTGTGATCCCTGTAATAATAACTTCAGAAAAAAATAAAAAAGAAAATTACTTTTCTCGGTTTTTTGGAAATATTTCAAGAACTAAAAATCGTAGAAGATATTTCAAAACAGATTATTGTTCAGCACTAAAATACGCAACTTTGCCCCAATTTAACCGACCTCGTATCTCTTACCGTTTCCGAGATCCCAATGGTGAGCCTCGAATTTGTAACAGCCTGTATACTTATATCCTAATTTTATAAGTTATTCATTAAATGAACGCGGAACTGACGTCTGAATTTCGTAACTGAATATGATTTAAAAGCTACCGGCAAGTTATTGAAGAACTTCACGATATTGTAGGAGAAAGACCTTTGAAATATAGCGGTATGATGTATAGGAGGTGTTAGTAAACCTTTGCTTCTAATATTAAGATTGTGAATATCAGTTCTATAAGAAATCCTTTCAAATAGGTACTGCGGCAGTTTGTCATGGATAATTTTATAAAAGAAAACGGCTGAATGTAATTTCCTCCTTTTAACCATATTTAACCATTGCACTCTAGCGAAAGTGTGCGAGATATGATCTCTTTTTCTGAGCCCAAGTATAAAACGGAGACATGAATTCTGAACACGCTGTATTTTTATAGTATCAATATTGTCTAAGCAGGGACCATATATTGCATCACAATAATTGAACAGCGAGAGAACTAATGAATCACAAAGTAATTTACGCATATGTTGATTTAAAAAATCTTTACTTCCGTATAAAGTCATTTTAAGTCGGCTATAAGCGAATTGCACCATTTTACTAACATGGGTTTTAAATCTTAAACTTGTGTCGCAGTATAGACCGAGATTTTTAGCACAATCTACTACTTGTAAGGTTGCATCACCTACTTTAATGTTAATTTGATGTAAAGCAGCTAGACGAGTTTTGTGTCTGCCAAACACAAGAACTTGTGATTTATTGGGATTGATTGCTAAACAGTGGTCAGAAGCAGCTGCACATACCTCTTCCAAATCTGCATTCATATTTGACACACTTTTCACGATGTCTGACGCCTCGAAGCAATTATAAAGTTGCGTGTCATCCGCATAAAGATGACATTTACAGTAGTTAATGTTCCTAAATATAAAGCTAGTATAAATAGAAAACAGCAAGGGACCTAGTATGCTACCCTGTGCAACACCAGAGCAAAGTGGCAAGGCTTCTGACATATTGTTATTATAAGTAACCTTTTGCCTTCTGTTGGAAAATAATTATTAAAAAATGCAATAGTCCTATCACTAAGACCTATGTAATGAAGAATAGCTAATAACAAACTATGATTAATATTATCAAAAGCCCTGGAAAAGTCTAGAAGGACTAAGACACATAGTTTATTTTCATCGATGGCTTTAAATATATTATCAAATATCAGAGACAAAGCAGAGGTACAACTAAAGCCTGAGCGGAAGCCTGACTGAAAAGAAGGTAATAAATCAAATTTATTTAAATGATATTGTAACTGCTTCGCGACGCATTTCTCTAGCAATTTCGAAATAACTGGTAATATACTGATGGGCCTAAGCTCGTTATACCGAGTCGGTTTGGCAGTTTTTGGGAGAGGTAAGACAAGTGCTTCCTTCCAACAGTCTGGATAAACACAGTTATACAGACAAAAATTTATAATATAGGTGATATACGGCACAATAAAAGGGCAACACAAACGTATCATGCGGTTACTAATATTGTCCGACCCAGAAGAGTTAGATTTAATAGAGTAAAGAAGTTTGGAAACTTCGTCTTCGGAGACAGGTAAAAATGTAAGTAACTCGGAAAATGCAATGTGTGTCTTACTATTATAAAATAGTTGCAACTCGGGGTCAGGGATATTTGTACCGATAGTATTTACAAAATGTGTGTTTAAAGCATTAACGTCAGCGAGATCAGACGGTAACTGACGATTTAAAGTTTTATTATGCAAACTTAATTTATTAAGGTCTTTCCAAAACTTAGTCGGAGTGTTATTGGTTAAACTGTAATGTAAATAGGCTTTCTTTTCTCTACGGATGGCAGCAGTTGTGTAATTTCGTAACGATTTATAATAATTGAAGGACCCAGCTGTTCCAAGGCGCTTGGAACGTCTAAGAGCAGTGTCTTTCAATGACATTAGTAGCTTTATATTGTCAGTTAGCCAAGGAGTTGAAGGCTTCGAAGAGAACAATTTTTATAAGGTGCATGTTTGTCAAAGAGTATTGTTAAATTAGCGTTAAAAGTTTCAAGAATATCAGCTATACTATTTAGCTCATATAAAAAGGTCCATGGAATTGAATGTAAATCTGATGTAAAACTGTCATAATCTAAATTACGAAAGTCACGGAACATACGAGTAGTAGGTGACTCTTTGGGCAGCTTTGTTGAAAAATTTCCATAAACTAGAAAATGATCCGAAAATTCAGATAAATCAATCACTCCACAATCAATTAGATTATGATCCAAAGTAGTGACTATAAGATCTATTAATGAAGAGTTGTAAGCTCCAACTCTTGTCGGCTCAGAAACAATTTGTTTGAGACAGATAGAGTTGATAATATTCTCAAACATTTTACTAGAGTTCGCGCTGCAGTCTAACAAGTTTATATTGAAATCTCCGACACATATTACATCAGTAAAATGAACAAAGAGATCACCTAAAACATCTTCAAATGCGCTTAGGAAACTAGGAACGTCAGTGTTGGGCGGTTTATAGACGATACCAAAAACAACCGTAGATTTATCTATTTTAGTAGAAAACCATAATTGTTCATAACATGTGTTATTTTCTACAGAGACAAGATCAGTAGTACGAGTGTTTCTTACATAGGCACCCACACCGCCACCCCTTCTGCCGTCAGCTCTATCAAATCTCAGAAAGTAATAACCATCAATAGATACTATTACAACATCTACAGTAGGTGATAGCCAAGTTTCCGAAATGCCTATTATGTCATAATTATTCGATAAAATGTGATGCTTCAAAACATCAAAATTCCTAACAAGAGACCTAGCGTTTATGTGCGCTACAGATAACATATTTAAATTTATCGACTATAAGTAAAAGAAAAATATGTGTAAAATAAGTACGCAAATGTTAGATGTAAGAACACATGAACTAAGCAGCAAATCCTCAAAAATACACAGTAATTCGTAGAAGCAATTTATCAGTACAAAGTCCAAGATAATATAATGGAACTGAATCTACTTATTCTATTATAGAAATTTGTGTTTATAAAAATAAGAAAGCCTAACTGCAGAGTAAAAAAAAAGAAATGAATTAATCTTCAAATAAGAACTAATACGTATATCTTAAATTGAACAAAATCTGAAATTCTTTTTACAACAAAAAAAAAAAAGGTTAGTTACGCCTTTGTTTCTGCCTTGCTGCACCAACATCATCCAAGTTGATAGACTCCAAAGATGCAATTTCAAATCGTGTATCTTTAACTGAACAGTAAATTCGACCATCATACGTCCAAGTTCGTGTATGTCCAATTTTATTTTGTACGGTTTTATATAAGGAGGAGTATCGTGTTTGTGTAAGGTCGTCCGTGATAAAAATTCCGGTGCCCTTTAATTTTTTCTTGTGTTGTTATTGCTTTATATTTATTAATTGTGTTATTTTTTATGCAAGGGTAGACCATTGAAATAGCTTTATCATAAAGCTTTTTTGTTAATATGTTTTTTACTATGACGGGGTTATAACCATTGTTGCTTGCTATGTGTTTTATTGTATTTAGTTCTTTTTCATAATCTAATTCTACCACATTTTGATTGAAGAGTCTATGTTTAAGTATGTTTAGATGTTTAGAGCCAAATTAGGTTTCTTTTGATAATTCGCAACCAAAACATTGTAAGGAGATTCAATATTTAGAATAAGATTCTTATATACAGGGTGTTTCAGTGATGATGCACCAAACTTCGGGGAAACGTTTCTGACATTATTTGGAACAAAATATTTTAATACAATTTTGGAATCGGAGCAACTTGAAATTTGCATTATTTTGAGTCAATGTTTTCATAAATACCGTAGCGATTTAAATTTCTGCAGACGTGAAACAAGACGAGCGATTTAAATTGTTTTAGGAATGGCACGCGGCTGCAAGAAGACAGTAAATATCTATCGTAAACGAAAAAATTTAGGCTTTTAAGTTTGCCCTTGACCGCAGGACGTGTTAAAGGCGAACACTTTGAAAGAAGCGTGCGTTTTCGTCGCACTAACATTTATGCAATTACATCAAATTTGCCGAGTCTTAATAATGTATGATAATTAACGCTTGTAACGGGTTTTTATTTATTCCTGTATCCAACAATTACTACAATCATCTGGTAATTAAGAAAAAAATAATTAACATTGAAAAATTGTAGTTGAACTTTACAGCGATAGTAAAAATACTTCCAGATCGAATTTTGAAAAACGCGTTGGTCACTTTGTAGATTGACGGAAGCGCCGAATTATATTCCGCCCTCTTTTTCGTGACATGGAGAAGGCCTTTTCGTGACATGGTGGAGACTCGGGCTTTTTCGTGACAATACTGGGTTCTCTAAACCTCTGTCTTTAATTGAAACCACAGATAGTAGTCAAAAAAAGAAAAAGTAAATAATAACTCCGGGAAAAATCAGTTTTCGTTTTCAAAGAAATTGTTTGAGTAACGCTGGTTGACGATTTAAATGGATTTAAAATGGATTTAAATGGATTTAAATGTCTCAACTGCGCAAAATTGGTGTTTTTTGTGACCATAAACGAATAAATACTGAGACGTATTTGTTGGGCTAGGTCATGTTTGTATGTCGCAAAAAAATTTCGTCAGGATTCTAAATAAAAACGTCTTCACGCGGCGTTCCTTATTGCAATTACTTATTACTATTTTATTTATGCTTATTTATTTAAAGCATAATTTAAAAGCAAACTGAATTCGTAGCACAATAATGCATTTCAGTTTTATTTGTTTCATTTTCATGACAGACAGTACATCGATTTTAACACTGTAAACTGCAAAATGTTATTATGTTTATGTTCATTAATAAGACGAAAATAAATGTCTACTAAAAATGTTGATAAATATTAATTAAATCCAAGAAACGAGTGGCTTAATTAATTTTCGTGATGAAAATTTGATTCTGGTTTAAAATAATTCTGAATTTTCAGAAACGTTTACCTACATTCGTCTTGGCGATTTATTGGTTACAATTGCACTGTCATAAAATAAAATTGAGCTGGCTCAGTTTCGTTCTTTCGTTCTTTTATTGTTTGTTTTTATTATTACCATGCTGTCAAAACTTCACAGATGGTTTCATAAGGGAGGGGGTTAGAATGAAAGAATTTATCAAATTTACGTAGTGTGTAGTTTGTTTTGTGTTAGTTTAATTCGTGTAAAAATCTGTGTACATAACTTAATTTTAGTGTAAATATGGCTCATGTGTATTCCAATGAGGAGTTGATAAACATAGTGCTCTGTTATGGCGAATTATGTGTTAATACCGCAGGACATTTTGATTTAACGACAATTACTGGAATAGCGTTACTAAAACAAATTCTTTGAAAACGAAAACTTACTTTTACCGGAGTTATTATTTACTTTCTCCCTATTGTTGTATAACAAATTTTGCTTCTTTTCTTAGAGACTCCCAGTATTGTCACGAAAAAGCCCGAGCCTCCACCATGTCACGAAAAGGTTTTCTCCAATATAATTATATCCTAAAAAAGTATGTAAATATTAAATTTTATTAAGTTAAATATATTTTATAAAACATTTTACAAAAAATCTTTGTCATAGAACTCTTATAGTGTAATACTGGCCTAAAACAGACTTTAATTACAAGGTCAAAATATCAAAAATAAACTTTGAAGTTAAAAATTTTATTTGAAAAAGAAAAAAAAATTGAATATTAAAAAAATTAAAACTTTTGTAAAATCATAACTTATTTCAATTACAAATTTTTAAAAGTATGTACTCGTTATTTACCTATTGTCTTTTTTTTTAATTAAAATGTGTAAGAAATTCCGATAACGTCAATAATACAAAAAAATGAAGAAATTATAAATTTTATTCTAGACTTTTGAAGCTCATTGCAGGCATAACTCGTAAAGGAACCATGCACATGCGAGGACACCGCCACCAATGTATTGTGCATTAGTGATATGAAAATATGAGTCATTAGTGATGGTCATTAGTGACCATTTGAACTTGAATATTGTAATGTATTTCAATACTAGGAAGGTCAAGTATTATGTACTATAATTGTAAATTGTTATGAAGAGTGATATTATGCCCATACAATGAGTCTCAAGAATTATTTTCATATCACTAATTCATAAATCACCACGCCAGGCGGCGCTGAACGCAGAGATGTGCATGGCGCCTATAATCTTGCCCTGCTTTTTTCGTGATTGTGGGGTGTTTATTTTTCTTGTGTCTAATTAAATTTGTTGTAGAACCACCTTTTCTTGAAAGCAATGTTTTGCATAAATCACATTTTAGCTTTATCGGTAGATATTTTAGAATAAATATTCCAAACAAAATTTCTGTTTTTCGAGCTCATAATCATGGGGTACTCACTTGATTGGTCAAGGTCAAACATAGTTAGAGTAATACCGGTGCCAATCGCAGAAAGCGCTGCAATCGTTAACAGAATTAGTTGGCAATACTGGGACGTCACAGTTGGTATCAGTAGTAATGGATATGTGCGGATACGCGACCAGGGTTGGAAAAAAACAGTTTTTTTTTTTTTAAACAAAACATTTGTTTTATTTGATTTTAAACAGTTTTTTTTTGTTTAAAACATGTTTAAAATTGACTTAAAATTAATCATGTTTTAAACAAAAAAAAAACTGTTTAAAATTAAATAAAACAAATATTTTGTTTAAATTTATTACACTTCTATAATTGCTTCAAATACTCTCACAACCTAAATTACATATCACAAACTCTTTTAAACGGACATTAAATGGCGCATAAACACTGAACGTTTCGCAGTCGTTCGACAGCTTCGTCAGAAGTGACAAATATAAACAAATAAAATAAAATAAAAATATAAATTACATAGTAAAAAGGAAAAAGTAGTTATTAGTTGTATTGCGAAATGATAAAAGTTTAAAAATATTTACGATAAAAATTCTAGAGATTCATTTTGCAGTTTTTAGGGTTGAAAATAGAAAAAAGTAGAAAACAGTTGTGGGCTTTCAATTTTCGTCTAAAAATGTTTTCTACATATGCAATTTCTAATTTCAATTTTATTTTTTATTGCTTATTTACGTCCTTGAAAATTGTAACTAGTTTACCAGCTTTTCTACTTCTAATGATATTCTAACTGATATTTTAATTTAGAATATACAATATGAAATGCACTAAATAAACGTTCTAAGGTATGTTCTTTATACCTATAACGTTTCAAAAACGTCCTCAATTTTTCAGGTTAAGCAAATCGAGAAACGGACCAAACTCTATATTCAATTACCAATAATAGTAAAACAGTGGTCTTACATAACATTTAAAATGAAATTAATGTCGTTTTTAAAAGATTATGCATTCTATTCTACTGACGAATTTTCAGAATTTTTGAAACACACGCATGTTCTTTCTTATGGTCACCCTACTACTTTCTCAATTAGTTGTACTTATTTGTATATCTGACTTTTGTAAAACACTTGATTGTGTTATTGCGACAATAAAAATACAAAATACAAATATTCGAACTCATACTGCCATTTGCTGCAAGCAATTTTCTACAGGCTGCCTAAATTTTTTTATGTTGATCTGTTGATATTTAATAAATGCAAACGACATATATGTTTCAAAATATAATGGAATGAATAATAAATAAATAAAAAGTAAATGATTCAAGTACTAGAAAATATCATAAATTTACATATAAAATACCATTTTCGAAAACAAATATTCATAAATTTTCTTTTTTCCTAGAACAATTCAAGAATGAAATAATTTAACTGAAATAAATTTGATAAAATTAATAGGAAATGTGAAAAGAAAGTAAAAGTTAAGATGCAACTTTCTAAAAGCAAATTTTATGTATTGTTAATAATTTTGTATACTGTACATCTAATTTACAATAATAATTAAATAATAAATGCTGAAAGATGTTTACACGAATGTGACTCTAATTTTAAAGTCTCTTTTAAGTCCCATTATCAAACTGGCCCTTAATAAGACAACTAATTTTTTATTATTAAATACATATTATATGTATCAATAATACAAAACACTTACATCAGAAGTGTTTCTTCTACGCTTAAAACCACAAAAATGAATTTAAAACATCAAGTAAAAAAACATGTTTAAAACCCAATTAAAAACAAACTCTTTGTTTTAAACAAAGGGTTTGTTTTTAATTGGGTGTTTTAAACATGTTTTAAACACAATGTTTTAAACAGTTTGTTTTAAACTTTCCAACCCTGTACGCGACTGTGAATCACCGTACATGTCACGGTATCTGTATAATGTATAACGCTTGAATTTAAAATCAGTATAATTAAAAGTTTAGGTATGTGGAACGAATTGACGAAGTCATTAGGTTGTAATTGGTTTTATTTGTAGGAAAATGGGCTATAAGTGCTGTGTACCAAATTGTAAAAATAGTGACGCGGGAGTAATGTTACATCGGTTTCCTTATAAAAATGAACAAGTAAGTGATTAACGGCGGGTTTCACAAACGTTACTTAAATTTAATCATCCGTTAAAAGTAAACGTTGCCATGGTTACATGTGTTGAAGGTATAGGAATGATTATTCTTAATCAATGATTAAAGTTAAGTGACGTTTGTGAAATCCAGCGTAAGTATTTTGTTTTAATTTTAGCCTGTCGAGCTATTATTTGTACCATCGGCGTATATTGCGAAAATTAATAGTAAGTTATAATATTCCAGATTTACAATCAGTGGATTTCTTTAATAGGCAGGCAGGATCTCGTAAATATGGATCCAGTAATGTTATACAAGAAATATCACATTTGTGATATTCATTTTCCTCATGATGTAAAAATTGATCGGAAGCAATTCTTTTCAAGATCATTTCTTAAGTTTGAAGCATGTCCAACGTTATTGTCAGGTATAAGAATAATGAAGTATAAAATAAATATCTAATATAATAGATTATTTTCATGATAGAGACATCATCTGCATTGAATGAAATAATGGATGAAACATCCAGTCAGGAATATGTAACTTCCACAAAAGTTTATCTTCCAAGTTCTGTGGATGCTGAAGTGAATGTTCAAACATCTGCCAATGTGATGAAGTCAGCATGTACAACATCATTATCAGGTATAACAATGAAAATACAGAATAAATAAATAATGTAATCAATCATTTTTATGATAGAGAACTCATCTTCTATATTGAATGAACCCCAAACGTTTAGTCAAGAAGGTGTAGTTACGACAGGTGATTATCCTCACGCAATTTCTGTGGATGTTGAAGAGAACATTCAAGAACTTTCTAGAAACTTGAAGTCCCCATTAATTAGTAAAAGGAAAGGTAAGTGTGTTTCTTATTTATTAGTTAAAAAAAATATTAGGCAAATTTGTATTGTAACAGAAATTTTGCTGCTTTGATTTTTATAATGTTAGTTGCACATTTATAATTATTGGATTGTTTCAGATTTAAAGAAACGAATGAATTTACTAAAGTCTGTGAATGTGTCAAGGAGATCTCAATTATCTCCGAAGGCAAAGAGATTGTACGGTGTTGCAAGAAAATTGAAAATAATTGCAACTTCATTATCTAAAGAAAATATTACAATCAAGGACCGTTTGGATAAAGCTTTAGAATTTGCTCAAACTGAAGATTTTTTTCGGGAGAACGTTAATAAAACAACTTTGAATTTTCTGATGTCACAGGTAACACAACAAAAAAGAGATGTTAAGGGCAGGCGCTATACCTTACAAGACAAAATTTTTGCTTTATCTTTGCTAAAACAAAGTCCAAAGTGTTACAAGTTACTTCAAAAAGTGTTTGCTTTACCATCCCGGAAAACATTAAATCTACTACTGCAAAAAATTCCTTTCCGATGTGGAGTCAATGACGGCATATTTCATTCTCTTTAGAAGTCAGGACAAAATTTACCATCTCAAGACAAATATGCAGTACTTATGTGGGATGAGATCTCACTGCAATCTGCTTTGACGTATAGTGAAAGTGAGGACATTATCATAGGTTTATATGTTTTTTGATCCGAGTCAATTCTTTTCAAGAGCTCAAGGTTGGAGCATGTTCAACATTGTTGTTAGGTACATAAGCATTATAAATTATTAATGTATTTGTAAATGTCTATGGCTGGGTTTCTCAGTCCTAGTTTAACTTTAAACTCCTGTTTATTGTTTTTAAAATTGCTACCATGGGAATAAACAGGAGTTTAAAGTTAAACTAGGACTGAGAAACCTAGCCTTACATATCTTTTTTGTAGTAGCGAAACATCAGAGCGGAGGGAAGTAATAATGAATTCATCCGATTTACCCATCGAGGAGCTTGTGACTCCAACAGGAGAATACAAGGTTACCTCTTCAAACCCTGAATGGAGTATTCCAACTTCTTCTTCTACAGTTATGAAACCTCCACTACTTTGCAAAAGAAAACTATTGCAGAAAAAAACTAGTTGAAAAATATTTGCAAAACTAAAAAAGATAAAAAAATTCGTTTAATTTGTTTTGTAAATTAAATCTCTATGTATTATTTTTTTTTATTTAGGAATATTAAGATATTATAGTTTTGTAATAACTTCATGGACATATTCAAAATTGTCTGTATTTTGCTCCTTAAGAGTATCATTTTACTAGTCAAAAAGATATGAATAGAAAAAAATCTGAAAAAATGTCGGGTAATTTGCATTCTCTATTGATTAATTCTTTGATTGTTTCCAAAATATGTGTTTATAAATATGTCTCAATTTTGTATTAAAAGCCAAATTGTTACAGAGATTAATATCAATTCCAAATCAATCACTGTAATATTGTATTTTAGATTCAACATATTCAATATTTTATAATCATGAATCATAAACATAATGTCAAATTAAATAAAAACACAAAAAATTGTTATAAACGCTAAATGATTTTATTTAGTTTAGTTGTATGTATGTGTTATTTGTATTGTATTTATTATATTTAATAACGTTCATTTTGGTTTTATTTCTAGTGTTACGGTTTTCTTTATTATTATACAGAAATGCGGTTGTGAATACACTGTAACTAAATTAATTTGACTTATTACCACAATTTGTATACGTTAATTAATTAATTATACAAATAATGGTAATATGTCACTTTAATTTAGTATTACAGTGTATTCTGAAAACTACAGTTTAGCAATTCAATTTTTTAAATTTGCCGCGTTAAAACACTTCAGCGCCGCATGCGATTGGCACCGGAACTAAAAACTGCGTCTGAAATAATAACCGAGAGAGTGCGATCTATATTACTCTTTTATCTATGCTCATAATTACCGACAAAACTGTTGTGTATCACAAACTACGGTTGCATCAACAACTCTCCCCCGAAAATATCTGAGAGTAATTCAAATTCTAACAGTGGGGATAGTTTCGTTTGAGATTAAGACTTGTGACTCCTTCCTGTCTGTGAATGTGAATGATTCTTTGCGAACGAATGCTGCTACGGAAGGAATCGCGGAAGGTTCGCAACTCGTGCGGAACTGACGATTGACGAATGAAAGAATCATTTCTGAACGATTCCTTATGAACCGAGTCTTTTTGCGGAACCGAGTCAAAGGAATCGATTCAGCAAAAATAATCGAACTTCCCATGTCTATTCTCCATGTCACGAAAAAGAGGGTGGAATATAATTCGGCGCCTCCGTCATGTCACGAAAAGGTTCGGGCCTTTTCTATGTAGTACGTAATGCCGCGCAGGGATTCGGGGATTGGTAGAGCTAAAAAATGATGTTATTAATCTCCACAATTTCCTTGAGACTCCTTTACATCCTGTTAAGATAGGAATATGGTTAGCTGTATCTCGCCGTAGAATCATAGGACCAATATTCTTCCACGATACAATCAATGGTCAACGTTATAGGGAACAATTGTTGACCCTATTTTTAAGCAGGTGCATCCTCATTAATTTGAAAATGGTTACTCACACTCGACAAAATGGAGCAACAGCTCATACTACTCGAGAAAATTTGGAATTTCTTGAAGAGTCTTTCCCTGGCCGATTTGTAAGCAAGGGAATTTGGCCAGCAAGATCACCAGACCTCACCTCGTTAGACTTCTCCATATTTGACTTTCTTAAAAATGAGGTCAATAAAGAAATAATTAATAATTTGCAAGAACGGATGGCAAGAATTACCTTAAAATGCAACGAAATAAAACCGGATATATTGCAGTACATTTTTAATAATACGAAATGTCCTGTAGTTATATGCATGCAGCAAAATGGTGGCCACTTTCAAGACTTGCTGTGACTTACTTTCGTTGGCTTTCATTTCAATCTCAACTTTGCATTCATATCATGCCTTCACAATAAATCACATTTTGAATTTTGCTGTATACAGGGTTTCATTGAAGATGCACCAAACTTGAGGGACACGTTTCTGACATTATTTCAAACAAAATATCTTAATAATATTTTTTTAATAGGAGCAAGTTGAAATTTGCATAATTTGGAGTCGATGTTTGTAGAAATACCGTAGCGAGGCGGAATCATGAAACCAAACCGGCGATCTAAATTGCATTATCTTTTTTCTTTTTTTTACATATTTTTTTTTTAATTAACAAATTCTCACTTGATTTTGTTTAGTTTGAATCTCGGTTAGTTTAGCATAATTATTCTTATCCAAGCTACTTGTATTATGAGGATCGGAACTCGGCATAACGTGTTAGTTTAATTTTCTTTTTTTTCTTTCTTTCTTTTGTTTTTCTCTTCTTTCTTTTCAGTTCTCTGTTATTGCTATAATTCTATTTAATTATCTTTACTCTTCCTTCTCATTCTCTTATTGTTGACTCATTGCATCTATTTTAAAATCTCATATCTATAAGTGTTTGTTTTAGATCTAATCTATCTAATACACATCTAGAGTAGAAAGTAATTCTGTTGAAAATGTTTCCATTGTTAATATAATGCCAAACTCCAATCTAAAATGCGCACACATTAATGCTCGATCTTTAACCAGACACATCAACGAAGTTAAGGATTATTTCTATAACTCTGACTTCGATGTTGTTGCTGTGACCGAAACATGGCTGACGCCAATTATTCCTGATTATTTGATTGATATACCGGGCTATAATTTAATTAGATGTGACAGATCAGATGGTCGTAGAGGTGGTGGTGTGGGTCTCTATTTTAAACGTACTCTTGATTGTGTACAGGTGGCCACGGAACTTGTTTCGCATTCAGAACAACTCTGGTTGCGTTTTCTTATTAACCATGTTAAAATATTAGTTGGTGTTATATATAGGCCACCTCAAAGCAATTGCACTCTATTTCTGCATTCCTTCGAAGATATTGTAAGTCATTTTCTCTTAAACTGGGACCATATTATTTGCATGGGCGATTTTAACATAGACTTCTTTAATACCAATTGCTCTACTTATACATTATTAAATGACGTTCTTAACACAGTAGGTTTAGTACAAATCATAAATGAGCCAACTCGTGTAACTCAAACAAGTTCCACATTAATTGACTTCATTCTTATTCTCGAATCATCTCAAGATGAACCTGAAAGTGGTGTTATTAATCTACCTAACATATCTGATCATGCATTAGTATATCATAACTACAAATCAGGTGAATCTTCTATTACTCCTACCGCTTTCACTTATCGTGATTTTAATAATGTATCACTTTCTTTATTTGAACATGATTTACATTCTTTCCCGTGGTTGTCAATTTATGATATACAAAACGTTGATGATAAACTTACTTTCTTTAATAATTCGTTAATTCATCTACTCGACACCCATTTCCCCTTAAAGACAACGACTTGCCGTATACGTAAACGACCCCCATGGCTTACTGACAATATCCAGTTAATGATTAAATTACGCGACAAGGCATTCCGGAAATTTAAGCTAACTAGGCGTACAGCTGCTTGGGAATATTACAAATCTCTAAGAAATTATACTACCTCGGCCATATCCAGAGAAAAAAAAGCTTATTTAGAATTTAGCATGAATTCGAGAGACAAATCATTAATCTGGAATAGCTTAAGAAAACTAGGTATTTACAGTGGAAAACATAAACCTTCTCTTCCGCCTGATCTCCAAGATTTAAATGCTTTAAATAGGTACTGGATTGATGCTGCATCTAGTAATAATTCTCCCGACTGTACTCTTCTTGATTTCTATAATAATAATATTAAATCTTCCGTTGTCAAAAAGCTCTCTTTTAATGAAACAACTGATACAGAAGTTATGCAAATCTTATTATCTATTAAAACTAAATCAACTGGTGCTGATCAAATAAATGTAACTTTCTTGAGATTGTGTTGTCCGTTCCTCATTCCATACATTGTCCACATAATGAATTTTTGTCTACTGGAAGGTGTCTTCCCAACAAGTTGGAAAGAAGCAGTGATTATTCCGGTCCCTAAAAATAAGAAACCCCGCAATTTTAAAGATCTTCGACCTATCAGTATCTTACCGGTACTTTCTAAAATATTGGAAAAAATTGTATGCGTTCGACTTCGTGTCCATTTAGAACAAAATGCTATTTTACCTACATTACAGTCTGGCTTTCGGAAAGGTTTTAGTTGTGCCACTGCCTTGGCTCACATCACTGATGATATTTTACGCGGTGTAGACGAAGGAAAAGTTACCATCTTGATTCTCTTAGATTATTCAAAAGCTTTCGATACCATTAACCATACGATGCTATTAGCCATTTTACACTTCATAGGACTCGAACCGAGAGCTACTCAATTCTTTTCTAATTATTTGACTCATAGGTCTCAATTTATTCGACTTGATACATCTGTTTCTAGGTCTTTAGCGCTTACTTGTGGGGTACCACAGGGTTCTATTTTGGGACCATTGTTGTATTCAATTTACACCTGTCATTTAGTGGAAGTTTTGAAGGTATGCAATTTCCACATGTACGCTGATGACACACAACTTTATCATTCTTTTAATGCTAAATATGCAGCTGCAAATTTTGATTTAATCAATAACGATCTAAATGCTTTGATTAGTATCTCTGAGAAACACTGTTTAAAGGTCAATCATGAAAAATGCAAGGTCTTGGTCTTTGGGCCTCGAAAACAGCGTGATTTTATTCTAAGTATTCTAAACATACATACAAACCAATTTATCTTACCTGTAGTTTCGTCGGTTAGAAATCTTGGCTTAACTTTAGATTGTAACTTGAGATTTACTGCACATATTTCGTCATTGATTAACAAGTCGTATGGCATCTTGAAAGTCTTATATTGTAGTAGAAATTTTATTCCTCATAAAACTCGTAAAACACTATGCGATACGCTTATACTTTCATTATTCAATTTTTGTGATAACGTCTACGGTCCTTGCCTAGACGCTAGGGATAGAAAAAGAATTCAAAACGTTCAGAATGCCTGTCTTAGATTTATCTTTGGAATCCGGAAGGGTCAACACATCTCACATACCTTAAAGTGGGTTGATTGGCTCAATATGCACAATCGTAGAAAGCTCCATTCAATATGTTTGTATTTCAATATCTTACGGAAACAAACTCCCCCTTACCTCTATAATAAAATCTCGTTTCGAACCGATGTTCACAACGTTGACGTTCGTAGCAGAGGCCTGCTCACACCTCCATCTCATAGAACTACAATTTTTGAGCGTTCTTTCACATTTACTATAGCAAAATCTCTTAATTCGCTTCCTTTTGGTTTTGCCTCTGTCTCTTATACCAAATTTAAAATTTTAGTTCAGCAACTGTTAAAGTCACAGCAACAGCAACAATAGCTCGGGATGTGACTGGCATCATATTAACCTATCATTCTTATTTCTTATCTTTCTTTCTTTCTTTCTTTTCTTTGTAGTACTAAATAATTGTCTCCTATTGTCCTTAACCTATCATACTTTGTCTGCTTACCGCCATGCTTAATGATTATTGTATTATCTTGCTATCATGTACATTATATTTTGTAACATGTACATTAGTTTAGTTCTAGGTTAGTTACTTAGTTTAGGCACTCCAGGATAAGTGGTAGAACAGTTAATACTCTCGAGTATTGACTGAACTTATTCCTATTGATCCGTCTACGGTTATTATTCTTTTACCTGGTTTCTCTTCTATTATTTCTTTACATTATGTTTGTTTTGTTTTTTTTATGGATCAATAAACGTCGTTATTATTATTATTATTATTATTATGAATGGCACACAGCTGCAGGGGGCCAATAAACCCAACCATAAACAGCGAAGAAATTTATGACTAGATTTTGTTTTGCCCTTGTTTTGCACTCGCTCGGTCATTCAACTGCAGCAGCAGTTGGCAAGAACTACAGCTGTCATTAATTTCACTCAATGTTTCCATATTTACTTACGTTATTTATTTTACTGTCACATTTTGCCTTTTGAATGATGAAACATAACTGTTCCTTTCAATTTTTGCAAAATATTAGACGGTTTTTCAAAAAGTTTTCTTTCAGGGTTTGTTTTTGGGTTATTGGAAATTCAAAAATATGTAAGTGTATAATTTAATTATTATCCTTTCAAAAAAGTAATTTTTTAGTACATATCTCTGATGAGGCCCAATCAGGCTGAAATAATTCACGTGATTTATAAGATATTCTATTTCTCTAATACTGCCAATTAAACAAATCAATTTAATTACAATTTCATTTGGCAAGAACTACAGCTGTCATTAATTTCACTCAATGTTTCCATAGTTACTTACGTTATTTATTTTACTGTCACATTTTGCCTTTTGAATGATGAAACATAACTGTTCCTTTCAATTTTTGCAAAATATTAGACGGTTTTTCAAAAAGTTTTCTTTCAGGGTTTTTTTTGGGTTATTGGAAATTCAAAAATATGTAAGTCTATAATTTAATTATTATCCTTTCAAAAAAGTAATTTTTTAGTACATATCTCTGATGAGGCCCAATCAGGCTGAAATAATTCACGTGATTTATAAGATATTCTATTTCTCTAATACTGCCAATTAAACAAATCAATTTAATTACAATTTCATTTGGCAAGAACTACAGCTGTAATAAATTCTTAAATAAGCGCAAACTACTAAATGTTTGAACAATCCTAAAATTCTTCAACTAACAATTAGAAAATTCGTATTAAATGGAGAATCGAAAATAAACAACTAATTATTATTTTTATTGATTTCCAACAATCACGATGTTTTAAATGTGTTTTTCCGAATCATCTGAGGCGACATTATAGAAATCTTATAAATATATTATTTGATAGTGACATGTCTCAGTTTTGAAATTTTTGTTTGAGCGTGAAAACGGACCATAAGCCTTCATGAAACATTTGCGACGTCTTTTTTTGCAGCACTATCTTTAAGTGACTGTCTGTGGTAGAGTTCAATGAGAAAATTAGTTGTAACACTGCAAAACAACGCTAAATTGCCTTACGATTTATTAAAGCGCTGTGACTCTGCGTTTATCTAAACGCGGCCAATGTTGTAAATGCAAGAAAAGAAACAGCGTATTCTGAAAGATTTTGTTCCTATGAAAAATTAAATATCTGCTTGTTTTTATAAATAAAAAAAAAAGGATTTAATTGTCAAAACATTCTCAGTAACGCCAGAGAATATTTTTTTTTTTGCTATAACTATAAATAGAAATAGTGATGAACTAATGAACTTGCATGCAAGCACATTTTTTTCTCGCTTCGAATTCATTAATTTAACAATAAAAATATATTTAATTCAATTTAAATTTTTATAGCAAATATGCATGCATAACTGGATCATTTGTTTGAAGCTTAATAAGCTACTTTTTGTAAGGCTTTGCATACTTGCTTACCTGCATGCATTCTTATAATTCTTGCAAAAACAAAGTTGCAACTTATGCATTTATTTGACTTGCTTGGACATGTCTAATCATGTTTGAAGAAGTCAAAGACAGCACGCGCTGACCAAAAAATTCCGACAACGACCACCCTCTGGTAAGAAGACGTCATTGTCGACAATTCTTCAGATGCAAGAACTAAAGGGGATGACCTTGAACGACACACACCTCTGCTTAAAACGGTCGACTATCGACACTTTTTAAGTTACAAAAACTAAAGGGTTACTTCTTCAGCACAAGAAACAACCTCTCTAAAATGGGGTTGACCTTAAACGATGGTCACTTCGGATGGACGTATGCCATCCGTAAAAGTGTCACAGTATTCCGCTTGCTATAGCTAGTCGTATACTTACTGCTAATATACCTACATTTTTTTATTTATGTAATCAATTTCTTTGGTCAAAAATATTCCTATCTTTTCTACATCTTGAAATATAATATGTATTACAAGAAAATACCGTCATTTGTTTCTGTTTTCTTCGAAATACCTAAATTCTAAATATATTTCTGTTTTGTATTTTTAAACACAACCATTCTTAAATATTAAAGAAAATAACTCTAGCCAATTTTGTTCTTCCATTAATGTATTTTTTAATGATTTGTTTCATTTGCAAATATGTTTTTTTTTTATTTTTCATGTATTGTTTTTGTTTTGAAATATAATCCTTTAAAAGCAGATTATATATTTTCTACAAGCTATGTATTACTGAAATGAAAAGAAATAAATCGCAGGGATTTCAAATTAAATCCTAATAGAATCGAAATTATTTTTATTCATATATCACAGTTGTATAAACAGTAATATACCTTACTCATAAAAAAAGGTCGAACTATTACGCTTACAAAAATATAGTTATGTATAATTTGCTACTTAATTAATCGTATGGCTTAAAAAAATAAAAGTGTTTACATCTCAGACAACAGAATCATCATTAACACAAAAGCAACGATGATGAACACCTCACCTGTCGGGTACAATCATTTCATATATTAAAAATGAATAACTAAACAAATAGCCCAGGTTGAGAAGAAAAAATAAAATATAAGAATTCTGCAAATAAAAATTTTCGCAGAATGATTTCGTTGCCTGAATAAAAATATTAACAGCAAAGGTACTTTTTAAACTTTACACATTAAAAAAAGTAAACTAAATACAAATATGTATGTTACATGCTAATTAATTAATAATTCAACACTTAATTGTAATTAATTGGACATAAGTGGTACCTAAGTACGAAAATAAATTACATTGTATTGTAAAATGACTTCCCTAATTTGCGTTATTTATACAACCTTTTATTGTTTGCATTGTTTTCTAGATTGTTTGCGAAATGCCGACAATGCCAACACCAGCTGATTATTTGTGATGCAAATATTATTCACCATTGGGATCAAAGAATAAAGCTGAGAATGCGAACAGAAGGAACACAATTCCGCCGATTATAGTCACTGAAATTATACATGCATTTACACAATCATCTTATACCGGGTGTCCACTTTGATTACGCACCATAGAAATTTCATTGCATTTTTTTATAATTGTAAGTTACTGCTTCTCTATTGAACTTATTGTTAAAAAAAAGCAGCATACTGAATGCAGGCTTGTTGATTCACGGGATGTTCACGAGATTTAACACCAAACGATTCCTTCTTGTAGTCTTATTTAAAATCAAAAATTTATCAAATTTATTGCTGCGATTTGAACGGGTTGAGATGTAGAATCGCGGAAGAATGGGCAACTATTACTTTTAGAATGTTAAGCAACGTCCGTAGAAGCTTTTAGGACAGGTTGGTCGCAAAGGGCAAATTTTAAAAATCAATAAAATTTGTCAATTAGAAGTTTGATCCTTGATCAAAACTGTGGAATAAAGAAATTAACACAAAGCTACGTATTATGCAGTTTAGTGATTTATGATATATTTGATAGGATAGCAGGAATTTACAATTAAAAAAATTGCATTGAAATCCCTATCGTGCGTAATCAAAGTGGACACCCGGTATAGGTATGTAATACAATAGACCAGGTGTTCACTTTGATTACGCAACTTAGGGATTTCAATGCATTTTTTTTTATTGTAAATTCCTGCTTTCCTATCGAATATATCATAAATCATAATCATAAAGCATTAAACGGCATAATACGTAGCTTTATTATGTATTAGCTAAGGCTCAGTTTTACAAACGTAGAATAACTATTCGTCGAATATTCTTTAACCTTCCGCCAAATCTACGTCACGTTATTCCAAGAATAATGTTATACTCAGTTTATACGATTATTGTAAAATCGGGCCTAGGTATAGTTTTGAAATAAACTCCTGGACAAAATTAGCGCACAATTAAACTTACATATTTACAACATTAAAATTAAAATTTAATCAAAATAACTTTAAAACCTATGAATTAAATTTATATAATGACTTGCGAAGAAAATCAACAAAACGTGAACTTATTTTATATTTTTTATTAAAAAAAAACAATAGAATTAGTAGAATCAGTGCGATGTTAATACCGTGTATGCCCTCCTCTACTCCTAATTACCGCATTCATACGATTTCGCATGGTGGAGATTAAATTTTCAATAATATCCTGGGGAATATTCTCCCATTCTGCAATTACTGTATCCACCAATTCATTACGATTGACAGGTGCGGGTGTACGATTTCGAATCTTTCTTTTAAGAACGTCCCATAAATGCTCTATGGGATTTAGATCTGGATTGTTAAGTTAATTAACGGAATTTTAACAGCATTCAAGTAGTCGGTAACCTGTCTAGCCACGTGGGGACGAGCTTTATCTTGCACGAACAAAAAATTGGGCCCTACAAAAGGAGCAAATGGCATTACATTTTGGACTACAATGTTTTCCAGATAATAATCGCATTCATAGACCTCAGGCGTATAGGGACTAACTCTGTGCGACCGTTAAAACAGATTCCTTCCCAAAACATTACAGAACAACCACCAAGTGGGATTCTTGGAGAGATATTGCAAGCTGCAAATCTCTCTCCCGTCCTTCGCCAGACACGCTCACGTCCATCAGGAGATTTGAGGTTGACCCTCGTTTCTCAGAGAATAAAACCTTCTTCCAATCATTAACAGTCCACTGTTGATGATTTTTGGTAAAACGCAATCTTTGAATTTTGTGTTTTCTGGTGATCAATGGTTTTTTTGCTGGTCGTCTGCTACTTAATCCAGTTTCATTTAAACGTCTTCTAACTGTTCGAGACGATATTACAAGATTGCGAACATTTATGAGCTCATTTTTTAGCATTGTACTAGTGATTCTCCTGTTTCTAAGAGCGAGTTGCCTAAGAAAACGCTCATCCCTTGGATTGGTATATCGTTTTCGCCCTTGCCCTGGCCTTCAAGTGTTAGATCCTGTCTCGTTAAAGCGTCTAACCATTCGACTTATGCTGGTATGATTTCTTTCTATCACGTAGGCAACATAACGCATCCAATATCCTTCATCCAGCAGAGTTGATGCTCGAACTACCTCCTCCACCGATAAATTTCTTGGGCGATTCATTTTAAAACTTTGAAATACTCGAAGTTATGCAATCAATAACAAAAAATAACTTGGTAGTCAAAAATAACTTATCTTGCAAGCTGTTTCAAAACAGATTTTAAATCTGTTAGCCGAGTGGTTGAGTCCGCTGGCAACGGGCGTAACGCTCGGCCGGGCAATTATTAGGCGTGGGTTCGAATCCCATCCTGGTGCATATGGGCTCTATGTGAGAGATAGAGTACTTATGTGTCGGATTGTGTTTCGGATTTATACCGGCTCCTTCGAATTGGGTTTTCTGCGTTTCCCCAGTTTGTAAGGCGAATTCCGAAGGAGAAATTAATATCTAAGTCGGTCACAGCCGCCACTCCTCCCCGACAAGCTCCAAGCTTGGGGTTAAAAGTGGGTGAAAAAAAAAATCAATTTTTGTTAAAAGATTGTAAATTGTAATTTTAATAGAACACTTTGCTTGATAGCATTTGCATGAAATGTCAGAAGAGGTTCAAAGCCTACTTGCAAAACAGTTAGAGAAATAAAAATTATCATTACCTAGGAATTAAAACATAAAACTTATGGTGCGTTAATTTTGTCCAGGAGTGTATATGGACTTTCAATTAAAAAAAATAAATAAATACGCAGAAATACCAGAGTTTTTAACAAGCAGTCAAACTTCTAGTCGATAAGCTTCACTGATTTTTTTAAATTTTGTAATAAAAAATAGAAACATCAAACATAATTCGCATCGTAAAAAAGTTCATGTAATAGTATATTATGTATCAAGTTAAGAAAAGTAAAACACTTTTCTAACGAGTTGCGTATACTATTTTTTCGCATTTCATACAGTAACGTGTTTTATTAATGTTTAATAGAAGTGACATTAATCACTGTCACATTAATAACTGTCACAATTGATGGACGAAAAATCATAGTAGTTAGTACGTTGCTATACAGGAATAGTTGCTATGTTGTAAAGTAACCCATTACTGTACGATTTTGAGGATATTAATATGATACGTTACTGTATGAAATGCGAAAAACATAATTATGTCCGATTATTCAGTTTAACAATTAAAGATTGCCATGACATGAAACAAATATTGTTTAACGGTTGTTGAAAATAATGAGCTTCAGTACTTCAGAATTCGTGGATATTGTGTATGTTTATGGTTTTTGTGATGGAAATACTAGAGAAACCTGTCGTGAATATCGACGACGATTTCCGAATCGACGTCAACCATCTAGATAATTCTCGCAATATTATAATAAGAAGGTTTCAGCAATGGTTCAGCATAAATGTTTGGGTTGGAATATTCAACAATACTGTATTGCCATTTGTTTTTTTGTTTAAATCCTCGCATAATGCAAATCACTACGTACATCTCCTTCAAAATGACCTTGAAGCAATTTTAGACGATTTGCCACTTGTAAAAAGAATTCGAATGTGTTTCCAACACGACGGGGACCACCACATTTTAAACCCTCTGAACTTTTTTTTTTGGGGTCACATGAAACAAATAGGCTCTAGCGTTCTCATCAACACCCAGCAAGAATTACAAGAAAGGATATTAGTTGCTGCTGATTCAGTTAGGAACGCTTAGAACGAATAATAGCAAGAAGTTATCATTGTTATCAATCCTATATCCGTCGATGTAACTGTTGTGTTCATGCACGAGGAGCACATTTGAACATTTACTATGACTTAGTTTTTTTCATTTTTATTATAACTTATTTATTTATAAATTTATAAAATTGTTAAACTTTCAGAAAATCTTAATTTTTTATCGATAACGATAACATATCGGACATATGTTCACATGAACTTTTTTGCTTAGAATAATTTTCTGTACGATCTTAATTTTTTTATCGATAACGATAACGAATCGGACTTATATTTACATGACCTTTTTTGCTTAGAATAATTTTCTGTACGACTTCTTTCCTTTGGTACACCTTATGAACTTTTTTGCTTAGAGTAATTTTCTGTACGACTTCTTTCCGTTTGGTACACCTTAAGTGAAATACCCTGTATTAATAATAGACATCCAATTTTTGAAACTGAAAAGCAGGAAACTGGTGTTCTATTATACAGAGATATTCACGGTGATCGGCCTATTAGAATATATTAGAAACAATGGAAACTACTCTAGAGATCGTTGAAAATTTGCGCATGATAATAATCAATGACGAACTATTTAAATAATAAAAAATCAGCTATGGCATACCTCCAGTCCTCCCGGAAGTCGATGCTAGCTTTCTTATTTTAAATGGAACACCCCATATACACAGTGATTCAGAATTGTCTCCCGATATTTTCAGAGTGAATAGAACATCAAACAATAAGATTACCTTTTTATATAATTTTTTTCCAGAAGTCAATAATAAGGGAATTATAATCCTCTGAAAGAGGGGTGAAACGTATTGTTCTTTTGGCAACATCTTCTGAATCCTTTAAGTTATCAAACTTAGGCCCATGGAAGTAAACCAGTAGTCAAAGTTAACTTACCTGTATACAAGTGGGCCTAATAGTTGAAACTCAGATATAAGGCACCTAACTGAACATTTACAACGCATTTGTCAGATCCTTCCTCCCTTTTAAGGGGTAGTTTGAGGGGTTTACTTTCGGTATTTTATAGTAACAAAATGCAATAGACGTATTGCGGTGTTAATGTATGTGTGTATTTTTCTAAAAATTTCTTTAACATAAGAAATTTATTTTGAAAATAATAAAATAAATTAATAATAGCTTTGTTCCTACACAGTACTAAATCAGTACGGAACTATACTGCTCATGCGCTCTTGCTAAATACACAGCATTTTTAGTAAGAGCGCATGACCTGTAGCAAGAGCGCATGAGCAGTACAGTTCCGAACTGATTTAGAACTGTGTAGGAATAAAGCTAATAATAAATAAATTCATTCAAGTTAGTTTTTTCAACCTTTTAATTTAAATTTTTTTTAGAAATAATAAAGAATTAACTACTTATTATAGATAAATTATTTAGATTTTTTAAAGTAGGAATTAAGTTAGAATTGTAAATATTAGGATAATTAATTGAAAGTCAATACAAATTCAATGTGTAAAGGAAACTATAGGTTATAGTAAGAAGTTCGGAGAATAAGCAAATGAGGGTGCTGTTAGCAGTGTTGTAACATATCTAGTTACAAGTATTTAGATAGAGTATCTAGATACTTTCAGTGTATCTGTATCTATAACTAGTTACATTGTAGTATCTGTAACTGCATTTAGTTACATTTATATATGTATCTGAGCATTTAGATACACAGATACATTTTTTAAATAAAAATAAAAATATTTATTTTGTGTCATCTTTTTACTTCCAAAACGGATAAATCAGTAAAGCTACGTACTCAGCTAAGCGGATAACGTTTTACGGTTCTCGTGCAGCATTTGTGATTGGCTATAATTCTGAATGAACCAATCACAAATGCTGCACGAGAGCCGCAAAACGCTTTCTACTTAACTGAGTACGTAGCTTAACCAGCACGAAGTTTTCCCACGGAAATACATACATATGTATACTAGGTGTCCGGTAAAGAATGGGCCATACTTCAAGGGTGGCTTTTTTGGATCAAAATAAATCGATTTAGATCAATTTATCTTAGTACAATTTTGCTTCAGTAAAAAGTTATGACCTTTCAAAGATAGTTTTTTTATATCAATATTTTAGTAATTTTAGTAATGTCACAAAAGGATAATAATTGTTATTTCTGTTTGACATTTTTCAATTGAAGACTTCGGTGCAAGAAGGGGACAGCTCCACTCTTTAAAATTTTTCAGGAAATCACAAAAACCGTTTTAAAAATGCATTTTATGTCATGTTCATATTATGCTAGAATTTGCCTCTATGAAGCCAATTTCAATGATATTTGTCCCGTTCTTGTACAGAATGAAAGAGAATATTTTTCTTCATATATTTAAGTGTAAAACACAAAATCGGAAAAAAGTGGAGCTGTCCCCTTCTTGCACCGAGGTCTTCAATTTCAAACTTTGATGCTTTGTCAGTTTTTTTTATTGAAATAAAGAACATTATTATTTTTATTATTATGTAACACATTTATGTATGTATCTGAAAGTATCTAAAAGGTATCTAGATACATTTATACTATATCTGTATCTGGATCTAGTTACTTTTAAAAAAGAAGTATATGTAACTGTATCGAGTTACAAATTAGAGTATCTGTATCTGAATCTAAATACTTTGAAAAGTGAGTAAAACTTTTGTGGGAAACCCGACCTAAATAATAGAAATGACCATTAAAAACCCGAGCTTCTTGCGGAATAGTTAGTTTGTGAAAATTAATTATTTAAAGTGGTACAATAAACTGTGTTTTACGTTTTCTTCTACGACATTCTTTATTATACACCCACACACACACACACACACAACTCTGACATTAGATAATTTTGAATGTGAAGGCTCGCGGGTGACAGGTACATCCAAAATTTATCACATAACAACAAAGAAATTGGTCTACGAGATATACTGCAAAATTCATTATAGAAGCAGAGGCTCCGAGAGAAAAAAACAACAAAATACTCTGAGATAACAAAGCAATTAAATTGTCGCCCAAAGTGACGGCATATCATAGCATTAAATTGGCACCCAACGTGGGGCACGAATCAGAAAATTTGCAAAATACCCTGAGATCACAGCATTAAATTGACACCCAAAACTTGAGATATATCAGAAAATTTGCAAAATACCCTGACATCACAGAATTAAAATTGTCACCCGAACTAGGATCATATCACAGCAGTAGCAACTTTTAAACCTCAATTACTCGAAAAAGGTTCGGTTTATCGAAATGCAACAAGAGAACTTTTTTATGCCAAATAATCTAAATAATAATCTATTGTCTTCGTAAATTTTGATGAAATATGTAAAAAATAAAAAATTAGAGATAAAGTACTGAAAAGTTACCCCCTAAAACTACCCTTTAAAAAAGAGGGAGGATCTAAAAAAATACATTGTAAAGGCGCCGTTAGGTGCCTTATACCTGAGTTTCAAATATTAGTTTGATAATTTAAAGGACCCAGAAAATATTTCCAAAGAAACTATATTTTCTACCCTCCTTCAAGGCTTATAACTCCCTTATTATTCACTTTTGGAAACATTTTTATATAAAGGTTACCTCATTTTTGTGATGTTCTATTCACCTTGTAGATATCGGGAGACAATTCTGAATCTCCTTGAATTCTACATTTCAATTCTACATTTACGCACATTTATTGGTGAATATGACAATGCGATCCTTGTCCACGATTTTGGTAAATGATACGCAAAGACGGTACAAGAGTGTTTTGAAGTCTTAAAAATTTGTCTTCTTTACCATTTGGGGCCCGTTCAGGAATAACGCTCAGCGCGCAGTGGGCAATATTCTTTCTCTCTCGTGTAAGTGATTTTGGTGCATTTTGCTTTTCATTTTAAACGTCCAAAGTGCTCTCGCAATACAGTTCCTGAACAAGCCCTTGAAGTCACTAAACAGGGGCTGGAAACTTGATTATTTGTGCCATCTGTAGTTGCCGCATAGAATCGTTTCTTTTAAGAACTCGAAAGTAGAGATCTATATTATACAGTGTTCTATAGTGCCAATTGCGCACGTCGCGGGTAACTCACACGTCTCTGCACGTATGTGGCTGTGAATTAGCTCATTAGTTGGTTATTGTTCGGTGATTTTTGTATATTGAGTTATTTTGACCGTTTATTTGCATTTGTTTTACAATGAGACCTTGTTGTGTACCAAATTGTGATGACAAAAATGCTCCCAGGTAAGTACAGTTGAATTTAATCGAAGCTGTTCTCTAATTTTGAGTTGATTATTGTAGACACGCATTTCCGCGGAACGTGCGTGTTAGATTTATTTGGCTGGAACGAATAAAAAATTCCAAATTGAGAAATGATATAAATTTTCTTAAAAGTTACACTGTATGTGAGAATCATTTTGCTGAGATATCAATAGAAAGAAGAGGAAAACTTAAACGATGTGCTGTCCCAACATTATATTTGCCTGGTAAGAAAGAAAAGAAGGTTTTTGCATAAGTTTTTTTGAACTCAACTTCTATTTGCAGATTATATAGAAGAAGCTACTACAGAAACTTGCTTTTCTTACAGTCCAGTGCCTAAAGAATTTTCAACACCGGAAAGAATAAAAGGTATGTTAAATCTCCTATGTTCCGAAATGGAAAAAAGGCCCAGTTTCATAAAACGTAGTTAACCACTCGATAAAGTTAATCGTGTGATTAAGCAATATCATTGGAGGAAATTTTAAATTTTCTCCCGTTTTATTAAACGGGGCCTGAGTATTTTAATTCATTACATTATGTAAATAGATAAATTGTTTATTAAAGGTAAAAGATTACCAGAACAATTGTTTAAACTGCACTTGCTGTCACATATTTATTAAATTAACAACTGTCAGTGGTAGGCATCTTCAAACCTCCTTAACAAAAAAGAATCAAAATCAGACACTTATTTTCAAGCACAGAGAGTATTTTTTATTTTTGAGATTTTGGAAAAAAGCTCAGAGAGATAAGTTTTAAGGTCTGCTCTGTACTTTTTACACTTGTTTCAAGCCAATTTCATGTAATTTCTTTCTACTTACAGCAGTTCTTCATATTTCTGGTGCAGCTTCTTCTAATACTGTATTACAAATAGAAGATGAGGGCGGAGAGTTAAAAGTTAAGACACCACAGAAGTCTTACAGTAAAAGAAAACTAGATTATGCAGGTACAAATATTAGTAAATTTACCATATTTTAAAGCAATAAGAAATTATAAATATTAACATTATTTTTAAACAGTTAACTACAAGTTTTATCGTAGATATGTAGAAAATTTATCAATTAAAAAGAAATATTAATATCTTAGAAAATTCTATGTAGGTGATTCAATTTTTTTCTTAATAATAAGGAATAATTTCTTAATAATAAGGAATAAATAGATTCATTGTGTTCTATTAATTCCTAAAGTTATCGAGAAAAAACTAAATCACCCTGTGTTAATATTTGTTAGAAATAATTAAATTCGTGTCTTGTCCGTTGAAAAAAAAATATTTAAACAAACGTAAAAAAAATGGACGGGAATCAAACTGAAAATGCAATTTTCTTAATTTGTAGATATTGAAACATTTACTACAGAGGCAAACACCAGCAGAACTGCCTCCACTAAAATAGCTATTCAGGATCCAGGTCCAAGCACTTCCAGTGAGTTATCTAAAAATTGTAGTTTATCTAGTTAATAATATTGCCTTTATTGTAGGTACTGATTCACACTTTTCCTCACCTTTAGGTCGAGTTACTACACATGGTAAGTTATTATTGTATCTTAAAAATATTTGTGTTCATAAAATATAGTGTTTTGTGTTTATAAAATATGGTTTATGAAATTAAGTCTACAATATTATAATATTTATATAAACACAATGGTTATCTGCATTACTCAATTTATAAATCAAAAGGCTATTTTATTTTCAGTGTCAAGACGACAGAGAGATAAACAGCTGGGTAGATCCACAAAAACAAAAGCAGTGCCCTATCAAGTGAGAACATTAAAAATTATTCGTAAGAAAACACAGAAGCTGTCTACAATACAGAAAATTAAAGCCCTTCAAAGAAATCGACATCTTCTTAAATACTTGAGGGGCGTTAATGATGTCACTATACAATTCTTTAAGTCACAGTTAAAAAATCAAGCATTACATCCCCAAGGTAGAAGATATACATTAGACGATAAGGTTTTTGCATTATGCTTGTACAAACAAAGTGGAAAAGCTTATCGATTTCTGTCCCAATACTTCAGTTTACCATCGGGTAAACTGTTGACTTCAACATTAAATCGAGTTCCATTTATAACAGGAGTTAATGATATGGTATTCACTCATCTTTCAAGAAATGTTAACAAAATGAAAGATGTAAACAAAATGTGCGTACTAATGTTTGATGAAATTTCTTTAGCACCTTGGGTGCAATACAACAAGAAATTTGATTTTGTGGAAGGACTTGTGGATTTTGGCGGAGAAAATAGAAAGGCTGTCTTTGCTGATCACGCATTAGTCTTTATGATTAAAGGTATTAAGACGAAATGGAAACAGCCTATTGCTTTTACTTTTTGCCAGTCAACCACACAAACAGCTGATCTTGTTCGTTTAATTAAGGAAGTTGTACGAAAATCACGAGAAATTGGTTTGAATATTGTTGCAAGTGTATGTGATCAGGGTTCGACGAATGTAGCAGCAATTAATTCTTTACTGCAGGACACAAAAGCCTATTGTCTACGTAATAATATGGAAAACAAGTTTCAAGGATATTTAATTGATGGCCAAGAAATTGTTCATATATATGATTGTCCACATCTGTTAAAAGGAATAAGGAACAGTCTCTTAGTCAAGGATTTACATTTTATTCATGATGGCAAACAAAAAATAGCATCTTGGTCTCGTATACTGCAACTTTATGCTATAGATCAACAACAAGGGCCCTACAATCAACTGTATAGATTAACCGATGAACATGTTATCAATAGTAAGATTAAAAGAATGAAAGTGAAAATGGCAACACAAATTTTTAGCCATACAGTTGGTGCAACAGTGCAACAATGTACTCCAGAGCAACTATCAGCAATGAATTATCACCATCATCAGGATATTATTTAGACCCTGCTGCCTGTGATACAGCTGATGTATTAATTTTCTTTGATAAAGTATTTGACAGCGTTAATGGTAGCATGGTCATTCCTCCGCCTGGTAAACCTCTTCGCAGCACAGTGAAAGAAAATTCGCCTCATTTGTCTTTCTGGCAAACCAGTATTCCCGTTCTGCAGTCAATGTATTTTACAACTCCTAATAGTGCTGTAAAATCTTACATACCTTCCCTTAAGAACTGGATTTTTACATTGCACAGTTTTATTTATTTAAGTAAAAAGCTGTTACCAGTATTACAACATATACCTACACGAGCATTTAATCAAGATCCTTTAGAAAATTTTTTTTCACAAATCAGATCTCATTCAGTAAGAAACCCAATTTGTTCCATATTCACAAACAGTTTTAAATCACTAATTGTAAATAATTTTTCTGCACCATATTCTATAGATAGAAACTGTGAAGAGGATGAATCTGTTGGTCCTTTGGCAAACTTCAAACAATTTATCGAAGCAGAAGTTAATATATCTGTTCCTGAAGTTGAAAGCACAATAACAACTACTACACAAATTCCTGTTTCAATGATAACAGATTTTGCAACACCATACGTAGCAGGTGCAATAGCTAAAAAGTTCTTTAAAAAATTTTCTTGTGATGTTTGTAAAGGAATCTTGCTTACCGCAGAAGAATTGCCAGAACATAGTTTTATTAAACACAAACAATATCAAGGTTTTCATTTATTACACCCGTCAATTATGTTTTCCAAATTTGTGAAAGATGTTACGCACTGTACCCTACAAATAATACCAAAAGTTTTACACACATATGGCTTTAGAGTTAAAATCTTAGCGGAAGTTTTGCACACATGTTTGCCTTGCAACATTCTCTGTAGCGAGCATTATAATGATAAAATTAATATTTTAGTTACAATTATTGTAAATATTGTAATTTTTAATTATATTAAAAAAATAAATAATATTTTAAAAGGTCGTGATATGCGCCATTTAAATTTTGATAAAATGTTACATGCGGCATATGACTACTATGTAAGAAAAAGAAAACGGAGCTATATGATATTTTATGTTTCTAGATATAATATTGTTCATTTATATTTGTATTTAATAAAATAAATTTCAGACATGTATTGTTTTTTATAGTGGAATAATTTTGAAAAAAGAATTGAAATGGGTTACAGAACCGCAACTATTCAAATTTCCCGCCATGACGATTTTTTTTAGTAAATTGTCATGCGGCAACTACAGATGACAGCACAGGAATAGTGAAATTTTAAGTTTACTATCTTTATTTGGTGATCTGTGTCACTAAATAAACGTCACCTTCAGCTGTCACCTCCGCAGTTGCGACACTAGCCAACTTTACTCCGCTTTTCACTTTATGCGAATTTGTGAAAAGTTCAAAATTATTACATAAGTGTGACGTACGGTGGCGTGCAAAAAAATCGCGTACACCCAATTTTTTTTGTATTAAGTCGGTCTTAATTTATAATCTGACAATGTCAAAAATAAAAATGCCGAACTGACACAAACAGAATCAATTTTAGTACTCTCTTAGAAAATGCATGACGAATAAGAGCAGTGGCGGATAATTATGCACGATAATTATGGTCTAAATAAAAACACTCTTACGCGAACAGAGAAGATGTAGATAAAGGAAGAAAGTGTAAGTAGAAAAGCAGCTTTGGGACGTTAAAAAAATTCAACTCGTGAGCAAGATGAAGCCCTCTTTAATAATGTAGGCTTTTTTACGTTTGTCTAGGTTTTATTTTCAGATAATAAAATATTTCCTTCTGTTCCAGTTATTTATTTATAATTCCCCAACCTACTACATCTTAAAAATTAATTACACAGTTAATTACACAGTTACACGAACACATAACGTTCCTAGATCAACTGTTTACTGACTAGATCACAATCCTTTTTTAAATTCGCGTCGCGTCTCCCGGACCCAATTCCTACATTCGTCTTTGTTATCTATCTCATCTGAGTCTTCGTGATCTAATCCGTCTGTCCACCTTTTCATAGAGTCGGCAGCGGTTCTAGTTTTCCAGGGGCCGTCAAATTCTCCAACCTTCGCTACCTCATATCTTTCATGACTTAATACCCTTGACACTTCGTATGGTCCCTGAGATTTGAAGTGCAACTTCAACCCTGGACCCTGTTGTGTTCTTCTGATTGCAACTAAATCACCGACTTGATATTGTTGTGGTTCCTTCCTCCTTTTATTAAAACACTTTCTATTCTCAGCTTGCACTTTAGAAATTTGTTCAGCAGCTCGGTCTCGTAGCTCGTCACGTTCTTCGAGGAACTCTTGTAGCAACTCCTTATAAATATCATCAGCAATATTGGACAAACCTTTTAATCGAGGTGATGTTCCAAACATTGCTCTGAATGGGGACATTCCAATGCTCCGGTGACCAACAGTATTCAAACATTGCTGGGCAGTCTCCAAATATTTGTACCATTCATCAGGTTTTGATGATGACAACTTGGTAAGTAACGGAATGATAGTACGGTTCACCTGTTCCACTTGTCCATTACCTTGTGGTATTCCTGTCGTTGTCAGCTGGTGCTGAATACCTTGTTCCTCACAATACTTTTTGAATTCACCAGAAGTGAATGCGGTCCCTCTATCAGATATTATTCTCCTTGGATTTCCAAAGATTGCTGCCTGCTTCTGTAGCTTATCTACAATCTTTGCTGTGCTTGTCGTCTTTGTAGCATAAAGCCACGTAAACTTACTGAGTGCGTCTACTACTACGAAGAGATGGTGATAGCTCTTACTGGTGGATTGCAATGGACCTAAATGATCGATATGGTAAGTCTCCAATGGTACTTAACCTTTATCCAATGGGTTTAGCCAGCCTTCCAATTTCCCTACTTTTCTCTCGGCTAGTATGCAAGCTACACAGTTTTTAATAACTTCCTCCACTTTAATCTTCAAATCTGGAATCCAATAGTCCTGCTGAACTATGATTTCGGTCTTGCCAGCTGCAAAGTGTCCATGTTCGAGCACCTTCCGTATGACCTGAAGTTGTAAAGCACTCGGTACCACCAGTCTGAAATCGCCTGCAGCTTCGCGGTATAGAAGACCTTCTCGCAGCGAGAATTCTGGTAACTTTCCACACTGCACTTCCAAAATCAACTTCTGAATATGCTGGTCTTCTCGCTGAGCTTTTCTTAACCTAGGTAGTAATCCTTCTCGATCGTCGTTGGTAACTAAGATCTCTGTTCTCATGTTCTTGCCGGGGCGGTGTACAATGGAATACTGAAATTCTTCTAGTTGTAATGCCCATCTCGCTACCCTCACACATAAATCTTTCTTGTTCATAGTAAATGCCTTACAGTCTGTCACGATAGTGAACGGTGTTCCTAGCAAATACACTCGAAATTTCTTTAGGGCTTTGATGATCGCCAACACCTCCAACTCGTAACTGGTATACTTTTCTTCTTCCTGGCTAGTCTTCTTGCTGGCATAATACACAGGGTGCATTTTACCATCGTCAGCATCTCTCTGCACCAATACCGATTTTCGATGCGTCGGTGTGTAGTTCTGTCTCCGCTCCAGCTTTGTACAACTTTAACACTGGTTCGGATATCAATTTGTATCAATTGTAGGAATGCTTCCCGCTGTTCGAACCCAAAATTGAAATCGAATATCCCACGCAATAAGTCAGTTAACGGCTGAGCTACCAACGCATAATTAGGTATAAATTTACGGAAGTATTCAGTTAAACCTAAGAAACTTTGGAGCTCTATACATTCTTTGGTTCTAGAAATTTCATAACAGCCTTAATTTTATGTGGTGATGGACTAACTACTCCATTTTCAACTACATTACCTAGGTATTCCACTCTGGAGCATAAGAACTTACATTTTTTCCACTTAACACGCAAGCCCGCTTTTGCAGCTACTTTAAACACTTTACTCAATTTTTCGATACCTTCCTTACGGTCCACGGATGGAACAATAAGATCATCCATATAAACTAATACGGTGCCTTCTCTAATTAGATCTCTGAAAACGAAATTAATATACCTCTGAAACACATCAGGTGAATTACACAATCTGAAAGGCATCCGTATAAATTCATATTGACCATCTGGTACCACGAAGGATGTGTATTTACGACTTGGTTCTGCAAACGGTACGTAAAAAAATCCATTTTCCAGATTCAGAGTGCTGAATATCCTAGCAACTTATCTAACAAGTCATCAATTAATGGTAATGGATACCTGTCTTTATACATTATTTTATTTAGAGTTCTATAATCGACACATAATCTATGGGATCCGTCTTTTTTCTTAACTAATACGATTGGACTAGCATACTCCGACATAGAATGTTTAATTATTCCCTCTTCTAACCACTCATTAATTTGTTTATCTACTATTTCGCGCTCTGATATTGACAATCTACGCGCAGTTTGGTAAATCGATTTATCGTCTTTCAAAACAATATTCATGTCGATACCGACATCGTACTCATTTTGCGGATTATATTGCGAAACCATATCATACACGTTTTGTTTATCACTCGTACTACCGCCGCATTCGACATTCTCGGACAATAAATACTCCGTATCAATTTTACATATATCTAATATATTTTCATGTTCTAATACCGTTCTGTTTAGGGGTTGTATTGTCACATTTTCTCCTGCTAACCTTAATTCAACAGTCTTTAAGAAATTAGCACCTAACAGCATATCACACTTTATCAAATTATCCGGTACAATATGTACATCAGTGACATAAATATTGTCATCTAACAGAAATTCTATTTTGATTTCACCTAAGGTTTGTATAACATTAGAGCCTATGCCTCTGAAATGTAACTTACTCCCGCTGAATTCAGGTGAACCTATCCGCGAATATTCTTTTTTTTTAACAGAGATATATCGCTACCGGTATCAATTAATGAAACTACATCTATATAATTTAACTTAACATTCTTTACATATTTTCCAGTCAAAGCTTCAATACAACTGCTTTCTTATTTTTTGTGCACTGCTTTGTGACCTAATTCGTCACATATAAAGCATTTTCTTTTAGGACAAGCATTTTTAAAATGATCGAAATCGCCACACGCGAAGCATTTTTTATTTCCAATTGATTTTTGTTGACTGCCGCGCCAACTTTCGTTACTCAAATGATTGGAATAATTTTTCAACGTTTTGGTACTATTCGGCGGTGCTGTCACGGTTTTGGATTTTAACGAGACGTTATGGAATGCCGCTATTAGAGCTTCCGTTGAACTATACTGCTGAAGAAATGCATGATCTCGAAGAAAGACTCCTGTATTCCCGCTATTATATACTCGCGTAACTCCTCCTGATCAGTGGTCGGTATAGCGTTTGCGAGAATAATCTTATCATGTGCGTATTCCCTAAACGCTTTAGAGGGTTTCCAAGTCCGTTGTTGGAATTTCTCCCGCGCGATTAATTTACTCGCTCTGTGCGAAAACATTTTCCGCAATTCTGTCAACAACGTTTCGAATGACATAAGAACAAATTCAGGTCTCGAGTTTATCCATTCTGACGCCCGTCCTTTAAGCTTCGTATTTAACAATAACTTTGCCGAGTTATCGTCTAACTTATAAATATTCTTTAAAAAGCTTAATCGTCTAATCCAATTATCGCATGATTCCGCTTTATCATCAAAATAATTTATCGAATCCGCGATTACATTTATGCTAATACGCGATGTTTCATATAAATTTACAATCTGATCACCTGCGCTTACATTATTTTCACCTAACATTTGCGTACCGCTCCTTGGCTGCTCATAGTTGTTAATTAGCATGTCACTTCCTACCAGTTCCGCCAGTTCTCTACGGGCTCGCTCACTGCTTTCCGCCAGTCCTGCCGACACGTTGCTCACCGCATACCTGGTACTCCCTGCTAACACGCTTCTGGCCGATCCTTGCACGCTGCTCTCCGCCAGTACGCTTCTGCCCGATCCTTGCATGCTGCTCTCCGCCAGCACACTTCTGCCCGATCCTTGCACGCTGCTCTCCGCCAACATGCTGTTTGCCACTGGCATATTAATCTGCGCCCGTAGTAACGCTAACTCCTGTCGTAGCAGTCCAACTTCTCTTTCCAATATAAGCTCTTTTGTTAACCGCCTGTCGTCGACGCTCGTCTCCGCCTTGGAATGCACCGTAGTATCGCCCAAAGCTGTTTTATTTTATGTTCGTTGTGTCTCTTCCATAATGCTGTCTTGGAACTCGGTTCCCTGCTCTATTTCTTTAGTTTCTGCACATTCTGCCAACCACGTACCTTCCGGATCTAGCTCTAATATTCTTCCCAACAGTTAGTGCTTATTTCCGGTCGTTGAATATCTTCTTCTATCTTCGCAAAATTGTCTTTAATTGCATGACCGTACATGAACTCAAATCTGTCATTTCGTCACGCGTAATTTAAAAAGCCAATTGTACGTGTTACCTTCTTGATGATATATTCTTCTACTAACGAACTATCAACTTATCCTTATCCCGGACGAGCCCCCAATTTGTAGGCTTTTTTACGTTTGTCTAGGTTTTATTTTCAGTAATAAAATACTTCCTTCTGTTCCAGTTATTTATTTATAATTCCCCAACCTACTACATCTTAAAAATTAATTACACGGCTACCTATAACAAAATATAGTTACACGAACACATAACGTTCCTAGATCAACTGTTGACTGACTAGATCACAATCCTTTTTTAAATTCGCGTCGCGTCTCCCGGACCCAATTCCTACAATAATTTGAGGTAAAATCCATCTCAAACAATAAGAGATCTCGTTATTTATGACAAACCTTCCGGCATTATGGTCAACTGCAGCCCGAAGGATTATAAATTCTGATTCAAAGAATTCGACAAGTGCCAAAAAATAATATCGATGGAAGAACAGAAGCTGTCACGCTTTCTATTTTACTTGAATCATGATAAGGAAGAATTAAGCCAGGATGAAAATTATTGGTGATATCTTATTTCATATTATGCCTGAAACATTGAATCGAGTATTAGAAGCTCATGAAGAAATGATAAAATATTGAACTTTATACTTCCTTTATTCATAAATTCTATTTTATAGAAATAAATCCACCTCTGTTACGTTTGTTTCCTTATACTTTAATAACAAATTCATACTTAAATAAATCGTAACAAGAATCTTAAATTCTCAGTTTATAATCTACATTTTTGATAGTACGTCAAAATTCACAAAATACCGATTTACAAAGTCAAAAATAGGTAAAAACTCTGTTATTTGATTTTGAAAGTGTACGCGATTTTATTGCAAGCCAGTGTACACTCGCTAGCGAGGCAACAATTCTGACTAACCACGGCATTACGACATCGAATTGTTTAAATGACTGACATCGCTTGCAAATAACTCTTCATTTGCTGCATTGGCATTTTGGTTTTGCAACCTCATTTTCTTGAATCATTTATTAGCTTTGTGTCCTTACTTTCCACTTGATTTCTCGTTGGTTGAAAGGGACATTAACTAGCCATAGCATTTATTCATGACATTCTTTTTTTCGACAGTCTTTTCCTTCAAAAAATTGAAACGAAACAACCCACTATCCCACTAACACCAACTGAATCTTGGAAAGAGTGCAAGTATAAACAAGTCTACACGAAACTAAGTATTTATCGTGTTGGTCAGGAACGTCGGAACATCCCAAACATAATTCCCAAAGGATGCAAGGAATGTTGGGTAGTCATCTCATACTTCATTAACGCACGTTCTTTCCTTCACGACTGCACTTTCCGGCGGGAATGAATGCTCGTGTATGGCTAGCTATTGGCCTTGCCGCTTTGATAATGTTTAGAAGTGCTGCTTGGTGATGTCTTCATATTCCCATGTCGTTACTTGGCATACATAACGGTCCGTTTTCATGCTGAAGCAAATATGCTTATGCACACAAATTTGCACAAGGAAGTCGTTGCGTGAAAATGTACTTTTTCGTGTAGTTGACAGAAAAGTGACACACTGTTTAATCATAAATCGTGAAGAAAAGTAGGACTTGTCTTGTTAGCAACACTTTTCTTCACGTTTCCATTAGCAACACTTTTTTTCATTCATTTTGACGTATCAGAGGTCGAAGATTGATTGATTGATGTCACAGATTGATGTTTTGTTATTATGTCAACAAATGCTTAGCATACCTTGATATATTATTATTATTCGTCGACACTCTCATAATTTTAGCGTTAGTTTCGTCAACTACACGAAAAAATAGCATGATCTACACGTTAGAAAAGTGAATTTCCATGTTCGTGTAAATTTGATCCACTCGTGAGCTAACGCTCAATCGTGAATTCAAACATTTACTCTTACTGGAAAACTGTTACTTTTCTAAACTTGTAAATCAATATACTATTTTTGCTTGCACAAGCTAAAAAGTTTACCAAACTGCATGTATCTGCGCTAGCAAATTTGTATGCGCAAATGTTGGCACAAATCCATTTGCGCAAATTGCTTGAACGTAAAAATGGACCATAATACCATTGCCGTCAGATTGCCGCTTCGTCATTCCTCTTATGATATCTGGCGTAAATCTTTTCATAAATTTTCCAATTGACTTCTCAATATCTGTTAAAGCGTCATGCGATTTCATAGCGCAACAGAAATTGTCATAGCTGCTGGGCAAACTGTGTAATAACATTATGGTTAGTAGATCGCCGTTTATATCGATTCTCATTTGCTGCAGTTTATCAACAATCACTAGGAAATGCGATAAATAATCGCGTACGTTACCCTCTTGCATCAATTTTGAAAGTAGTTGTTTCTGTAGAAATTGATAGCAGTGGACTATTTTAAACTTGAATAGAATTTATTGATCATTGACAGTAGCACAGTTTCCAAACAAATACTGTTCTTTCTTATTTTATTTTTCCGGCGCACTCTCGCATTTTTAAATTTTGATGCGGCGAATTTAAAATCGCATATTCAATTCGTAAAGCTCAAACATGGCGCCCAACCTTGAAAGCATTCTTTCAAAAACTATGTTAAAAATACATAATAAAGACAAACTGTACAAAAGATAATCGCAAACTTTGCGACAAAGTAAAGGCATTGGCAATTACAAAAGAAACCTTAATCTAAGTAAATGGGATCTAACCCTAACATCGAGTTTTAATTATTTCAATGATCACTTGAGCCAAGTGGCAGTGGGCACACTTTTGCAACGGCGCGCTTTATTACACCATTTGCCGTTTTGATAGAGACAATGCGCACTACATTGTCTGTACCCGGAAGTAACTCTATGATGCGACCGAATCGCCACTTACACGGAGGCAAATTGTCATCGCGAACTAACACCATGGAACCAACACTAATATTGCTGATATTGGTCTTCCACTTAGATCGCTGTTGTAACTGACTAACATATTCTTTTGACCATCTTGACCAAAACTATTGCTTCAGATGTTCGAGTTGTTGAAAATGTGACAAGCGGTTCTCAGGAATATGTTGGACGTCAGGGTAGGCTAATGCATTGAATGTTCTTCCGATGAGGGAATGTGCTGGCGTCAGCACTTCTAAATCATTTGTGTCACTAGACATTTGTTTTAACGGCCTTGAGTTTAAGATACTTTCTATTTGTGTTATTATAGTGTAAAGGTTTTCAAAAGTTAAACATCTATTTAAGAGAACTCTTTTTATGTTTAGAAGACTTAATTCCAGCCTCCCAAAGTCCACCTAGATGTGGAGAATAAGCAGCAATGAAATTCCACTTAACTTCATAAATTGATTCTAAACTCTCTGTTAATGTTTCAAATTGAGATGTTAGAAATTCTCCAATTTCTTTTAATTGAGAATTAGCTCCTAAGAAATTGCTACCGTTATCGCTATACACTTGCCATGGCTTTCCTCTGCGTGCAATGAATCTCTGAAAAGTTTCCAAGAAAGCTTCTGTGGTCAGACTTGTTACAATTTCTAAGTGAATAGCTTTTACGGATAAGCAAATGAATAGACAAAGGTAACATTTTTGAGTTTTGCAACCACGACCATTCCTATCTTTAATGTACAGTGGACCTGCGTAATCTATTCCGGTGAATGTAAAAGGTGGACTTGGAGTAACACGCGGTTTTGGTAGATTACCCATGAGAGGAGTGTGCATTGTTGGATTGAATTTGAAACAAGTAATGCACTCTCTCTGGATACTCGTTTCGCCAGATTTTAACCTGCAATTGGCCAATAAAATTCACGAACATTTGCAAGCTGCAACTGAGGACCACAATGTAACGATTTGACATGGAAATGTTTAAAAATGAGATATGTCAAATGATGCTTGGAGGATAAAATTATCGGATGCTTTTTATTGTAGCCAAATGAGGCATGTTGAAGCCTATCACCTACTCTTATGAATCCTTGATCTAAAAAAGGTGTTAAGTTAAGAAGCTTGCTTTTGCTATTGACTGACGATTTTACTGACAATTCTCTAATTTCATCTGCAAAGGACTCGTTTTGAGCTATCTTAAGTAAAACTTCTATTGAATGATTTAATTCGTCTAGGGTTAAAGGGCCAAGCCTTCTCTGACACAATTCTACCTTACAGTTGTGTAAAAAACGAATACAGAATGCTGTTACTCTCTTAATGCGAATTAAAGAAGAAAATCGATCGAATGGGAATAGATCATTGTGCTTCACTTGAACGAAACATTGCGTTTGCTTATGAATTTCCGGTAATTCATCTAATTTAATAGAACTTTGTAAAGAAATGTCAAATGGCCAAGAATATGGCATATCACTGAGCTAACTAGGTCCAAAAAACCAATTTTACGAAAACCTTTGTTGATGTGCCTCTGGAAAGAATATCAGCAGGATTTGAATTGGTTGGCACGTATCTCCAATTAGAAATAAGCGTGTTCTTTTGTATCTCAGCAACTCTGTTAGAAACAAAAACCTGTAAATTTGTGGGGGAACTTCTTATCCACGCTAATGCAACTGTTGAATCGCACCACATAATGTAATTATCAAATTGGATTGTGAAGGAACTTTTAATCTTCGAAAAGAGCCGAGCTAGAAGCAATGCTGCACACAATTCTAATCTTGAGATGGTGACTGGCTTGATTGGAGCTACTCTGGTCTGAGAACTCAAAAGATGGACATGAACTTTCTGATCGGAATCAATGGTGCGAATGTAAATGCAAGGCACCATATGCATTTTATGATGCGTCTGAAAAGCCATGCAACTCGATTTTAATTGAAATTTTGCATAAAACGTGTCGTGGAATTTTCAAAGAATTTAATTCTAAAATGTCTGACCTGAGAGAAACCACCTTCTCCCAAGTTCGTCACAGGAACTTCTTGATCTCACGACAAGTTCAAAGACCACAATGACTGTAGAAGTATTTTCGCCATTATAATTACAGGGCTGACCAAGCCTAAAGGATCAGAAATCCTGGAAGTCTCTGAAAGAATTACTCGTTTGGTGATCTTTCTAACGTAAGAAGGTAAGTCGATTTGGAATGAAAAATAGTCTTCTGTGCTAGACCAAACTAACCTAAGAGTTTTGCTTGTCTCTTGAGGACTGAAATAGAAGTCATTATTGCAAGAACTGGAGGCCTTGATACCTTCCTTCTTGACTGTTCGATTTCCATTTTCTCAATGAAAAATATTCTGATTGGAGAATTGATTCGACCGTCGAGCTAGCTGAATTGCGTCCTCAGTAGAATCTGTTCCAGACAACAAATCATCTACATAAAAGTCGTGACTAATCACTTGAGCTGCCTGAGGATGAGATGACTCATGTTCTATTGCCAACTGTTTGAGACAACGGGTAGCGAGAAATGGAGCACTGGCAGTACCATACGTCACACAGTATTGAGTGAAAAAGTTTGAAGTTCTTGTTCTGGATCAGATTTCCAAAAGATCAATTGAAGCGGTCTAAAATTCTCCTCGACCAGAACTTGTCTGTACATCTTACAAAGGTCTGCAGAAATAACATATGAATGTTGCCTGAATCTAATTAGAATCGATAAAATATCATCCTGAACAACCGGACCAATCATTTGTAATGAATTGTAAGATATATCAGAAGATGAATTGGCTGAGCAATTGAAAATAACACGTAACTTTGTGGTATAACTGTCATTTTTGAGGACACCGTGATAAGGCGAATAGTAGACAATCTGATCCTCTAATGTTTCGAATGGAGACATATGTGAAAGTTGCTCGTACTCGTTCATGAAATCCGTGTACAAATGTTTCAACTCAGGATTTGAAATGAACTTTCTTTCAAGGTTTAGGAATTGATTTCTTGTTGATCTTTGGAATTACCTAACTTATTAATTGAATCCGTTAACGGAACTGAAACAATAAATCTTCCTTCAAAACTAAATGTTTCGCGAAAATGTTTCTCTGCCTGATCTTCCTCGCTTGACAAAGAGGGTTTACTTGACATTTCTTCCATCTCCCAGAATCTGGTTAATTGATGTTGGATATCTGAATTTCTGCTAAAATGACAAGACGTGATCCTGCACTCAGAAAAACCTAAAGGACCTAAAATAATCCACCCAAGTTTGGATTTCTGTAAAATCGGCTTGTTGCGTCCTAGATACCTTATGCCTAGACATATTAATTACCAGAAAATGTCTGCATCAATTAAAAGATTTGGCTTGGAATATTAAAGGTTGGATCAGCCATCTGAATGTTAGATGGTATCGAAAGAAATGATGGATCAAATTGTATGCCTGGAATATTTCCTGTGATCTCAGGGATTACCAAGCATTGAATATCCGCATGAAACTTGGAATGTAAAGATCTCATTTGAACTTTGCAAGACTTGTTTAAACTGGATTGAGAAAAACCAATACCTACTACCATCCTACTACCGAAATGTTGATGTCCTTTTGTGACAGATCTAATTTGTCAACTAAATCTTTAGAAATGAAATTTGACATAGAAGCATTGTCTAATAATGCCCTACACTTATGGAAGTTGCCATGAATGTCAGAGATTTGTACTACTGCTGTAGCAAGTAATACTTGACCTTGAGAAACATAATTACAGACTGTGGTACTAGCTTGGTTCTGGCTCCTATCCTGACTTAAAGTATATTTTGATTTTGAAATATGGGAAGCCTTACTAGATAAGGAATCTGAAATAGGATGCAATAAGGTATTATGTTTTACGTCACAGCGCTTGCAATGTCCTAACTTGCAATTTTGAACCTGATGATTTTTCTGCAAACAATTGTAATACAATTTTAAAGCTGAAACCCTTTCCCTTCTTTTATATACTGGTAAAGCAAGAAATTCACTACAAGTGTAAATGGAATGTGGTTTCTGACAATGAAAGCATGAGAATCTACTTTTTTGACTTGATTCACTAGAATTGACAACAAAAGACTTCTGTTTCTGCTGAACAAGATCACGACTTAGACTTGTGCATATTCACCTTTTCTAAAAAATCTGCATGACTCGACAGAAACTGTTTTAATTCTGTTAATGTAGGAAGATCCCCTTGGAAATCCTGTTGCTCTCATTGTTTAATTGTCTCAGGATCCAACTTACGGGTTAAGAAATGAATAATAACTGGATCCCATGAATCAGTTTTTACACCTAGAATTTCTAAAGATCGTAAATTTCTCGATAAATTATCTACTAGGTTTCTAACCACATCTGGGGAATCCGATCTGATTTCTTGAAAGTTGAAAAGAGAATTAAGGTGATTATGAACCATTAAGCGTTTGTTTTCGAAACGCTCGCACAAAATGTCCCAAGCAACAATGTAATTTTCTGCCAAAAACTCAATCGAAGCGATGCTTTGAGCCGCAGCTCCATCTAATGATGCCCTAAGATAATGGAATTTCTGAATTGGTTCAATGTAACTACAATTGTGAACCAAAGAAGTGAAAAGATCTCTAAACTCTAGCCATCGATCGTGTCGACCTGAAAATTTCGGCAACTCAATTGTGGGAAGCTTAACTCCCACATTTTTAATGAATGAATTCTCCACACCCCAATGAACTTTAGGATTGGATCTTCCTTGTGTTACTTGTGAATTTTGAATGAATTGTTTAGCTTTTGAAATTATAGAATAATAAAGATTTTCAAATTTTTCTGTTTCAGATTCATCGAAGCTGTCTGAATCTAAACCTTCTAATTCAAATTGTATATTTGCAAAATCTGCTAGTAAATGAGACTCAAGATTACTAACGCGCATTTCAATTTGAAGCAATTTAGTTTGATCTATTTCGGTTTTCATGACTTCACCGAGAAATTTGGAAAAATTTTGTAACTTTGATGCTAGCGCTGCTTTTTTCCGAGATAAAATAGCTTGTTCTTGCTCCATTGTTACAAATTCAGTAATATTTTGATTCTTTTTTTGGGACATTTTAATATAAACCTAAATAAAGACAAACGCAACTGCAGTTAACACAAATGACCGTAACACAAACGAAAATTATCCGGCTCGAAGGACCAAAAATTATGTAGAAATTGATAGCAGTGGACTGTATTTTAAACTTGAATAGAATTTATTGATCATTGACAGTAGCATAGTTTCCAAACGAATAGTGTTTTTTCTTATTTTATTTTTCCGGCGCACTCTCGCCTTTTTAATTTTGATGCGGCGAATTTAAAATCGCATATTCAATTCGTAAAGCTCAAACAGTTTCTACAATGTTCTTTTCGAGTTGGCCCTTGAGATGGGTGTATGGATTCAAGTTTAATCCAAATTTCGTGCGACGTTTACCAATTCCAAATATGTTTGAGTTGGTTAATGAAAGGATGAGATCTGATTTCGACATCGTGTGTCCACTTTTCAATCAGCTTCTTGTTTCGTTCTTCGTCATTTGTATTTATTTGGGGTTTAAATTTTTCACCAATGACGTATGTCCATGTTTCATTCTTGGTTAATAGTGCTTTCACTTGTTTTCTCCAAGTGTCGTAATTTTCATTGACAGAGGCTCGAATAGAATTGTACTGAGTTGACCATTTTTTCTGGTTTTACAGGGTTTCTCGGTTATTTATAGGAATGAAAGAAAACCGTTTTCGCGACCCAATGCTACTTTTTCGAGAAAAAGTCAATGGTGAAAACAAAAGTTACCTAGATTCGTTCGGGAAATATCGGCCGAAAACGAATTTTCACGAAAAATTATTTTTCACAATATCTCAGCCGATATTTCCCGAACGAATCGAGGTAACTTTTGTCTTCACCATTGGCTTTTTCTCGAAAAAGTAGCATTGGGTCGCGAAAATGATTTTCTTTCAATTCTATAAATAACCGAGAAACCCTGTAAAACACACACACTGACTATAAAAATAAATAATTCATTTGAGAATATTTTTCTCTATAGTGTTACTGGACTCCTAACCTGTTAGAGCAGGCACAAATCGAAGTAGAAAAATAACTTCTATAATTTAAACTTTATTTGAATAAGATTTTATACAAACGGTAAAATTACATATTTGTTATTATATTGTCAACTGTTCAACTGTTCTTCTCGGGTTGCTCAAAAATATATTATATTGCAAAATAAATCATGAGGGGCAGAACTGTATTCCCCAACCATATTTGCCGCCAAATCCTCAAATCTCGGCGAAAGCATTCGCTATCGTTCGTTTCTACGTCCACATTGAGCGAACACATGCATTCGCTCGGGTTCGGCGAATAATCTCTACACGCTTTTACACGATCACTACTCAAGTCGTTCAAATCGCGACAAAGAGTCTGATAAATTTTTGATTTTAAATAAGGCCACAAGAAGAAATCGTTCGGTACTAAATCAGGCGAACGTGCAGATCATTGCAGATCAAGAAGCCTGCATCAGTATGTTGTTTCTTTAAAAACTTCAATAGGGAAACAGGAATTTATGAATAAAAAAAATGCATTAAAAATTCCTATGGTGAGTAATCACTAATCAAAGTGGACACTTGGAAGATTTTTTTACTTTATCTAAACGCTTAAATATATTATTATATTAACTTATTATGTTATGTTCTAATCTGTTTAATTTTGTCGTTGGTGAACGATAGTCCGTCTGGAAAGTATCCGGATAAAAGAAAATAACACTGCAACGTCCACTTTTGAATTTATGAACGACAAAATTGCAGTAGTAAGTAGAGGAAAACAATTATAGTTATTTATTTATGCATATTTCTGTTTAATCTTGAAAATTATATTAAACGTTCAGGGAACCTGAAATTAAATCAACTGCATCCCGAGTAGACTTGATGTTTCATCGTGTAAAACTGATGCTATTATATTACTTTTTCTTACATTTTTCTTGGTCTAAACCATTTTACAAATCTTTTTTCTTTAATTTCAGTTTTATCTTTTCTTAAAGCTGACACAATTACTCAAATTTTTCTGTTTTTTTTTTTAATTTTTAACATTCAACATCTGTGGTCACTTTTTTGTTAGATTCTTTGAAACATGATTTTGATAAAAATACAGCGATACTAAGACATAGAGAATATAATATAAACTGTATATGTTACCGTTAAAGAGAGTAATTCGATATTTCATGAATTAACTAGTTATTTCATAAAATACCCACCTATGGTAGTTAAATCATAGAATAAGTTTGTTATTTGACACTTTAACTGTTATCTGTTTTTTTTTTTTATTTACCATCAAGTAGGTCGTGATTTTATTTTATTAGGTTGCCTATTATAAGCCGTCCTCCATTTACATTCACTTCACCCAAAATCAAATTGAACTGATTTTAAAGTGAACAGAGAGACTCTTAAAGGAATGATGTTTTGGAACTAAAATTAACATAACCTCAAAATACGTATTAAATCACATGAAACTGATAACTGATTTAGAAAACCAGCTTGATCAGTACGGGTTGCGGGAAGGGAAACTCAATCACTTCCTCATCACTGATCGCCAAATGAATAACTGCAAATGGAATGCAATCTGTGATTTTTAAGTGAATTTGAATCGATTCGCGTTCAAATATATTGTAAATGGAGGAAGGCTTATAATAAAATTAGACAAATTAATTTTATGTCATTATAACATATGCCAAAATGTGACAATTCAAATCAGATAGATCATCGAAATAGATTTAAAAAGTAACCCAGTCAAAATTAAAAGTAAGAGGAAACGTTCTACAATTTATGTATGTGAATTTGGACGTGAATACACCTTGTGACGAAAACAAAATATTGCAACATCGCTTCATTCGCAGTAACCTTAAACACAAAATCAAAATGACTTTCATTGTCAAAGTTTAGTTACTTACATTTTACCACATTTTTCCCTAAACTTTCACGACATATTTCGATGGTAAATAAATAAAAAACAGATAATAGTTGTTCTCTGTATTACCTAGCTATTCTGTAAAATAGTGTATAGTCCATTCACAAAACTCCCGGTGACGTTTATATTTTCATATTGAAATTTGTATTTGATAAAATACACTCCAAATTTTCAATATGAAAATGTAAACGTCACCGGGAGTTTTGTGAATGGATTATAGTTAGTACAAAATAAAGCATGAAATAAATAGACGGGACGAAGGAAGATTATAACTTGAGGAATTAACTTTCAGTAGTAAGTAATTATTAAAAAGAAAAATTGCCAAAAAAAAGACATTTAAATATACACTTTTTTGTATATCCGCTCAAGATTTCCTTCCAAAATGATAACCCTGCGTGCAATGGTAACTGCTCAGTGAGCCCACAGGACAATTCTTTAAAAAAATATGCTTGCACAAAACAATGCGAAACAAAAAATGTTTATGCAAAAAGAATTTACTGTACATTTGAAATGGACATAAGAGTATTAAAATACCTTTATTTTTCAAGATACGCGGAAATATTATTTGGAAGTTATTCAGAATAGTTATAAGCAGGAATGGGATTTTAGGTAAATATCTATTTCCCTAGAGTTTAGGCATCAAGGTCTGAATGATTCGCATGTGATTTTGCCTAAAATTCTTATTTTAGGGTTATTTTGATTTTTCTGCCTTTTCTCAAACTTTTTAGTCTAAATTAATGCCTTTTTTAGGGTTATTTTTGCTTATCTGCCTATTTTCTAACTTTTTAGCCTAAATTTGGATTGCTCATAAAATTCTACACATTTTCTGTATAACATTGCCTAACCGTTCTTGAGATATTTAACATTTTGTCTAAAAGCTACCACTTCCCGCCAATATTTCGTTTAGTCATATTTTTTTTTATTTTTAACTCTAAGAAAAAGATTTTGGTACAGATGTAGTTGATACATAAGGTTATTATATGCCACTGTTAAATGTACTTTTATCGCTACAGGGTGGTAATGGTAATAAACAAAATATCAGAAATTTCAAAATGACAAAACTCAATTTTTTTAAATAGCATGCCCTAGATTTTTCTATCCTAAATTCTTCGTTTAATAAAGTACTTTCATTTTTGTTAAGTATGTCTTATGCCTATCTGCGATATTTTCTGAGATTTTTAGATTTATTTGAATTATTTCTTTTAAATCGAGTTACTGTCCAAGGTGGCCGTGGAAAACGGCAAACAAATGAAGCTGTTGACTTTAATAATTAATTTTGAAGTGACAATAATGTATAAGCTTTAAGTACGTGACTCCTTTAAACAAGTATACATTTTTTTGTACTTACATCATACATGCCCCAAGCTCTCTATTGTCAGGGATGCGTTAAACTGGCTATTCTAAATATTGCCCGCTGCGGCTGCTATCGACCTACTAGGTGATTTCCTTCGGCATTCGTCTTACAAACTGGGAAAACGCAGAAAACCTAGTTCGAAGGGACAGACATGAATCCTGAACACAATCCGACACATAAGTGTTCCGTTTCTCACATAGGACCCATATGTACCAGGAGGGGATTCGAACACACACCTAATAGTTGCCCGACCAAGCGTCAAGCCCGTTGCCAGCCCCCACCAAGTTTGGCTATGCAACCATTTAATAAAGAAATAATTCAATAAATCTAAAAATTCATGTCTTAAACAAGTTCATAATCATAACTAAAAGTTCCCAACAGTCTAACACTTTGAAAAGTAATTATTAATGTCAACCGTTTCATTGTTTGCCGGCTTTTCACGGCCACTTTAGACAAGTGTTCGTTTTTAAATAAATAATTTATATAGGTCTGAAAATCTCAAAAAATATTGTAGATAGGTATAAGGTATACTTAACAAAAATGAAAGTAATCGAAGAATTTCGAATAGGAAAAAATAGGGCATGCTAATTAAGAAATTTGAGTTTTGTCATTTTGAAATTTCTGATATTTTCTTTATTACCATGACCATCCTGTAACGATAAAAGTACATTTAATAATGGCTTATAATAAGCTTATGTATCTACAGGGTTATCCACATAAACCGTTCTTTAAAAGTTTTCAAGGTTGCAGTTCACGTAGATATTTGAAACTTAAGGGGATTCTTTCAAGCAGAAATCAATGCATTCTTTGTCGGCGAATTGTGGCTTTCGTTATGAATAAAACTTTCTGAAAAAAATATATGTGATTTAAGTAGTGATGATCGAGGCACCTTGACGCATAGGAGTATTAAATGCAAGTAGGGTTTTCCAAAAAAAAAATCCAAACCTTCAATTAATTGGCTCTACTGTACAACGCTGTAGTGAAGTGAACTATGCACGTTTTAAGAAAATAGTGGTCCACAGCCTTTGTTTTACATGTCCTTGATATGTTGGTTAAATTTAAATTGTATTGATTAATTACAACTTCCGTAATTCGTTGACAAAATTGTGCTGCACAACGGAGTTAAAGTAGAGTCGGCATAACGCTATCCCTTGCATGCGGTCTCTGTCGGTCTCTGCACCTGCAACGGGCGGCGGGCAATCACTACTAAAATCACATATATTTTTTTCAGAAAGTTTTATTCATAACGAAAGCCACAATTCATTAAGATAGCATGGAAATTATAACAACGATTACTGTTACTACAAATTTTGTAGTCAACCAAAGAAAATAGAATTTGGCAAGTGGAAATGCACAAATTTTAATAGTTCTTTAATCATCCTTCTCTTAGGACGCTTGTGATCTCATAAAACGAAAAAGCATGAATTTCATTACTTTAAATTGAAGAATAAAATAGCTGCTAGTTTGCAATTCTCTGGATTAGCTTGAAAGTATTTTAAAACCATTGTCTAATTATCTTCGTTATTTGTTACTGATCTTCGTACATTTTATTTTTCCAAATTGTATAAAGTTAGGTTCAAACTTTCCAAACTGTGTTTTATTCATAGGAGACAAGAGGGGAACATTTGATTGAACACACATTCTCTGCTCTGAACAATTTTAGATCATTCTTCATGAATTTAAAAAATAGATTTAAAATATCAGCGTTTGAATAATTTTGATTTTGATTCTCAACTTTTTTTTTGCTTTTGCTTAAAATTTGTAGTAATAGGAAACGTTAAATGCAAGTGTTTGTTGTTTTCATAACTATATCAACAAAATTAGAAATATTTAACCTAATAAATGTAAATTTTTATATATTAAACCACAAATATCTTATAACTGAAAAGCTGTTAAAGTTAGGTATAGGGAATGCTAGTATAGTTCGACACAGCATTTAATTCCACATACGATGGTGTATTAAAATATTGATCGTTCCATTTGGAAAAAAGTATTTTTCTGTGTTTGAATATCTTCGAGTGGAGCGGTGCGTTTTAGACACCCTGTAGGTTAATAGATTATGCTTACGGAATTTCTAAGAACCTTAAAGCTTCAACTACAATATCAGCTATTACAAATAAAATTGCTTCAATCATAGGTGTGTTATAATTTTTTGAAAATCAGATTGCAGAATCCAAATTTTTAAGAAATTTCAAAATATCTCAAAAATGATGCATTTTAGAGATAGGGAAATGTATTGCAACATAACATATTTTTACATGTAGAATTCAAAAACTTGATAAAAAATATAGCATCCCATTTAAAATAAGCGAGTTGACAAATCTAAAAGCACATTTAAGTTCTGCATGAAAAAGTGCCTTAAGAAAGTACAAATAACAAAAACATATCGATTACAATAAAGAAGTTATTACAGAAAAACGAAATTTGAAAATTTTGGTTTTTTGACTACAACTCCTGAACCACATGGAATTTTTTAAATTTCAAAAGAGTTTATGACTACCCTAAAGGCAGGCGGCCACTGAACGCGAAACTAAGCTAAGGTAAGCGAAACTAAGTTTTTTGAAAATTAGATCCAACGCAATCTTACGCGAACGTGGCAACTAAAGCTAAGGGAAGCGAAGTTAGGGTAGCAAAGATATAAAACAATGTTTATCTTTGCTCAGTTGCCTCGTCTGCGTAAGATTACGTAATTTTCAAAAAACTTAGTTTCGCTTAACTTAGTTTCGCGCGCAGTGGCCCGTCGCCTTAATGCTTAGGAATAATTCGTCCCATTTAACCGAATTCGTATCTCTTATAATAAGCGAGATCCCCATGCTGGAAAAGTTATCTGGGACATATTGTATATGGTGTGCCATTTGAAATAAAAATATTTTGTACGGCACCACTGTTTTGATTCACTCAGTGTAGGTGAAAATAGTTTTATATTGTAGAACTCTAAAACTAAAAACAAAACTGTCTTGAAAACTTTTTTGTATCTTTAGTAGTTATCAAGATATAACCGGAGAACACACTGTTGGGATACCCTGTATATTACATAAGGAGTTGTAAATAGCATATCACTCACGAGTGCAAGCAATTTCGCAAGTGCATAACTGCTTTACAGTTCGACTTTACAGTAGTGGTCGTAGAAAAATTTATTTTTTTATCTCGTGCCATTATTTACGCACTCGTCAAACGCCTCGAGTACAAACATTTTCGCACTACATTAAAAAGACCTATTTTACACAGTTGTATAAATAACTATTTCTGGATATTTAACTTTAAGTTCAGCTAACTCCGATACTAAGCAAAGTTTGAAATCTTTTTATTCTTTCATTTTAACTTAAAATGAGTTTATGTACATGGGATTTAATTTTTTTTCACCTGTTATGAAACACCCTATATAACCTGATATCAGCAGAAAGCTAAGTTTAATACTACCCATTTCTGAAATAAAAATAGGTCATTTCATTAAAAAAAATTAGATACTGAGTGCTTCGCAAGTACTGTTTGCCGTGTATAATGCTAAAAGATATTTTAACTTTCTTCATATTTTCACAAAGGCCCAAAGCCCTAAGGATAATATATTATATTTTCGCATCCACATAGGCAGAAACACATGTTAAAAATTTGTAAATTTTTAATATATTTTCGAAGAAAGAATTTTTCTTACGAAAATAACTGAGCGAAATCAATATATATTTATATTATTGTAATCATCTCTCCGCGGAACATCCCTAATTTATAAGAATATACAGGTGTTTCATTAAAAAAATCTATTTATGCACCAACATTTTCTGGAACACCCTGTATGAAAATAATTTTAAAATGTGCCGCGCGATTTTCTTAATCTGCTTTTCTTTTCATGTTATTGATATAGGCTCCACAGAAGAAATACACATAGTTGGGACAGCCTGTACAATTAAGAAGAAACAATTGTTTTGATAATTGTTACTATGGAAATAAACTGAAGATTGAAGTTAAACTGTAACTGAAATACCGGGCCTTGGTGTCTTGGTAGCGGCTCATGCACAAATGCAGTGAAACCTCTCTTAAACTAGGGTTTCCTAAGACAGTAGGTCGGGCGGAAACCGACCGCGATCGACATCTATTCTAACCAAAAGCGAAAAATTAAATGAGGGTGATTTCCTAGACTTCGTTCGTTTTTCTTTGTTTTTGTTTAGAACGAACGTCGGTTCCGGCCGGCCGACTTGCTAGAAAACCCCAGCTTTAGATGGACATCTACCGTGCTAAGCAAACTGTCCCTCTAATAGAGGGCCTAAAATGTTAAATTAAAATTAAATAGACTGTTGAAATGTTAAATAATTTTACTTACATAGGTACTTTGAAAGTGGTCGCTAAATTCAAAACATAACAAAACTGTGTGCGTAAAGAGAACAGGATATCAATGTGGAACAAATTCACAAATTTTAATTTAGGTATATCAAATTGAATTTTGATTTGCAATTTGGGATTCCACATATGTATTTATGTGGAACTTAATAACATTATAAAGTTATTTGGTTTTTCAGCAACAACAAAATCATTTGCACGAACAAAATATGTTTCTATATCTTTTAACTAAAGTAGGTTCTTGTCCGATGAAAATTGTATCACAAAATTTTTAAGCGGACACTGAAAATGCGCACTACCACTTAACCTTTCGCTATCGTTTGATAGCTTCGTCAGAAGTGAAAAAATATAAACAAGTTTATCAAAATAAACAGAGTTTTCAAAAGAAACTGAAAAAGTAAAGTGATCTTTTTAAGTTTAAAAATTAATTTTAAACATAATATACAGTGCTCGCCAAAAAGTCGGCATCAAATGAGAAAACCTTTTTATTTCTGATTTTTCGAAAAACTTTTTACAGCAATAATTTGTGCTTGTCTGAAAACCTATTTAGCCCCTATTAGATATACTGAGTGATTTTTACTTAGTCAGAAAATAGCGTTTTTCGAAATTGCCAAAATCCTAAAATTGTTATTTCTTCATCTTCTTTCTAAATTTTTGATAAAGGTAGGTCATGAAGTGTAAAAATTTATAACACCAAGCAGTTTTTGAAGTTAGTGACATATCAAGCTGTAAGATATGGCCAATTAAACTTCAATTTTACTTAATTACTCAAGAACTGGACAATATTTTAATGTAAATAATGTAATTATCTTCTATGGCCTACCTTTATCAGAAATTTATTTGGACATATTGTACTATAACTGCCGTAGATCGGTATTTTATAAAATAACTAGTTATTTAATGGAATACCGGAGTTATACGCTTTAACGGTAACATGTAGACCTCGGTTATAGCGAACCTCAAGGGACTACAAAAATCGGTTCGTTATATCTGAAGTTTGTAATAAGCGATAATGCCACAAATATAGAGAAAAATGACGGGACTTGAAATGTAGTTCGTTATAAGCGGTGGATCGCTATAACCGAGGCCGTTATAACCGAGGTCTACTGTACATACATATAATAAGCAATATATTGATAAAAATTTCAAAATTCCGGAAACTTTCTAGACGGATTACATAAACTTTTTTCAATGCTACATAAATACTCTATATCACCAAATGTTTCCGGGAAACCAAATAATTATGAGTAATACATTATTCGGTATATTTTTATAAACAGAAAAAAAAACAACAAAAATGAGTAAATAACATCATAAACAATTAACATCAAAACATACCTGTACGAACAGAAATTTTCTGCGCAATCATTCTGCCTCCTAATACTGCCACACCGGTACATATACTATGTCCTAAAATTCCTCCAAATATGACACCTGTAACATTCTAAAAACAGCACCTTTCGACCACCAAAAAAACAAGTAAAAAAACTAACCTCTCTTGCTCCCAAAATAATGGTGGTAAGCTGTGAGCGATCACCCCATTCTGCCAGGAACGTCAACGTAAAAGACTGCAAAAAAATCCTAGAAATAAGAGACAGCACACCCCGAGATTTTGGCCTTCTGTTCCCCGCTTCCGGGTCCGGTAGCATCGTTTCCTTTTCGTACTCTTCTTCTTTTTTCCGTAAGTCGGACTGCACCTCTTCCAGTTCTTCCTGCGCTTCACTGGACGACATGTGATAACCCTCTTTTAACATTTTTATGCCGAAAATAGCAAACAGGGCGGTGCTTATGTAAAACGTATAGGCTCTTGGGATAATGTTGGCTAACCAACCGAAAAGGGCTAAAATTCAATACATCATAATCAATAAGACAATATTTTTGAAATATTTTATGTGAAAATATAAATGTAATAACTAGAAAATCAATTTAATAAGTATTGTATGTTTAGATCGGTTTTCTTTTATGCGCGTTAGGCCTGGTTTTTCGATCTCAGTTTAACTTTAAACTTCAGTTTATTCTCATTGCTTCTATAGGAATAAACTGAAGTTTAAACTTAAACTGAGATCGAAAAACCGGGCCTTAGTCGACCAAGCGGAGACGGTATATCTTTTCCGCGACTTTTGATACAGTAGCGCATTGTTCGACTCTGAGCACTTGCAGCGCTGTCGAGCTCGCTCACTGTTATCGTATCGTCGTATCGACGCCCACTGTATACAGGCCTGCTCGAAGCGGTGGGAGAATATCCTGAGATGCTCAGACAACGCCGCGCCGCGTCGCCAACTAACATTTATGTAATGCCGAATGCGTAATGCGGAGTCAGAGTTGACCATTAATTTATTATTGTAAAATTAAATATATTCATAAAACTAACTAAAACATCAAAACATGTTAAAAATATGTACAATGCACGTGTGCGAAATATAATTATGTAAACTCACGAGCACGATAATTCCTCGAGTTTAAAAATAATATACTTAATTATTTTTGTTGTTTCCAATATCTTTAAATTAAAAAAGAAATAAATCATTTGAATAAATTGGAACTATGAACGATATAGCAGAATTGTAATAGTTCTAACTATTATTGCCCAGAGTCGCAGCGAGGACTATTATGATTCTCAAAAACAAAGTAAATTTTGAATAATGTTAAAAAATAAGTTCTCTTAATAATTAAATATGAGATGTAATAATAATACATAATTAAAGTATTTTTGTCCGATAGAAATTGTTGCCAATGCTTTTTCTCCAGTGGCATTTTATGATAGGATTCGTGAGAAACTGAAAAACGGGTACGTAAGCTTTACATGAATTACTCTGACACTGCGGTAACATGAGATGACCATTTTCAATTAATCAGTAAGCGCATTTACATACGCGCTAACAGTTCACCGGCGAGACGCGTACTGCCCGAGTCCCCGAAATTTTTCGAATACCCTGAAATGTTGACGTTCCCCACTATCTAACTCAGGTCTATATGAAGTGAGCGTTGGTCGCATACATATTACGACCCCACTGAGCCAATGAAGGCTCCTTAGTCATAACCAGGGATCATATTTGGGGTCACTTCCTGCGGAGAAAATACGAAAACTTGCTATTCAGAGTGTACACAGGAACAATAGATCGAAGAGTGGGAAGATCGAGTCGAGTAAGCGGAGTGAGCATTTGTATAAAACTACATTACGTAAGGTGTGCAAGGAACCGTCGGTGGCAATAGAAACATCACGCCCGTGTTATTTTTAGCAACAGATAATTACAACGACAATTTTTATAACTTACAAAGCTTGCATAGTATTATTTAATAACTTGATTGATTTAATTTATTCATAATGTATTTACAAAATTAATAACGCATGAAAAAGAAACACTTAAAAAGTCTGTATTTTAAATTAAGAATATGACGAAATAAACAAAAAGAAAACTAAACTTAGAAATCTCTCTTTGAACAATATTTGTTAAATTAATAAATAAATAATTGGAAAGTCGCAAGTCGAAATCTTACTGAACGCATATATTCACCGACTGATAACGAAAAATTATTTAAATGTAGCCGTAAAATACGATCGCCGATTGCACTGCTGCCTTAGACAAGGTGGGGACGGTCGAGTACAGTCAAGTTAGAAGTGCGTGGCCAGTAAGTGGTCTCAAATATGATCCTTGGTCATAACCAAAGTGTCTACGTTTGAATCAGTTTGATTTATTAGTATTGTATCTGTAGTTTCTTTATTTTCAACCAACTTATTAAGAAGTTACATGTCAATGTAATTAAAATAATATCAATAATTTTTCAATGCTCACTTTTTTAACTTTCTAGAATGTTACAACTTCCTCCCTTCCAAATTTCACAAGTTCGGTACAAAACGTAGCGGTGAACGCCGTTTCCTTTGTGATCTTCTTCCCTTCAACGTAGATTCAAGAGTCGTGGGCAGTTTTGTTTCTTCCTGTTCAGAATGACAACTTTTCTTAATGTTTTGCTTAGGTGGTTGTTCGTTCTCATTATGTGTAATTCCTATTTTCCTCATTTGATTTTGATGACAACCTTAGACTATATTGTTCTTGGAGAATTTTGTTGAATATTCTGATATTGTATCTGATGTTGAAATCATTAACGAAAACTGAGTTCGAAATTCACGACCATGCAAAAGCTCTGCAAGAGTTTTTTCAGTGTTAGGATTTGGCATTGTTCCATAAGTGAATAACAGTTTTTCAAGTGCAACTTGCTTGTTTACTCCTCCCCACATGCATTTGTTCATGGCTGTTTTAAAAGTACGTACAAAACGCTCTGCTTCTCCATTAGAAGCAGGATGGAAAGGTGGAGTAGTGAGGTGACAAATACCATTTAATTTACAAAAACGTTAAAATAAATTCGATTTAAATTGTGTTCCATTATCAGATACTATAGTTTCTGGCAATCCTTCCATAAGGAAAATTTTCCGTAAAGCTACTATTGTGTTTTCCGCGGTAATATCATTTATAGTGACGATAAAAGGAAATTTTGAAAATGCGTCTACTATTATAAATCAATATTCACCTTTGAATGGTCCAGCGAAGTCTATATGAATTCTCTGCCAAGATTTCTCAGCAGGAGATAGTTTAAATTCTTTTTTAGGTGATGAGGCGTTATATTGACATGCTTCACAATTTTTGGAGACATTTTCAATGTCTTTATCGATTCCTGGCCACCAGCAATATTTTCTCGCCATTTTCTTCATTCTAACGATACTCCAGTGGCATTCGTGTAAAAGTTGTAAAATACGAGGTTGTAGATTCAATGGAATGATTACTCGAGAATTTTCCTCCGTTTCCCAAATTAAAATATTCGATTTAAAAGTTATTGCATTTCGCCGTAACATGTATGAGTTCAAAGCATTATCTTCTTTAGAAACCTTTTCCGGCCATCCATTTTGAACAAATTTTCGTATTTTCGAAAGAAGTGAATCGGAAGCAATTTCTTTATCAATTTTGCCTAAATTTATGGGGAAATCTGAATATTCATTTTCCTTAACTTCGAAAAGAAATATTTAAAGTTGGTTCTTGTCCGATGAAATTTGTATCACAAAATCTTTTAACCGGACACTAAATCGCGCAGAATACGAAGCTGTCGGACGACGGTGAAACGTTAAGTGTATTGTGCGCGATTTAGTGTCCGGTTAAAAGATTTTGTCATTCGAAAAGATAGTTACACGATTCTTCAGAATTGTCGAATACTAAGTCAGGGCCAAAAGGTAGAGGCGACAGCGCATCAGCATTTGAATGCTTATTGTTAGGACGATATCGAATGCAATAATTGTAATTCATGATGAAAAGAGTCCAACGTTATAAAGTAGCTACTGGCAGCTGTTTTTCAGGATTGAAAAGACTCACTGGTGGTTTGTGGTCAGTTAACAATTCGAACGAACGTCCGTATAAATACTGATGAAACTTTTTTATTCCAAATATAATTGATAAAGCTTCTTTTTCTATTTGACTATAGTTCAGTTCATGCTTATTCAAAGTTTTAGATGCAAAAGCAATTGGGTGTTCTATACCATTTATATCACGATGAGATAGCACGGCCCCAATTCCATAAGAAGATGCATCGGTTGCCAGAATTAATGGTGAATCTGGTTCATAGTGGATAAGTGTTGTTGCATTAATAATGCTTTCTTTCAGTTTCTCAAAAACTAACTGTTGTTCAGCTTTCCAGATAAATTTAGTGTCTTTCTTTCTCAGAGCGTTTAATGGTGCCGTCAGTTCAGAAAAATGTGGGATAAATCTTGAATAATAATTTACTTTACCAACAAAAGATTGTAATTCGAATAGTTTTTTTGGCTGAGGTAATTTTTTACAGCTGCAATTCTAGATTCTGATGGACGTAAACCCTTGGCTGATATGTTGCCCAAATATTCGACTTCATCTCTAAAAAAATTGCATTTTTTAAAATTGCAACGTAAACCAAAATTTTCCATGCGCTTAAATAAGTCTTCAAGTGTAGCAAGATGTTCTGCATCAGTTGAACCGGTGACTATAATATCATCGAGATAACTTGTACAATTTGGTAATCCCGCAATAACTTGTTCAATAAAACGTTGGAAAATAGCAGGTGAGCTAGCTATTCCGAAAGGTAAACGTTGACATTCGTATAAACCAAATGGTGTATTAATAACCGTTAATTCCTTCGAAGATTCGTCAAGTTGTATTTGTAGATAAGCATCTGCAAGATCAATTTTTGAAAAATACTTCCCTTTGACAACCGAGTGAAAAGTTCTTCTGCTCTAGGCATGGGAAATTGTTAGATTTGTAACTGAGGATTCACTGTGCTCTTGTAATCTCCACAAATTCTAATGGACTAATAAGTCGAGTTCGCGTCGTCGTTGTGTGTACGCGCTCCACATGTACTCGTGTCTAAAACATGTTTTAACTAAGAAGTACTGAAGTTTTAATGGTATTTGTGCAATAATCTGATTCCTTAAGAGGACTCGTACAAAGTTACCCCTCAGAAGTTCGCATTTTACTATCCCTACTTTGCTACGTTAAGGGGAAATATTTGTGATATTATGATTGGTTGGTTGGCAGTCGAATTCCGACGATGCGGCTATTGAAAACCACCAACATTAGTTGCTTAGAGCTATCTCTGTTCAACACATATTGAGAAAGAACGATAATAACTCTCGCGTGTCGGTGGTTCCTTCATCATGAGCAACTTATTAGGCTGCGTTCGGTCATAATGTTGGTACTTTCAACGGGTTCAAAAATACACAAACATGTACTTGTATAATTATATTCAAATACTTGCACATTTTTTACGGTAAATTGTAATAAGACGCAATTATCGTTCAGTAGACTTTATTATTAATTGCACATATGCGTCGTATAATAGAAAAGGAACAAGTAGTTACCTATACTTGTAAAATATTGAAAAGGATTGGAGCTGCAACGCCAAAAATTTTACGTATAATCCTTTCATGCACATGCGCAATTTTAATATTACCTGCAGCTCAACACTGTAATGAAATTCATTATTTTATTTATTTAAATTGTAAACATGGGTAAATTAAACTCCATTAACAAGGTCACATATAGGAAAAGAAAAATCGGCGGTAAATACTGTAAATACAGTGTGTCTGTAAATGACCATACGCCAATTATGTTGGGATGCCTGCAGTTTTTGAACTTGTAGTGGCGACCATGTCGTTTACGTCAATTCTGACAGAGCACATTGGCGTATCGTTAATTTTATCGTTTCGTTGGTTTTGTACAGGTTATTTGACGTAAGTTCTTGATATTTATTTCTGTAATTCTGATAGTTCAGTTCGTTTTAGAGCTCGTTAATTAAACGTTTGCGAGAAGCTTGTAAGTAATAATTTATTATGAATTACATATTACATAAATACTTTTTATTTTAGACAATTTTCTCCAGAATTCACAGCCTTCATCAAAAATGTTTACGGCTGGACAAGATGCATATGTTCTTATGGCAGACTTGCGGAGTGCAACTCGAAACCTCGATGGAATAATTTACAGTCTTGCATTGAGCAGTTTGTGGAAGCATTTCCTGATGAAAATGTAAATGATCAAGTTTTTGATTATCACAAACGTGAGATTAAAAAGCGATTTGAGAAAAAAAATTGTATTTGCAAAGGTAAATCAACTGGGCATCCTACAATATTAACCGAACCTGTTGTCAATGATCTTCAAGAATGAATGGACCGAAGTCCAAACAAATCATTACGAAAGTTATCAACACAGTCAGGTATTTGAGCCTCAATAATGAAAGAAATGCAAGTACTTAATTATTTGCTTTTTGCAGGCATTAGTAGGGCTAGTTGCGCAAAAGCTCTGCATAAAAGTCTGAATCTGCAATACTATCGAGTTTCTGTTGTTCAGCAGTTGTACCCTCATGATTATCAACAAGTGGAGTGTTACAGTTCATTTTTCATTTCTGTTCTGAATACACCCTGTATATGCATTGTCACCGTCCAGTTTTCATTTCTGTTCCGAACACGCCCTGTATATGCGAAATTCGACGTGACGGATTATTTCTTGGACCGCGTCGTTGTGCGCATTGTAGGAGTAGTCAGTGTAGGAATACCCGTATTTCACCGACGTAATTTGCTTAAAATTTCGTTCTAGCATATTTCCTTTAACGGGACCTTCCTTTAATTAAACAAATTCATTTTATATAAGTAATCCATCCTTATTTATAATCGCGAGGAAGTGAACGACTCATAACGTTCTACTTCACGACGCGTATTTTTCGTGATTCTTGCCCTTGTCGGCCATTGGCTCCCGCTGTTACTAAGACAGTTCCCCGCTGATAAAGATTGTAGGTGTCTCTCTTGTTGATAATCATTCCTTTTCTGTCAAACGAGAAATGTTGCGCCATTTTCAGAACGAAACTCGCAGTCTCCTGGGCCGCACGTTCTTTCGTTAACTATTTCGTTTGTGTGTGTCCTTACATCGAAGGGATGGTAAGGCATTTTTACGGCTGATTGCCGATTCTGAATAGGCCCACGTGTGAGACAGGAAAAGCCGCGTGCTTCGTGGTTTGTCCCAAGCTTCGGTAAAGTGCCGGGGTAAGTTCTGTACGACGCAATTTTCGATTTGCCCCTTACGGTCGTTTTATTTCATTGTTTATAAGCTTTTAGCAAGAGTTAGTGTTCGTTGGAAGCTATTTTTAGTAAGAGCTATTTTCGTTGGGAGTTACCTTTGCTGGGAACGATATTTTATAAGAAGATATTCTTGGTCGAAGTTATTTCCTTCGATTCACGCAGTCGAGTAGGCGTCTCCCCTCCACCACCTTGACTATCAACGACTGACGTTTGATGTGGGAATCACAGGTCGGATCCATTTAATTATTATTATTATTAACAATATGCTTACGGTGAATTTATCATAGCCGCGATTGTGCACGAGTTTTGTGCAAACTCATGTAGCGACCTAGTTGACGTCGCCAACGGTTTTAGAATATTTAGAATAACTTGTTTCATACTAGATCAGTTAGCGTTATGCGGAGTTCGAACTCGAGAATGTAGAAATTGTCTCGTTGGATCTGATCTTTTCTTTTTGTGTCGGTTGTAGCGTTGTACATTCAATGAATAATCGTTAGATATATATTTTTTGTGTTGTAATTGAAGAAGATCGTTGTACCTAAATAGATTGTAACGTGTTTTCTTAATTTTTCACCGTCCCTCGTACAAAAAAAATTAAGTGGCGCCTATTGGTTGTTTTGGCCTTCGCGATTTGGAATTGAACCCTCCCCCCCCGTCCCACTGCAGTTGGCTGGCAACATCGGAATATCCCAATCCGATGTAAAAACTACTGCCTATCTTCTCAGGTAGGTAGCAGGAGTACTGTCAGTGGTTTAACGAGCAATTAAATAATGATGATTTACTTGATTTAACTTACTTCTCTGATGAAGCATGGTTCCATTTATCTGGTTATGTAAACAACCAGAATTACCGAACGTGGGCTACGGAAAACCCTCATACTTTTGTTGAAACTTTTTGTTGAAAACTATCATTTTGACAGAATTTATTAATCAACTGCAAGACGACGAAATAACAAGAGGTTATTTCCAACAGGACGAGCCACTGCTCATACTGCACGCACCAGCATAAATTATTTGCAAGAGTTTTATGGAAATCGCATTATAAGTGAAGGTTTGTGGCCACCGAGGAGTCCAGATTTGATACCACGAGATTATTACCTTTTCGAACATGTGAAGAATAATGTTTACAAAAACTGCTTACACAATTTGGATGAATTTCAAAAAGTAATTAGGCATGAAATTGAAAACATAACGCAGGAAGAACTTTACCGTGTTTTTGAAATTATGAAACGAAAAGTGTGTACAAAATAATGGAGAACATTTTCAACAATTACTCTAAAAATAAAGTTATATCCTATTCATAGTGTTTTCATTTATTTGCTATTCATAAGTGTTTTCATTTAATAAAGCATTTGTTAATGCCCATTTAGCAAGGCTACATAAACATAACCTTGTCATTACTCATTACATGTTTTCGAAAACGGATTTAATTTGATCAATCAGATTATCCCTAGATCACTCACGATGCAAATAAGTAAGTAGAATTTCAATTTCAAATGTTAAAATCACATATTTAAAGTTGGTTCTTGTCCGATGAAATTTGTATCACGAAATCTTTTAACCGGACACTAAATTGCGCACTATACACTTTACGTTTCACCGTCGTTCGACAGCTTCGTCAGAAGTGAAAAATATAAACACCTTGTTAAAATAAACAAGGTTGTCAACGGAAACTGAAAAGGTAAATTGATTTTGTTTCCTTTTTAAACATAATAAATATTTTATTTTAATAAATGTTAAAAATTGACAGATCTATATTCTATTTAAAGAATCGAGAAAACTAGAAAATGTATCGTTTAAACTTGCAAAATCTGTACGTTTGTTAATAGAATTCGACGACATTTTTATTTTACACATTTCTATAAAACGTCTCTTAAAAATGTTAGACTCATAATATAAAATATTAGTGTTTTCAAAATAAAAATTATGGTTATTTTCTAACGAATGTTCAACAAGCATTGAATGATTTTGATTATTTTTTTGGATATGATATTTATGTTGATCTAGACGTTTTTTTAAATTTTGACTTGTTTCTCCTATATAACATGAATTACAGTTTAAACATTTAATTTCATAAACCACGTTAGGTTGTTTTAATGTCGGTGTTTTTGTTTTTAAATTTGAGAAAATAATATTTAAATTGTTTAAAGATTTACTAGCTAAAATTAAGTTGTGTTTTTTGAAAATGTGTTTAAATATGTTATATAGTGGTTCAATATAAGGTAATGATATGTATTTTTTGTTTGAAGTTTGTTTTATATTATTATAGATTTTTGAATTTTGTAGATATTTAACACGATTTTTAATTACTGATTCTATAAGATTTATTGGATAAGAATTTTGAAAAAGAGTCTTCTTTATTAAATTTAAATTATCATAAATGAAAAGTTTATCTGAAAGTAAAACAGCTCGATCTGTTAAAGAAATAATTGTTGCAATTTTATAGTTTTTAGATGTGTACGAATGAAAATTAATATATCTACCTGACCACGTAGGTTTATGAAACCAATTCGTTATTAATTTGTTATTACGTCTGATGATATTTACATCAAGGAAACTTAGTGAATCCTTAATTTCTTTTTCTACTGTCAATTGTAATCTATTATGGAAAGAGTTAAATCTACTTAAAACAAAGTTTACTTTATCTGAGGGCAAAATCAATAAAATATCATCGACGCGACGTAACGAAAATATAAAGTTAAATTTGAAGGTAATGAGTTAATGACACTTTTTTCTAGTTCCTGCATGACAATTTCAGCTAAAGCAGGCGATAAAGAAGAACCCATTGCTGTACCGAAAATCTGTTTATAAAATTTATCATTGAAAGCGAAATAAGATGTATCAAAACATAAAGTAACAATTTCTAAAAAAAATTCTTTGGAAATGTCTGTAAAATCTTTAATCTCTATTCACCTAACATTAATGCTTTTTAAAGCTAACTCTTTTGGAATGTTAGTAAACAAAAAAACAACATCTAAAGAAATTATAATATATTTATTTGGTATATCTATGTTTTTTAATTTATCTACAAGTTCAAAAGAGTTTTTTATAAAGTATTCTGATTTACTAGTAACTTGAGTAAGAATTCTTGAAACAAATTTTGATAAGAAATATAGAGAAGAACCAATAGTAGAAACTATTGGACGAAGAGGTGTGTTAGGTTTGTGAATTTTTGGAATGCAGTATAATTTTGGAAGTGTGGGATGCTGTACTTTAAGAGATTTAGCAATATTATTACTAATTTCAACAGATTTTTCTAACTTATTAATAATATTGAAAGTTTTACGCTGGAAATTTTCTGTGGGATCATTATTTAATTCTACGTATGTATTATTGTCAGAGAGCATTGTTTGAACTTTTGAAAAATAATCATTTTTGTCAATCAAAACAGTAACATTGCTTTTGTCTGCGACTGTAACAATAATGTTAGGATTTTCTTTAATAAATTTTTTACAAGACAAAAGATCTCGAATAAGAATTTTATATTTTGATTTTTCAAAAGTCCTATCAATATTCCTAATGTAATTTAGAAAATTATAGCCAAATTTATTTCTTATTTGTATTTTGGAAGCTAAATCTAAAGATTTTATACCAAACTCTAAGCTACTTAAAACGTTTAGAAAATCTACTTGCTTTTTATTAAAATAAGGTAATGAAAATTTTTTTCCGAAAGCAAAAATGTACATGTTCCTATACCTAAATCAAACCATTTAGAGTTATTTCCAAAAAAACGGGAGTTACAGCCCATTTTGAAAACGTCAACCACCTGCCATGATTTCGGAAAATAATTTTTATCTCAAAAACTGTAATAGATAGACATGGTATGGTTTGAATAAAAAAGATTCAAAATTATGATTCCCATCTAAAAGTGCAAAAATAAGTAGGGTGTTCCATTTAAAATAACAAAGTAGATGGCGACTTCCGGTATAACCGGAAGTGCTAGACATCTGAAAATATTTTAGCTGAAGAGAACGCAATCACTTGTATCTAATTCTAAATGTTCAAGTTGCTATTTTGGCCAGAATCCCATAAACTTCTAATGAAAGGTCTCGCTGGGACACCCTGTATATGCAAAATAGGCACAAATAAAGTATAAATAGTCTCCAAAATATTTATACAATAGAATTGATTACAATAAAAAAATCAAGTAAATTATAAACATATTTTATTAATTTGAATTTTTGATATGCGTACATGCGTATAATACTAGTAGAACGTTAAATTTAATTTTCTTATTTATTGGTAATTTGATTCACAATAAATAACTAAAATCATTTCTAAATTCTTATTTCTAAATTCATCCTTTTATCACTTAATACTAGCTTGTAACCAGAAAAGTTATCTGTTTATGGTGCGGCCACATTTATGTTTAACGTGATTTTCAAAGTCTATTTGACTAGTTTGGTGTAGTTTTACTTGTGATGTGATAATATGGCAAAGAAAACAAATTTATAGCGAGTAATTTGACATTAAATTTAAGTGCAACCGCAGATTTATGTCAAATTAGATGTTAAAAATCTCGTTAGGCGTTATTATTAAATGCATATCAGGCCGCGGCATTAGAATCGTTTACAGAATTAAATAATAAGTATGACGCATGAATTTCATGCGTGGGAAAATGTACAATTCAGGGGTGAAAGAAGAGGCATTCGGCTTATTTTTTTTTTAATAAAGCCGACTGAAAATATTAAAAATCAAATGACCGGGGCGACGGCAACGCCCCCATGCAGTTCGGCTTACATTAAAGAAAATATTTATAGAAAGAAATGTACCAATGTCCGCTAGTTGTTTCGGGTTTCGGCATTTTCAACAAAAAAAGCCGCAATTCTCTTCAGGTGGGTATGTATGTACAAGGTTCTAAAATATTGTCGCAGTCATAATATTTTTATACTCCAATTTTACATTCAGCCGTTAATCATTTTTATTCTAATTTTCTGCAATTTCAAAATAGATCCTGAGAATTTTTAGTAAAAAAGGCACATTATAAAACTTTGCCATTTGAACAGTAACTACGTGAAACGTATTTATAACTAGGTCCTATCAAAGTAGTGTCTAACAAATAGAAAAGGCAAATGCCTAAACTTCCGCAGTCTGGTGATTACCAATGATGGCAACGTAAATTGCTGTGGATCAAACAATGAAAAAAACAGCAAAGTAAATGTTGTAACATCCATAAATGATCTAAAAGAAATGGAAATTATGCATAAAAATAATCCAGATCAACAAATATTCAACTGCACACAGAATTAATATATGAGGAAAAAATTAAGTTTCTGGAAAAAGAAAATAGTTTACTGCAATTAATAATTTCTGATAAGGAAATCATTCAAAAAAAAGAGATTAGAGAAAAAAATAACTTGCTAAGGCAATTGCTGGCGGGAACGGAAAAGAAAAATGAATTACAAATTGCAAGTGAGTTTGATAAAAAGTCGTACAAGAACAACCGAAAACTTAATGTAAAAAATACAGAAATTACTGATAATGAGCATAAAAGAGAAGAAAATACCAAACATACAGAGATGGAAAGCAAATTGGTTTAATGACTAAGCTTGGCTGATTCTCCCAACATACCTACCCCTGAGAGAATGACGTATGCAGCACAAGTAAAGAAAGATTCAAAACTAGGGTTGTCTAATAACAGGGGCGACAGCAAACAATCAGAAAATAAAACAAAGAACAAACAAATGAGCCAGATATCTGAAGACGGGTTCACTACAGTAAGAAATCGGCGACAGAAACCTTTACCTGAATCCAATATTACTCGTGGTATAGACGCTCAGGATAAAATTTCTGGAGTTCCCAAGCTTGCTCATTTACATCCATATCGCTTTAATCCAAAAGTTTCTTGTGAAGATGTTATAAATTACCTTAAGGAAAAAGGATTTGATGGAGTAAGATGCGAACCTATTATGTCTAAACATCCAGATGAGTATGCATCCTTCAAAGTTTCTATACAAGTGGATAGGTTAAATAAGTTGAAACAATCTTGCAATTGGTCTCAAGGAGTTTGTATAAATAATTTTTTTTTATCGTCTAGTGAGGAAGGAAAGAGAAAAATAGTCGATAAATCATTGACAGGATCCCTATTAAAACTAGATCCAATGCACAACTTACCTATGAAATACAACACAGATACAAGGAACAACCTTACAATACTGCATCAAAATATTCAATGCCTAAGAACAAGTCTAGACAATTTGGAAGTAGCTGTCAACAGTGACTTTAAATGTGATATTTTGTGCTTAACCGAACATTGGCTCACCCAAGACCACATTAAAGGGATCTCCATTAGCAAGTTTAAATTAAATTTCCTGTGTGTGTAGGGAGCATGGAGGTTCTGCCATTTTTGTACGTACAATTGAGGACTTAGAAGCTGTAGAAAGGTCAGATATTTTGAATCTTAGTGAACTAAATTTCTTTGAGTGCTCAGCGGTAGAAGTGAAAATTGGGAAAACTTTAATTATAGTTTGTTCAATTTATGTACTGCCTCCTAAGTTGAGCTTTAATTTTGTTAGTAAACTTTATTCAGTTCTTGACTCTTACAATGTTAAAATTCTTATTGACGAACCAACTAGAATAGGCAAAAGCAAGAGTTCTTGCTTAGATAACATATTCACAAACTTTGCTGGAAGTTTTCGCTCCGAAGTGATTCACAATTGCTTCTCGGTCACACTGCTCAAAAAGTAACATTAAATTTGTTAAATCTCAAAACCGAAAATGTGCAGTATAGTAGAAAATTTTCTGAATGCAATATAACTAATTTCTTAAATGATTTAAACAATGTGAATTGGAAAATTGTATTTGAAGCTAATTCTCTGAATGAAAAATACGAAATATTTGTGAATTTAATGAAATTCTAAACCGTCATTTTCCCATGACGAAAATCAGTATTGGTAAAAAAAGGAAACAATCTGCCCGGCTGGATTAATCAAAACTTAAGAGGAATCGTACAAAGTTACCCCTAAGAAATTCGCATTTTACTATCCCTACTTTGCTACGTTAAGGGGAAATATTTGTTATATTATGATTGGTTGGTTGGCAGTCGCCTTCCGACTATGCGGCTATTGAAAATCACCAACATTAGTTGCTTAGACCTATCTCTGTTCAACACATAAGAAGAAAGAACGATAATAACTCTCGCGTGTCGGTGGTTCCGTCATCATGAGCAACTTACTAGGCAGCGTTCGGTCATAATGTTGGTACATTCAACGGGTTCAGAAATACACATACATGTACATAATTATATTCAAATACTTACGCAAATTTTTTACGGTAAATTGTAATGGAGAGTTTTAGCAATTTTTACGATGTGAATAACGTTTACGCTAAATGCTGTAAAAAGAGTAACGCGCTTGCTCATATATTTGTGAGCATGCGCTTTAATAGTTTTGTAGCATTTAGCGTAAACTTTATCCATATCGTAAAAATTGCTAAAACTCTCTAATAAGACGCAATTATCGTTCAAAGTAGACTTTATTTTTAATTGCACATGTATTCGTATAATAGAAAAGGAACAAGTAGTTACCTATATTTGTAAAAATATTGAAGAGGATTGGAGCTGCAACACCAAAAATTTTACGTATAATCCTATTTCATGCCCATGCGCAATTTTAATATTACCTGCAGCTCAACACTGCAATGAAATTCATTATTTTATTTATTTAAATTGTAAACATGGGTAAATTAAACTCCATTAACAAGAAGGTCACATGTAGGAAAAGAAAAATCGGCGGTAAATATGTTTCTTTGTAAATATGTATCTACATACACATATTTTTTCGAAAATTGTTAAAAAAAGTTGATAATTAAGTACATGACAAACATCACGACACGAAGTGACTGTTTTTTGTTTGCAGAACGTAAAAGTCTTTTTGCGCTGGCGTCACATTGTGCGTCACATCTTTTGGTGTCATCGAAACGCCAGTGTCGTTTATAACGTACTATAAGGTAATTGAAATAAATTTTCAAAAATTTACGAAGATATAAACATAGATATAAATCTGCAAGGTTTGGATATTTCAAAATAAATGGTTGAGTATGTAGTAGTCGAAAAAATATTATATGCACCACGGCAGCAAAGTGTTTTTATCGACCTCGTTTGCTTGGTCACCGCGGCTTCTTCGCCTTGGCTCGCAATTTGCAAACTCGTTTGATAAAGTGCCACCTTGGTACATAAATAACTATTAAATCCAGAATGTGAAAGTATTTCGCATCTTGCAATTTTTGATTGAAGAAAAGGCCACAGTTTAAGAAAATATCATAAAAGTTTATTTCTTTTGAAACCGGTATGAAGTTAGCAATAACTTTCAGCAATAAAAAAATTCTAAAATAATACCAAAACAGTTTCAGTATTCGTGTATTAGGATAAAAATCTACTAATTAACTAATATTCAATAACTTAAAATGAATATTTTTAGAAATTGATTCGAAATTGACCTATCGAGTAATGTTGCGCGAGGCGTGCTCAACTTTTTCAAAAATGACAGCGTTGTCTTATTTTTAAATCAAATATTTTTAGACGAAAATAATCTATTAATAAGGTGCTTTTGATAGTGTAAAAACAAAAAGGGACATATTTTTTGTTCGGCTACAATTAAATCTTAAACTTTAGTTCCGCATACTCCGACGCGCACTTCGTTTTTCTCAAAAATTACAGCGTTGTCTTATTTTTAAATCAAATGTTTTTAGACGAAAATAATTTTTCGATAGTGTAAAATTAAAAAGGGACATATTTTTTGTTCGGCCACAATGAAATCTTAAACTTTAGTTCCGCAGGACGCGCGTTTCGTTTTTCTCAAAAATTGCTACCTACCTGAGCGAATAGGCAGAAGTTTTAACACCGGAGCGGAATATTCCGGTGTTGCCAGCCAACTTCAGTGGGACGGGGGGGGGGGGTTCAAATCCAAACCGCGAAGGCCATTCCAAAATAGGCGCCACTTAATTTTTTTTGAACGGGGAAAAGTGAAAAATTAAGAAAACACGTTACGTCCAACACACTTTAGATTTATTAAATAATTACTGAACACAAAAAAAGAAATAACCAGTCGATTCACGTCATGAAATCGCTTTACATAATACAACTACTTTTGCCGGATCCGGGTTTCGTATTATTCTAATTTAAAATTATCCAAACCAAGCAAAGAACAGGTTCTTAACTTATTACGAACGACGACGTTCTTCTGCGTATTTGCTAATCACAAAAAGAAAATAACATTGATTAACGGAGAAGTGTACGCAACAAAGTTACATATTCAATTGCGGCAATTTCAAAAGGAGTAGAGATGGGCGATATATCGTTACCGGTGACTTTGTCGCTGTTATTCGCTGGTCGCTGGAACTACTGGCGACTTGTGTAACATAAAACCAGCGATCGGTGACTAAAGAAAACTGTATTGGTGCTTCCTCTCCCGGTTACTTACTTGACGCTCGTATAGCGTTCATGGCGATCGCCGTTGCTACGTCGCCGTCAGGCCTGTGGAAGCTGATCACTTCTTTATTGAGAACAGATTATTGTGTTGTTTCCGACAAAGGTATTAGTTGTTACTCCTATTTATTTGCAGTATCAACGAAATATTGTTGGTGTCAAGTAAATATCAGTCTAGTTTTCCGTAATCAGTTATTACAATGCGAACGCAGTGACTACGTGATATGCGCAGTACAGGGAGCTAAGGCTTACGTCGCTGAATCACCGGTGATCAAAAAATAACTGATACGCCCATCCCTAAAAAGGAGCACACCGAAACAACAACAAAAAATATACGCGTGATTAATGCACATAAATAAATTGCAAAGAAAATAATCCGACCTGTTTTTCACCGATATCCCAAGCCGTTCGTCAACATTTTCGCAGGAAACAGCAGCGTAGTTGGGTGAATACCCGGCCTTCTCGTCACGGGGGGCGGGGACTTTCCAACGACGCAATTTCAGGGCAGTCGCATAACCAGATCAGGACCAGATTTCGTGGCTTCGCATTAAATGATTCACGCTAAAACAGCTCCTACGAAAGAACCTCTATCGGAATAGCTCTTATTAAAGTAACTCCCAATGAAAATAATTCCCAACAAAACTAACTCCAGATAAAAAAGCCTATAAACAAGGAGAGAAAAACGAACGTAAGGGCCAGATCGAGAATAACTTCGTACAGAGAACTCACCCAGTATTTTCAACCGAGCTGAGATAAGCCACGTAGCACGCGGCTTTCTTGTACCTCAAATGGATCAGTCAAAGTCGGCAATTAGCCGTATACATGCACATACATCCCTTCGATGCACTGGGCACACACACAAATATCTAAAGGAAAACGTGTGATCCACGAGGTGGTTAAATGAGTTATGAAGTGGCGGAATAATTCTCGTTCGACAGAAAAGGAAAGGATCTCATCGAGAGAGACACATTCACGTTTTTCACTGGCTGGTTTGCTCGGCAACAGGGCGAACCAATTGTCGAAAAGGGCAGGGGTCACGGTAATACGCGCCGTGAAGTAGGACTCCTTTAGATCCTGACAAAACTCTCCACGTACACGCAATTTCGGCCCGAAGCAAGGATGGGTTAATTTTATAAAATGAATTCGTTTATTTAATTGAGGGTTCTGTTAGTGGAAATATGTTAGAACGAAATTTTGAGAAAATTACGCCGGCGAAATACGGTGCATTCCTACGCCGAACGCAAGGCGTAAAACGGCGCGTTCCAAGAAACAACCCGGAACGTCGAAGTATGCATATACAGGGTGTGTTTAGAACACAAATGAAAAATGAACTGTAACAAAATGACAGCTTTTACTACTGTACGGCGTTTAGTACTGTAAAAAAAAGTATTGTGTACCTTTTTTTTTTCAATTACATACTTATTTTGAACAAGTTTTCAAATCACCTTAGATTTTTGAGGTCCTGGAGTATGCGGAACGAAAGTTTAAGATTTTATTGTGGCCGAACAAAAAATATGTCTCTTTTTGTTTTTAAACTGTCGAAAGCCTAGTTATTAATAGATTATTTTCGTCTAAAAACATTTGATTTAAAAATAAGACAACGCTGTCATTTATGAGAAAAACGAAGCGAGAGTCCTACTGTACGCGGAGCTAAAGTTTAAGATTTAATTGTGGCCAAATAATAAATATGTCCCTTTTTGTTTTTACACTATCGAAAGCCCGTTATTAATAGATTATATTCGTCTAAAAATATTTGATTTAAAAATAAGACAACGCTGTTATTTTTGAAGAAGTTGAGTACGCCTAACGCAAACTTACTGGATAGGTCAATTTCGAATCAATTTCTAAAAATATTCATTTTAAGTTAATGAATATTACGAGGAGCGTTCAAATATGAGTGAGAATTTATTAGCGTCCATAAAAGCACCTAATAGTGTTAATGTCTTACAACTGTACTGAAATCCTAATATTCCGTAATTAATTTTTTTTTCTAGGATGTTGGAATTTGGTATATCTCCCTAATTTGAAATGAGAATCATTTTATCTTACTAAATTTTTCTCCTAAATTCAATCCGAATCAAGGTTGATTCTCACTATACGTTCCGTCTCCGTTCCATAATCATTACATATCCGTTCAGTTAAATTCATGTCTATTCACATTTTTCGTACCAGGTCAGTTTTGTTTAGATAAGGAAAGGTAGTGTACGTTGACAAAATGTGGTCTGACGAAAACTTAATCCTAGCTGCTATTTTATTTTATTTTTTTACTTACTAAGAGTGCGTTCGACTTGGGCGCTTTCGTGCTGACAGCGTTAGTGCTGGCAGTAAACTTTTTTTTTCGTTCGAGAAGGTCGCTACTCTGCAAATGCTATCAATAAGCCGAATGCTTTTTCTGTGGTGTTGATACTTGACAGTTGATATTTGAAATTTGAAAATGACAAACGAGCAACAAAGTTTGATAATTTCAGCAGCACTGCACGAACATTATAACCAATATCATTTAATTGCTTGCTAATAGCTTGCCAAACTTTTTTCTGTGCTATTTTTCCAGAATGAAATTCATTCTCTTTTTTTTATATTGTTCTATTAAAAATAGTATTGCGTTGTGTGGCCATTTAAAAGCAGCACTGTCAGGCTCAGGTTGGGTTGGACTTGCCGCAGAAGATTCTATTGAGCCACTTATGTCAAATTCCGCAGAATCACCTACGTTTAATATCTCAGAGATGTCTGCCATTGATTTATTTAATTCTTGTTTTTCAGATTCCGCTTCGACAACAACTCTTTGTGCTTCTAAAGCTAAGTTCACATGCATTGCGGATACGCAAAATTTTTATTGCGTATCGTTTCTAATTGGTTCAAAATTCAAAATGAACCAATTAGAAACGATCCGCAATAAAAATTTTGCGTCTCCGCAATGCATGTGAACTTAGCATATTTCATTTTTTGCTTCTTCTAGTTTTTGAGTAGCAAAAACTATTTCTGCAAATGTTCAGTAAGATTTCAGTTGAAGAAAATATTAGTATTAAGTATAATAAATGTAACATAAAGTATAATAAATGTAACAAAACTAAACGTGTTTGGTGGTGTTTAGTTTACAAATATTTTTTATTCTCAAAAGTTAGATTATTAGTTATTATTTGTAATTTACACTTTTATATATGTATAATTATAGACTATTTACCTGTTTCAAAGCGTTTGGCGTCTCCAGGTGTCATCTCAATGCAGTAGTAATGTAATCCCAGTTTCCTCGTCTACAACATTATAACGTTCCATTTTCGTTCGGTTTGCAAACAGTACTTACGCTTTCTCTGCACTACCTGTTTGAAAATAGCGTTGTAAGCGTTCAACTGATGACGTTTTGAGGCAAAAGTATGACGTCATAATATTTGTCTCAGCGCTACCAAATGCCAAGACGAACGACAAATAAGTTGTTTCATGGTACTGTCAGCACGAAAGCGCCCAAGACGAACGCACTCCTAGTGTAATTCTTTTGCAATTGCCGACCAGATTTTCTCTTTATAGTTATTGACACTATATTTAGAATTTTCAAAATCATAGAGGGACCGTATTTTGCCTCAAAAGTTCAATTAACTTCTCGTCATTCATGTTGAATTATCGACGAACACACTTTTCAATTCACTTGTACATACGATCTATTGAACTGAAATGTAAACAATGTTTCGGGTCTGGTAAAGAATATGTCCATAAACGTTCAACATTTTTTGTGACATAAATAGTTAATTTACATTACATTGAACGTATTTCTACAATAAAATTTGCGGATTATGCGTAAATTTTGAAATTATCACCTTTTAAAAGTTACGATTTCTAGGTTATGTTTGATGTTCCATATCAATATTTTCGAATAAGTTATTCTTAAAAAGTGCTGTTAAAGAGAAGGAAAGCCTTTTTCGAGTATATACATTTGAAGGGAAGAGAAACTTTTGTATAAATACATTTTATTATATTATGTTGCCCATCATACCCGACAAATTATGAGACTATTAGCTCAATGGCTGGTAACGCATGATAAATCTATACTAGATTTACAGATTTTATTTTAAAACTTTCTATTTAGCTTTTCTCAGAAATTGAAAGATTATGAATGTTGCGAAGTAGAGAAATTAAGTTTGAGCCTTCGTAAAAACTCCAAAATTTCAGGCGCTATTTCTTCTTAAAGGGGGAACAGTGGCACATTTGGCGATGGATGAAGGTGTATATGTTAGTTAAAGTGAGCTGGCCCATCTGGCGTTGGTCATGAAAATGCACCTATACATAGTTCTAGTTATTTTTGGGCCTTACACAAATAATTTTTATGGGATTGCCTTGGTGTGTTAGCTGTATTTAAATAAGGGAAACCTCCATGTGCAAATATATTTTAAGGGAAAGGAAACTTGTGGGTAAATTTTAAGGGAAGGGAAACTTTTATGGGTAAATTTTAAGGGAAGGGAAGCTTTTGTGAGTAAAATTGTCCATATTCATGGTGTTTCCTCAAGGCTTCCTTGAATGAGGAGCCCCTTAGAATGCAAGTTGTTTTATGCAACTGCCTTACTACGAGTACAATCCCATTCTAAGGGGTTATAAGCTATAAGGGGTTCCTTACTGAAGGAAGCCTCGAGGAAGTACTGTGAATACGGACATAAGTTTTAAGGGAAGGGAAACTTTTGTATGTAAGTTTTAAGGGAAGGGAAACTTTTGTATGTAAGTTTTAAGGGAAGGGAAACTTTTGTGCGTATTTTAAGGGAAGGGAAACTTTTGTGTGTAAATTTTAAGGGAAAGAAAACCCTTGTTATAAATTTACACTTAAATGCTAAATTTGAAACGACAAACTAATACACTACCCCTGAAAGCCTATCGCACAAAAATTATTTGTGTATTGCTCGTCAAGGTACTATTAAGAAATGTTTATGTGCAATGGTTTCTCTCCCTTGAAATGCACTTACCTACTCAAAAAAAGGCTTTCCTTGTCTTATAGCACGTTTTAAGAAGAACCCATTCGAAAATATCTATAAAATACGTACGAACATAACCTAAAAATCGTTACTTTAAAAGGCAATAATTCCGACATTTACGGATAATCCGCAAATTTTATTGTAGAAATACATTCAGTTTAAGCTAAATTAACTATTTTTGTCATAGAAAATGTTCAGCGCTTATGGACATATTCTTTACCAGAACCCGGTATTGTTTGGAAACGGTATGTAAACGGAACGGAAGGTGTGCATATCTACATTCATTTACAACAAATAATTTTTTCCGTAAACGGAACGAAACCGGAATGGATCGGAGATAGAACGTATAGTGAGAATCAACCTTTATTTTCCGAAAACGCCTTTAAAAAGCAATAATACTGAAATTTACAGATAATCCACAAATTTTATTGCAGAAATATGTTCAGTGTAAGCTAAATTAACTATTCATGTTAACTATTCATAGAAAATGTTGAGCTCTTATGGACATATTCTTTATCAGAACCACTTTCTTTAACAAAAATTCAAAATAATCATAGTTTCTTGAATTAAACTTACCAGACAGAATGGTCATCAAAGTTAAAGCAGAAATTGCTCCTGAAAATACCGTTAACCTTGGATGGCGCATTGCCATTATAGCAGCTATAAAAAAAGTTTTATCGCCAATCTCTGACACGAGGATAACCGATATCGAAGCAGCAAATGCATGTATGAAGCCCAGGTTTTCAATTGGTAATGAGCTCGATGAAGCATCACTAACTGCCATCTACAAAACACGTTTTCTTTTCTTACACAAACGTTACCATTCAATATTTACGTACCACTAGAGATGCTTTGACTGTTGCAACATCCTCCTGCTCTTGTGGCTCCTTCTCACAGAACACCTGATAATTATAAGCGGACCACAAGAAATACAGCCGCGCCAAATCTTGAAACGCTCTCGATAATTTATCGTTACTCATGTTTAAAACCAAACTCCAATGATAAATTGTGTTCTACGCCGGACTCGTTATTATATACCTGATTTTCTTTGTTCGATTCATCTAAAATTTGGCCTGGCCGATTTTTAGAAAGTCCTACTACATTGCTTCTAATCGCGAGTGTAAAAAAACTGGTCAATGACAATTTATTGTTACTTTCTAAGATTATGTCCAGAGCAGACTTACATCGGTTATATGTTGGGTTATGTGATGCTGATGTATTGACACCAACGATTGACACGTTGTATTCAAGGTGAGTTCGGCAATGCGCTCGGCGATTCGAGCAGAGTTAGTAAGATTGTAATCAGCTGATCACAGAGTGCTCTACATGAGCCAACAATGAAACAAATGACGAACGATTTCGAGTAATTGCAGTATAAGGTGAGTTCGGCAATACGCTCGGCGATTCGAGCAGAGCTAGTGAAATTTTAATCAGCTGATCACAGAGTGCTCCACATGAGCAAACTTAATGACGAACGATTTCGAGCAACTGGAGTGTAGATTCTGACAGTTGAGTTTGTAAATAAACAGAATTTTATGAATTCTTCTCTTGAAGACGATCTTAATACTATGTGTTTTTTTAAAAATGCCATAAGGGGTGGCTGTGGAAAAGAAAATTCGTGTCCTAGCTCCATTCATGTACATTAAATTGTGAGTTTTGGCATGTTTTAGATTCCAAGCTACGACATGAGTTTTAATTTTCATGGCCAACCTTTGGATTCTGGATTTGGTGTGGGGGGTGAATGAGAATCCACATGCGCTTAGGCCACAATTTGGGCCCATTGTACTACCCCCATGTTCAGCAGTGTTTAACTGTCAGCGTTCCTCGAGCCATCCCACTCTTTCGATGAAGCCGAGAACGTCTGACGGAGGGGCACTGCGAATTCCAGCCATGTCAGGCCAGAAATCCGCTAACATGGAACCTCTGATTGAGGCAAGTGCTGGGCAATCACAAAGGATATGCTCAACCGTTTCTTCCTCTAGATTACAACCTCTACAGATTGGGCTGTCTGTTAGTCTTATGCAATGCATATGCTTGTTCAATTTGCAGTGGCCCGAGAGTATTCCTACGAATAAACGTAGTCTTTTCCTGGGTAGTTGCATACAGAATCGTGTCAGTTTAAGCGATGGGGCCGTTATAGCCTCTTTCGCTTGGCGACACTTGTTTAGCTTTGCCCATCTATCGGTATGTCGATATTCTGAGATCTCTGTTTCAGTAAGGCATTGAACAGACTTGATGACGGCATTATGGCCGGTTCGGGGCCCCAAAAGGGTTGCCCGGCTCCCTGTCCAGCTAGTTTATCTGCCTGCTCATTGCCAAATGTTCCAGAGTGTCCTTTAACCCAAGTGAGTTGCAGGGTGTTATGTTTTGCTACTTGTTCTAATGTGCGGTGGCGTTGGAATGTTATCCCTAAGGATATTTTGTTGCTGTTTAGAGCCAATAATGCCGCTCTGCTGTCGCTAGCTATTCTAATGATTTTGTTCTGAATGTCTCGATCCAGAATTGCTCTTGCACCTCTGGCCAACCTTTATGGCATTTTTAAAAAAAAATACACCGTATTTCAAATACTCTATTTTCTTCCAACAGTCACTTTTATTATTCACTTTTAGAAATTGATTGTATTCTTTACCATCAAACACTATTTCTTGAAATTAATTATGTTCATTATAATGTTGAAATTCGTCTTAATTTCGTTATTTTACACAGTACAACACTAAATTGTTTAAATTAGACAACGATTACTCTTAATTCATAAAAGTATGTAAACATAACCTACTCGACAAGTTCTAAATCTGAGAGCTCCTCCAAAATATTCCGAGCTGAGCGAGCGCGATCTTTTTCATCTGATCTGTATTTCTCGAACGCTCCAGATCTGTCAAAGTAAGCTCAAGTTTTCATTACCGAACGATGTAGAGGTGATTGATGTAAAAGATCGCATTGCCGAACTCAGCTATAGATTCTGATAGTTGAGTTTGTAAATAAACATAATTTTATGAATTCTTCTCTTGAAGACAATCTTAATATTTGAAATACTCTATTTTCTTCCAACATTGACTTTTATTATTCACGTTTATAAATTGGTTGTATTCTTCATCATCAAACACTGTTTCTTGAAATTAATTAAGCTCATTATAATGTTGAAATTCGTCTTATTGTCTCTGGTCTTAATTTCGTTATTTTACACAGTACAACACTAATGGTGGATTGCACAAACGTTACTTAAATTTAATCATCCGTTATAGGAATGATTATTCTTAACCGATGATTAAATGTAAGTGACTTTTGTGAAATCCAGCATGAATCGTTTAAATTAGACAACGATTACTCTTAATTCTTGAAAATATATAAACATAACCTACTTGACAAGTTCTAAATCTGAGAGCTCCTCCAAAATATTCCGAGCTGAGGGAGCGCGATTTTTTCATCTAATCTGTATTTGTGCAACGCTCCAGATCTGTCAAAGTAAGCTCGACTTTTCATTACCGAACGATTCAGAGGTGATTGATGAAAAAGATCGCATTGCCGAACCACATGCCGAACTCAGCTTCAATGACACTAGGTACATTCGTTTTAGAAATCCTAAGTTTGCCACAATAACGTCATCGTCAAGTAATTAGTGCACATACAGGTCAAGTTGTGGTTGTATCAGAAATTGATCTAAAACGAATAAATTTTGTGTTGACAAGTTCACATTAATAACTACATATGTATAATACTTTATATTAGGAGTACTACATTTTTATATTACGACTTTGTATTATTTATTTTTATGAGCATAATGGTCTACGCCGGTTTTATTTAAGTAAATCTCAAGAAAGTATTATGGATTCGGGCATAGAATTTTGTATTTACTTATGAACATATACAGCGAGAATGTTTTGGTAGCGAATATATACATAAATCGCACTATATAGGTATATTCGTTTTAGATGACTTGGACTGCCCCAAGTCACCTACGTCAACGAAATGTGCATTCGTTTTAGATTTTCGGCCTGCCGGATTTGACATTGACATATTCGTTTTAGTTGCCACTACGGCAACGCTGGTGTTGACGTAATGCGCACCTACTCGAGAGTAGGGTCTAGTTGCGTCAGCCGCAGGTTAACCTAAATTTTTAGTTTTATTTCAGTTGTTTGTTGCTGCGGATAGTGCGAATTATGTATATATTCGTTGCCAAAACATTCCCGCTTTATATGTTCATAAGTAAATACAAAATTCTATGCCCGAATTCATAATACTTTCTTGAGACTTCTTTAAATAAAACCGGCGTAGGCCATTATGCTCATAATAACAAATAATATAAAGTCGTGATGTAAAAATGAGTTTAGTATGTTAAATTAAAAATTAGTGAGGTTACGTAGTTATTAATATCAAGTCAACACAAAATCTATTCGTTTTAGATAAATTTCTGGTACAACCACAACTTGACCTTTATGTGCACTAATTACTTGACGATGACGTTATTGTGGCAAACCCAGGATTTCTAAAACGAATATACCTTATATGTTATATCCGTGGTAACAAACAACTGAAATAAAACTAAAAATTAAGGTTGGCCTGCGGCTGACGCAACTAGACCCTACTCTCGAGTAGGTGCACATTACGGCAACACCGTATTAAAACGAATATGTCAATGTCAAATCCGGCAAGCCGAAAATCTAAAACGAATGCACATTTCGTTGACGTAGGTGACTTGGGGCAGTCCAAGTCATCTAAAACGAATATACCTATTATTAGCGTTTTCGATTGACCGCACTAGTGCGCACTCAGAATATCTTCATCTCGTGTTATTACATGAGGTTAAAAGAACATGCAAATACACTGAGTGCCACCAGTGCAGATGAATCGAAAACGCTATATAATATTACTCCTAGGGCCGGTACTTTATGACTTTAATATAACAGAGAGTTAACTAATCTAGGTACAAAAATAACCGAGTCGGATTAAAAGATTTCGATACTTTCCATAGGGACCATGCACATGCCTGCGTTCTGCGCCGCCTGGCGATGATTTATGCATTAGTGGTATGAAAACAATGGGCGCGTTTAGCGAACGCAACATGTTGAGTTGCTACCACTGCTGCATTCGCTAAACGATTACGCTGTACTGTGCTGCCAGTCAGCGTTCTAAAACATCGCTGCCTTTCAAGCTAAATGTGCTGCATAAGTGGCCTTGACTAAAAGTTGAATATTTTCTAACCTAAAATATTAGTTATAATTTATAAACATGGCACAAGCTTCTCCAAAAACAGTATTATTTCTGAAAGACCAAGTAATACTGAATAAAATAATAAATAATGGTACGTAACAAAATGGCGGTACATTTGTGAGTCAGAAACAGCGGATTTACGGTTTAGCGAATCATTTGTGCTACTTGTAAGCACACTAATAGGGATGAGTCGTGATTTCAGGAACGGTGACTTTGTCACCGTGACGCAGTCGTCACGGTTCGGAACTGTGACGGAATTGGTAATATTCCGGTGACCGTGATTTGCGTTTGCGCAAGACCGTTGTTCGGTTCGCCGGACTCCGCGAAATCACGCAGTGTTCGGAGTTATTTTGCGTTCGCAACATGTAGCTCCTTGATCATTACCTCGATTCTCCACTTCGTTCAAAAATCTTCGAATGACGAATTAATTCGAATGTAAAATTTCGAACGGAGCTACCGTATTGTAGACAATGTAAAGTACACTTTCGTGCGAAGCAATGATTATCATTTATCACACATCAGTACGGTGTACCAAACAAAGAATAAATTAATTTGTTCAGTTTTCGACCGTCTTTAATGCCGTGTGAAAATAACACGACTCGTGTTTACAATAAATTTTATATTTCTCAAAGGAAACGAAGTTTTTCTGTACGTTTTTTTACTGGCGACTAGCGGTCACTTATTCACCTCGAATGCGTGACGGTTCAGGTGCGAACACTACGAACAGGGGGGTTATTCTCGAACTGGGGAGGAGCGATCGCTCCCGAAAATGACGTCAAAATGACGCATTTCTCGAAAAGTTTGTATAGGTTTATATGAGAGTCTACGTCATTTTGACGTCACTCCCGCAAAACGAACCCTCTCCCTCGTTTCGAGAATTCAGGCCCAGATCTGACTGCAGTCACTCCAGTGACAAAATCACGGGTTTTTGTCACGGTGATTTTTACGGAACTGTCACGTTTGGAACCATGACAGAAAAATCACCGTTTTGTCCATCCCTACACACTAATAGCGTTTTCATTTCACTTGCACCAGAAGAGTTCGGGTCACACTGATATTACGTCACGCACTCAGTCAGTTTTGCCAGAAAACGAAACTAGTGCGTGTTTCAATCGAATACAAACGTGATCTGGGAGAAAAATTATTGAGCGGGAAATATACTGAACCGTAACCTCAAAATTATCATTTGTTGCCAGAAATATAAAAATGCAATATTTATTTGTTATAATAAATTAAAAATCCTAAATACACTAATTATTCATATTCGCTTCTTAAGGAATTCACCCCGGACGAAGATTTTATGCACTAGAGAAATTGTGTTTAGCAAATAACTTAAATATTAACAATTTCTTGATACAATAAATTGTTTTTGTTATTTGTCAATAAATCATCTGTAATATGCTTCTCCTGAAATGACAGAAAAGTTGCACTGAAACGCCTGCACTACCTTCGAAGTCAGTTCCAAAATTGAGTGCAAAACTGGTGCGCACTAACATTTCAATCGAACATAAAACACGAAGAAAGTTTGAACTGAAATCACCAATCGAACACGAAATCTAAACTCAGTGCGCACTGAGTGCAATCAGTGCAGCTCAATCGAAAACGCTATAAGCAAAGCATATTGCTGCTTCTCAGCTGCTACGTTCGCTAAACGCGCCTATTGTTTTTAGGTTAATACACCTGTGACACGTTGAAGTGACGTTATTAACGTCACTCTGTAATTTTTAATTTTGCAATTACAATGGATGTTGAAATATATTTTAAAATCTTGTTTGTGTAAGTGGACGACCAGCTGGTAGTGGCCGGCCATCAGGCGCAGTCACCCTATGCATAACTTCAATAGCCGAGCAAAAATTTTGGTATTTGCGGAAGAAATTTTGCATGGCATTGATGGTCAATAAATTTTTTTATCTACGACTAAAATATAATGGAAGTATTATATGTGTGGTTTGTGAACAATAATGCCATGCAATATTCTATTAGGGAATAATGACGAGGGATTAATAGTCATTATTCCCTCTTACTCACCAATTACAAAATTTCTCTAATCAAATAATACCATGGCAACAAAATGCACAAACTCAAAACTGTCATTGTTAAACGCGTAGTGTTTGTGAATTTGTACTGAAATGGATGAAAATGAAGAGTCTTTTACTTGTACACCTCCAGAAATGGTAGAATTAGCTGCAGCAACAACATCTACCTTAATACCGGAAACATCAAAATCCATTTATAATAAAGTGTACGCAACGTTCAACGAATGGCGTCTTCGAAACAACACAAACTCATTTTCCGAAAATGTTCTGCTAGCTTATTTCGCTGAATTAAGTGCAAAATACAAACCATCTTCATTATGGTCATTCTATTCAATAATTAAATCTATGTTGAGAATAAACAATGACGTTGATTTGGGAAAATATGTCTGATCCCTATAGGGACCGTGCACATGCGATGACAGCGCCACCAATGACCATATTCTGGAGTACGTTTAGAAAAAGTCGACAGAGGGAGTGTGAGGGGAGATCACGTGACGATTACCTTCATAAGAGTTTTTAAACGGTTGACGTTAGATTAGGGGGAAATTCCGAATATTTTTATAATGTTCTCAGTTGCTGGCACCTACACGCAAGCTAGTGCTAAAACATACATTACTTTTGTTAAATAGATCTTAAAAATGATGAGTTTTGATCTTACTTTTTTTATTACACAACAGTATTTTGTTGTGAATTATGATTTCTCCGTTTTCATCGGTCAATAAATCATGACTACACCAAGTTACAATTACATTTTTGTCACTATTCATTTTAATTTTTATAATTCTAGATGTGTAAACACTACTTTCAGATTTGAAAACAATAACCTAACCTCACAAGGTAACTTTTCCCGCAGTCTCAGAGCACGGGAACTTGGGTTTACCCAATGTGCACGCTCCGGTGTTTAGAAATGTGAAACAAATCTAACCGGTAATTATTCATCTCCTTTTATAAACGGTTTGCGTACACTCTAACCATACTCTACAACTTTTCTAAACGCACCCCCAGAGTACGTTTAGAAAAAGTCGTCGGAGGGAGCGTGAGGGGAGATCACGTGACGATTACCTTCATATGAGTTTTTAAACGGTTGACGTTAGATTAGGGGAAAATTCCGAATATTTTTATAATGTTCTCAGTTGCTGGCACCTACACGCAAGCTAGTGCTAAAACATACATTACTTTTGTTAAATAGATCTTAAAACTGATGAGTTTTGATCTTACTTTTTTCTATTACACAACAGTATTTTGTTGTGAATTATGATTTCTCCGTTTTCATCGGTCAATAAATCATGACTACACGAAGTTACAATTACATTTTTGTCACTATTCATTTTAATTTGTTTAATTCCAGATGTGTAAACAGATTTGAAAACAAACCTAACCTCACAAAGTAACTTTTCCCGCAGTCTCAGAGCACGGGAACTTGGGTTTACACAATGTGCACGCTCCGGTGTTTAGAAATGTGAAACAAATCTAACCGGTAATTATTCATCTCCTTTTATAAACGGTTTGCGTACACTCTAACAATACTCTACCGCTTTTCTAAACGCACCCCTGTATTTGTGGTATGAAAATACCACGAAAATGAAAATACGAAATTATTAGTGTACATTTGAACTTGAATATTGTAATGTACCGAGTGACTTTTAATGATTGATACTTATTTTATTAGATTGGCAACACTTTTCAATTTTTATGTTGGTGTGCTGGATTTTCAAATTCAAAATATAGATTTAGGTTAGTGCACTAGATTGTCAAACTCAAATAAATTCGTTTATTGTCGAATCAAGAAAATCAAATAAATAAGATATTTAATTATCACAATTTATTACCAAAATGGTGTTGAGCACAGAATAAAATACATTTTTAGTAATGGCTTATTTTCGAAGCGGAGTACAAAATGAAAATGGGCACATTCAGCAGACCCGAAAGTTGTGTAACTGTTGAACAAATTTCTGCTGAATACGACCTCATGAGCTTGATGAGTTGGAGGGTTCGCCATTTTTTGTAGCGTAACTTCTCCGCTACCTGACTGGAACATGTTACGATGAGTGAACTTCATTCAGCAGAAATAAGTGTTCAGTCTCAACTGTTGGATCAGGAACTGTTACTGATATGTTCTGCTGAATCAGCCCAATAGTAATTGAATTTATTCACAGCAGCATGCCTATGACGATTTCATTGAAATATACCCTGAACAACAAATTGAGTTTCGTCTTTTTTCACAACACTGTTTTAGAATAGCCGTCCTCCATTTACAACAAACACGAATCGATTCAAATTCACTTAAAAATCATTGATTGCATTCCATTTAGTTATTCAGTTGGTGACCAGTGATAAGGAAGTGATTGAATTTCCCCTCCCGCACACCGTACTGATCAAGCTGGTTTTCTAAATCAGTTATCAGTTTCATGTGATTTCATACGTATTTTGAGGTTATGTTAATTTTAGTTCCAAAACATCATTCCTTTTATGAGTCTCTCTATTCACTTTAAAGTCAGTTCAGTTCAAAATCGGTTAATAAATGAACGTTTCTTGCAAACCGGTAATGTAAAAAAAGGAAAATTCACTGATCGCCCCACTATAATAACACTCGATATTGTACAAAATGTTAATGATACTGCATAACAGAATCCTCATGTTTCCTATACGAATCCACTCGGAAGATCTTGAAAAAACATCTTCATTTCCAATCATACAAATTTTCAATGGTTCGACAACTTCACCCACTCGATTTTCTTCAATAAATTCAGTTTTGTCAGTGGTATAACAATAATCTGCTAAATAATAGTGACCAACAAGATACAACTTTCTTTGCTGATAAAGCCTGGTTTCATCTCTCTGGGTTTATCAATTCACAAAATTTCAGGACTTGGTCGGAACATAACCCTTTAATGTGATTGATGTAAAGGCACTACATCCACTTAAAATTGGTGTTTGGGTGGCAATGTCTTGGAGAATTATTGGACCAATATTCTTCCGGGAAACAACCCCTATAGATATCAGAGACTTATATTGGATACATTTATAAACCAGTTAGACGACACTGAATTATCAAATGGCTACTTTCAACAAGATTCCGCCACTGCTCACACAGCACGAACCACAATAAATTATTTAGAGGAGTTTTTCCCAGGATGTTTAATCAGTGCTGGTTGGTGGCCTAATTGCTCTAATATTCAATTAAATCTGGACTTCTTACTTCCTTATTTCAATAATTTGGTATTCAGAATACGAATTAAACAATTTGGAAGAATTGCAGCAGGCAACTGCAAATATCGGACAACCTAAAACGTTAATAATGTCTTCAATAACATATCTCAAAGGATTCGGTACTGCTTACGCAAAGTTGGCTTAAAGATTTGCTCTAATATTCAATTAAATTTGAACTTCTTATTTCCTCATTTCAATAATGAGAATACGTATTAAACAATTTGGATGAATTGTGCAGCTGGCAATTGAAGAGGCAATTGCAAATATCAGACAACCTAAAACGTTAATAATGTCTTCAATAACTTATCTCAAAGGATTCGGTGCTGCTTACGCAAAGGGGGCTAACATTTCCAGGTCTTGAATAATAATAATAATAATCTGTTGAAACAGTTTTCATCATCAATGTAAATATTAACTCTAACCTATAGCTACGCATTCCCGCAAAATTAACGAACTTTCAGGTAATGCCAATTCCTCAGTGTTCACAACATACAAATTTGCTTCAATCATTAAAAGTCACTCGGTAGAATAAAAATACTATTCCGTTTATCATTAAGGCCCGGCTTTACAATCACAAGTTAACTTTAACTACCAGTTTACTTCCATAGTTACAATTATGAAAACAATTGTATCTATGGGAATAAACTGAAAGTTAACAGTTACCTGTGATTGTAAAACCAGGCCTAAAACTATTATATAATTTGCTGAAAAAATCGTCAAAATTATTGTAAAAATATTGTACAAAAAAAGGTATCGTACGCGTCCTTAAAATTATCATACAATTCGATAATTATTGTACGATTGGCAACACTGCGCCCCAGTCACCTCAGTCTCACATCTCGTAACTATTTTGTGTTTGTGCTACTCTCCTGTAGAGTGAACTGTCAAGTTACAGGTGGTTGCGCTTTTTGCTACGAGAGATATGATTTCTGAAACTGTTATTTGTAACCTGTTAAAAATAACTGTTATTTGTAAATAACAGTAACAGGTTACACCTGTTATTTGGAAATAACTACTTTGCCCATCCCTAGTAATTGCAAGTCACTAACATACTCTGCAATCAGCTGATCATATACTTATACTAGTATATATACCGACAGTGCACTCTCTTTTCGAACGCGCCCCTGTATTTTCCCATGTCAGTGTTTGTAGCATGTGAGTGACGTAACATAATTAATATCGATGATTAATCCTTCAATTTGCACATTTGCAGGTGATATCAATGAACGAAAATGTGCCCCGTATTCAATCTGCATCGAACGAGAAAGTCGGCGAATATTATGCAAGTTCACCTTGTGAAACCGATACAGTAATGGTTGCTAGAGGAGTTGAAATAATTTACTAGTTTTCATATAGTAATTGGTGAAACATGGACGATTACAAATTTCTCTTTAAAGTGGTGCTTGTTGGGAATGCAGGGGTAGGCAAGACATGTCTCGTGCGGCGGTTCACGCAGGGACTTTTTCCACCTGGGCAGGGTGCTACGATTGGTGTAGATTTTATGATAAAAACTGTCGAAGTTGATGGTGAAAAAGTTAAGGTAAGGTTGTTCATAAAGAATTTTTGGTAATTCTGCTGTTTCAGGACCTGATCTTGGAAACAAGCAAGGCACTTTATTACATGTGGTTCTGTAATATTTTGCTTTATTTCAGAACATTTAATTTTTCTCTTTTTAATGTTTGCTTCATTTTATGTAGGTATTTAAATAAGTATATTTTTCAATAAAATATGGTTAAGCTCAATTAAAAATGAATTATGTTGTTTAAATTGTGATAAATAAGAAATGAAGCAAATATTAAAAATAAGTAAATTAAACTGGATATTGTTCTGAAATATATAAATCAAAAAATTACTGCACATGCACATAAAGCAATCGCTTGTTTACAAGGTATTACAAGGTTGGTCCCGAAGCAGCAGGATTATCAAATTTTTTAAATGTCTATCAGGATATAAATGTAAATTTCTAGTTCCAGTACTGTCAGAAAGGATGTGGTACTAACTCATGCGTGAATTTAATTATGTTAGAGTTCTTGAACATCTAGATCAGTATTTTTAAATCTACATATTGTTTCGAGGTATTAATTGTTTAATGGTAGCTTTCTTTATTTTATACTGGTTACTTTAAATTGAGTGTACAGGGTGGATCAATTTCGATGTCTCTTATGGGCATCTCTGTAACTATAAGAGATATAAAAAAACTAGTGGCCAAGTCTCGATCTCTTTTTTAGAGATAAAGCATTGCCGACTAGAGTACAGGCCATGTTCAGTGGGTGGGGATTCGGAGTCCGGTGTTCATGACCACGCTTGCGCTCGCTTCCTAGCACGAATTCATGCGATAGGACATCTTAACTTGACAAAATAATAACGCAATTAGGAATAGAACGTTTTGCAGGCATCGTGAATAAAGCAAGGAAAAGACCCACAATTGTGTTAAATGAGAAAAAATAAGAACAAACTCTAATTTAGCAGAACCCTCGACACGAAGACAGACATGTTCATCGTATGATATATGTTTACGAATGAATTAAGCAATCCCGCGTCAACCCAGACTCCGAGATTCGGAGTCTCCCCACTCACTAAGCATGGCCTGTACTCTAGTCGGCAATGGATAAAGTCAATAGTGTAAACAAAAATTGGGTATCTTCTTTTGTTTTCGAGTTATAAGCCAAAATTGACATTTTCGACTTTTCGTCAATCGCGCATATCTCGTTTATTTTTACAGATATTAAAAAAATGTTTTGACATTATTAAGACACTTTTTTGAATACAATTCAGTGGTGTAGTTGGTTTCTTGATATTGAATAAAAATTTCGAGTTATAACATAAAGTTATATTTTTTTAAATGGAAATCATATCAGATAGTAGGCAATGTCACCGTTAAGTAGAGATTTTTTTTTCTGTTTTCAAAAATATATACTTTGTTGGGTTTATTTCTTACAGCTAATAGAATAAAACGCCTTCTTTATTATTTTTGGTGCATTCTTTTCTTAGTAGGCTAGTTTCAACAAAAGCCGACAATTTTCTTTTGTTTTTATTAAATATTAACAAAGATTTGATGATTGGGTAGCACAAGAGTGAGAGCTATTGCGATGAACATAAGAAATAGAAAACTAGCGCCGATAGAGCTGGGTTGGGTTACATTACAACATGAGTTGGCTGCGTATTTTAGCGCGGCAGTGTTTAAATTGTGATTTTATTTCGATATTATTTTCTGGGTTTTAAGTTATTTATTGTGATATATCAAGAGTTGTATTTATTATCTACTTACATTTAAATATTCTTTAACTTTTCTGCAATCATTTCTTATTTTTAAGATGTTTTTAATTTATACATATAATTTAGTTCATTATCCCATGAAATGAATAGTTGGTCGAAAAAATGCGTTTTAAACTTAAATATTAAATGAAGTTACATAATTTCGAATTTGACCCAAACCACGTGGTATCTGTATTGTTGTAATCTTTGTGACTCTTAGGGGATGCTCGTTCTATCTTTCTTTCTCCTTATCTGGCTGCAACTGTCAAAATATTTGAACAAGAGTTGATATATAATAAAAACAAACAAAAAAATTGTCGGTCTACTAAATTGCCAGCCTACTAAGAATAGAATGCACCCAAGAATAATAAAAAAGGCGTTTTATTCTATTAATTGTAACAAATAAACCCAACAAAGTATATATTTTTGAAAACAGAAAAAAAGTCTCTATTTAACGGTGGCATTGCCTACTATGATTTTCATTAAAAAATATATAACTTTACGTTATAACTCGAAATTTTTATTAAATATCAAGAAACCAACTACAACACCACTGAATTGTATTCAAAAAAGTGTCTTAATAAAGTCAAAACAGTTTTTTAATATCTGTCAAAATAAACGAGATATGCGCAATTGACGAAAAGTCGAAAATGTCAATTTTTGCCTATAACTCGAAAAGAAGATTTTTGTTTAGTCTATTGACTTTATCTCTAAAAAAGAGATCGAGACTTGGCCACTAGTTTTTTTCTATTTCTTATAGTTACAGAGATGCCCATAAGAGACATCGAAATTGATCCACCCTGTACACTGAAGGGATCTCCTAAAGCGAAAGAGATACAGATTCAGTTCGTGACAAATTGTTTATTTATTAATTTTGCTTAAAGTTAGATGAGCAAAATTTGGTTTACCGATCTGAAGAAACTGTAAACCCGTCAGCAATAATGAATGTTTGTCCCTCAGTAGTGGGGAAAAGTAATCATAAATTTCTTACACAAAATATTTGCAGTTTCTTTTGAAGTAGTTGCTAAAAATTTTAATTTACTAGTTAATGAAAAAAAGTAGTTTATTTTTAAATTAGGTCCGGTTTATAAATGCAAGTTAAATTTAACTCTCAGTTTATTCCTACAGCGGCAATTATGAAAACAATTGTTACCATGGCATTAAACTGAAGAGTAAATTTAACTTCCATTTATGAAATTGTGGTATAAGTAATATCAGTCGCTATTTACTGCTATTCCATTCTTGAGAATAGAATTTGTGGAGAGTAGTTATTACAGTTTGATTTATTACTGTCATGAATCTTTTCACATCTAATTCTGTGATGTCATATGGGAAGATATTATTGAATTTATTTTCAAATACTTTACAACATTTTATGATTTTTGGGAGTGTGGTTTATTGAGTTTTCAGTTGCAGTGTTTCTTTCATTGACACAGTGCGGATAAAGTTAACTGGAGATGAAAAAATCGGGCCTCAGAAAGATAACAATCGTAGAGCTTTAGTTGAGAAAGCACATATTGCTGACATGAGAATTAAGTTTCTGAAAACTTACATGGAAAACCTAAATTAAACGTTGCACTGACAAGTACCTAGTTTTCCTCGACGAAATGCGGATTTATGCCAAAGGTAACATTGGAAAGTCATGGCAAGAGCAAGACATTCAAAGTGTCAGAAAACCTGCAGGTTACGAGGGCGAACGCTTTGTTGTGATACCTGCAGGCAAAAGGTTTATAGAAGGTGCATCTTTGTTGTTTGCATCAAAATCACCTTGAGAAGATTACCATGCTTAAATGAATACTGAAATGTTTATGAAACGGTTGCGTGAACAGTTAATAAACAATTTAGAACAGCTTGAATTGGCTTCCGGTTGGAACCGCGTCACGTTGACTTCTACTGCCGACGTGACGCGGTTCCAACCGGAAGCCAATTCAAACATGGACGAGGGCCGCGGAAGCCTTCAAGTTAAATTAATTTAGAACAGCCATCATTAATAATTACGAACAATGCTTCAACGCTGGTGGAAAAAATGCCAACATCTTTCTGGAATAAAACAAGTAATATGCGATCAATTGAATTTCAGATTAGGGTGGGCTATGAAAAAAATTTCATGTCGTAACTTACATCATACCATGGCCTTCTCAATGAATAACGAGTTCTATCTGGCCTGGGCAAAAGTGCAGTTCAGGCGTGCTCCGCCAAGCACTGGGGCGTGTTCGAAAATAAGTAAGTATAAGAGTTATACCAACAGAGTGAATAAAGTGAAAAGCAAAATATACAAAATGATATAGATAGACCATGTTCGAAAGATCCTACAGTTACAACATCGTGCTTATTTATAACTCTATATCCCAAAGTATAAAAGTTTTGTCAGTTAAAAAATTTCGTTCGGAATTTTTCAAAATACTTTTCAATAAATAGATTTCAGTCAAAGTTTAAAATTCTTCTCAGAACTGTTAAAGTTTAACAATAAATACTAGTGTCCTCTCAGAGGAATTAAATTTATTTGGAGGATGATTTATTCTAGAATACAAAATATTGTCATGCTTGTAGCCACTAGTTTACTAGTAATTTATTTAGGTATGCGCTATGTATTACATTACCTTTTAGTTATAAATTTGTTAGGTTGAGTGTAAGAGCAGAGAATTATTACATAATTTATCTGAACTCCGCCTTTTTTCAATGCTGCTTACTATTTACTTTAAACTTGTTGATGTGATTGAAAATAAAGTCATTATTATTATTATTTATGAGAGAAAGAATATTACCTAAGATTAACGCTTGGAGTTTTCGAACACGCCCCTGCTTAGTGCTTACAGGACGCTTTCTTAACCTAGAAACTTGACAGTTCTGTCACATGTGAATGGTGGATGGGTTCGTGTAAGAACAATTAATGTTGTTGTTGTAAAAATTTGAGCATACTGAATATTATTTACGTTGGAATAAGGTGGAGTATTTATGTCCAATTTCGACAACTTAATTTAGCATTAAACTATTACAGTTTTAGATTAAAATCTTACCTGCATATACTCAGAATTTCTGTGGTAAGTTACAACATGTATAATAAATAATAAAGCTTCTTTTCTCTTTGTGCGTAATTATCAACGCTCTTTTTAACACGTGTTACATGATCAAAAGTCGAAACTCTTTTATGTAACTTGTCGTAATTATTCATAACACGAAAGCTTTTTAAATTAACATTAATAGTCTTTCTCTATTGCGCCAGCGTACTTCACTCCGACGTGATCAAATGATTTGTGCATGAATCTATAAAGTTTATAGTTATAATATAATATAATATAATATAAATTACGTTGTATCACGGTAATTACAATATTAATTAATTTTGCGTGAACCACAGAACAAACCCAAGGAAGAAGCGACATGCAATAGAAAATAAATGTAACCACTGTTTGCAGCATCCTCTATGAACGTGTAACATAATCAAAATGAATAGCGGGTAATTTGAAACTGTGGTCCCGTTGCTTTTTTTATTTTAAATCATTTTATTAGTAACCTTAGGCTCTGGAGAGTCGTAGTACAAACTATATATATATTATATATATATTATATATAACTATATGTATATTGACATTTCAATTATTTCTTTTATTTTATACGTAAGTTTGTACTCCTTATCACTAGATTTTATGCTATCATAAGACAATCTAACTAAAATGAAAAGTAAAATATAATAATTAACAAAGTATATTTAATGCAAATAATACAGGTTGACTATGTTCAAATAATAATTACAAAGAATTCTCAAAATATTATTTAAAATATAGTCCATCTAGAAAGCATCCGGAAAATAGAAAATAACACTGCAACTTTTTGAATTTATGAAGAAAACAATAAGTTTTCTCCTTTCTTAAATTTGACACAATTACTCAAATTGTCCTATTTGTTTAAAATGCAACATCAGGTGGTCACTTTTTTTTTGTTAGATTCTTTGAAAAATATGTGTTTTGACCGTCACCTGGGATCTTGATTATCCGGAGGAGCAGTCAGGATTTTCTCATTAATATACACACACAACACTATTTATAGTTTATTTACAATTTTACAGTGATTTACAAAATGATTTAAATTGAAACCGAACACTTGTAATGCGTAATCGTGACTCAAAAACTATTTCATGAAGCTCGCGTTATGTTGTATGTATTTGTCTTGATGTATGCATTTACAAACTTAACTTAAAATTGTCGCGTCTCGGGTTTTTAAAACATAATTCATGCTCTTAATTAAGGTAAAAATTTGGAGGTATGAAACATGATTGGAAGGTTATAATGAGCTAAGTGACGATTGGCTAGCCAAAGGGTGGCGCATTGAGGTAAATTGTTACGCTTGCTGATGTCACGATTCTCAGAGATTTCGAAGTGAAAAACATCATCTATCTGGAATCAAGGAATCGGTCTGTGAAAGTATTTTAAGGGTTTGTGAGTGTTAAGAATTATTGGAACTACCGAAATACCGCGATAAATTGAAAGGAATTTTACTAAAGCTGAGTTGCTCAATGAAAGTTTAAACTATGTTTAAAGTTAATCAGCGTTTAAGTTTTTTTATTGTTGTTCAGACAGTGATTAAGATAAAAAACACAGTTTAACTATGACATTTGTTAAACCGTGAAATTTGGGCGCTTAAACTGTAGTTAACGTAATAATAGGCTGGGAAAAGGTTCGTGTTTTGTGAGAAAAGGAAGTTTTAATGTAAAGTGCATCAAGAATTTTTATCGGTAAGTTAGAATTGCAAATATGACAAGTGTTTCTTAAAAAAAATGATATTCCTTACAATAACTGTTCTTTTATCATTTCAGTTACAAGAAAATATTCACGATGAACGATATAGACACTGATAACGAGGATTTTATGGAACAGATGAATATTTACGCTGAGCCCAGAAGATATCGGCCTCGTTTGTACAGAGCAAGAACTAATTGTTTTCAATATTTTTCTGAAGATGAATTTTTGGCAAGATATCGATTCCCAAAAGATGCTGTTAGAACAATAATTGACATGATATCAAATGAAATATCTTCAAAAACTGATTGGTATATTATTTGATATTTACTTTCTTAAAGCAATATTATGCTAAATAATTATTTTTAAGGGACCATGCAGTCACTGCTGAGCAAAAAGTTTTAATTGCTTTAAGATTTTATGCCACAGGGAGTATCCAACAATGTGTTGGTGATTTTCATGGATTTCGCAAATCGACTATTTCAAGAGCAGTATACACAGTATCTAGAGCATTAGCTTCATTATATCGAGAATTTATTACAATGCCTGAAACAGTAGAACAGCAAATTGTAAAAATGCAAGAATTTTACAACATTGCAAAATTTCCTAAATGCATTGGTGCATTAGACTGCACGCACGTTAAAATTTTGTCACCAGGTGGTGACAGTGCGGAAATATACAAGAATAGGAAAGATTATTTCTCCTTTAACGTGCAGGCTATATGTGATGCCAACTTAATTATTCAAGATGTAGTTTGTAATTTCTTGACGGAAATCCATTATAGTGTAGATAATAATTAATAAAAGAAAAACGGAGATTTTATAGTCCAAGTTTTAATCTACACACCAGTTATATAAACCCAACTAGTTTCGGCTTTTCGCCATCTTCAGGGGATAAATCTTAAAATATTTAAATTAACAATAAAAAATTTTAATAAGATTTTAACTTACCGAAAATCAGGAGTTATTGAAATAATATAACATAACTTTCAAAAATTAATACATATTAAAAATTCGATAAAAAACAATTAAAAACGATTAAAATTATTTTCGACTAGAAACAATTACCATCTGTACGGAGGTCTGAGGTCGACTGAAGCGTGTAAAATAAAGAAGGGAAATCATGAGTGGACTTTAGATTAAGCGATCTGAAATTGTTGTCTTGTATATTTTTATAAATTTCTAAATGTTCCAAAATATTTAAACGTGAACCATGTTCGCAAAGATGTAACGGTTTAAAACCTTTTTCTATTGTAAACGAGTGATTGTGAATTTTTAAGTGTTTGAAAAAAATTGAATTTTGATTTTTTAAATGTTCAGAAATTCTAGTTTTAAATTGTCTACCATATTGGCCTATATGAAAGTTATGTTATATTATTTCAATAACTCCTGATTTTCGGTAAGTTAAAATCTTATTAAAATTTTTTATTGTTAATTTAAATATTTTAAGATTTATCCCCTGAAGATGGCGAAAAGCCGAAACTAGTTGGGTTTATATAACTGGTGTGTAGATTAAAACTTGGACTATAAAATATCCGTTTTTCTTTTATTATGTAGTTTGTAGATGGCCGGGGTCCAGTCACGATTCTATTATATTTAATAACAGTATGATAAAAGCAAATTTTGAAAGGGGGGATTTTAACAACACTTTAATGTTGGGTGATAGTGGTTATGCACTCAAATCTTACTTAATGACTCCTTTGAGAAATCCCGTTACAAGAGCAAAACGATTATATAATGAATCACATATAAGAACTAGGAATGCCATAGAAAGATGTTTTGGTCTTTTAAAAAGACGATTTTCAGCTTTAGCTTTAGGATTAAAAATAAAAACTCAGAACATACCTGCTGTAGTTTATTCTTGTGCAATTTTACATGACATTGCTAGAGAAATGAAACTACCAGAACCTCCAGTAAATAATGAATTACTTCAAGCACTACAAGATGGCAATGTTGATGTTGAAGCTATTAGGGAAATAGGCGGAATAAATAACATCAGAAGAGAAAGTATTATAAATCAACATTTTGGAAGATTATAAATTTATTTGAATTATATTACACCAAATTATGTTTGTTTTTGTAAACACATTAATTTCAATTTGTTTTCTTGTAATAAATGACTCTTTCTAATTTCGTATTCTTCTTTCTTATTATTGTAATCTAATTGATGAATTGCTTCTACATGTCTCATTTTCATTTCATGTTTTTCCCAAAAAGCTTTCTTCTGTAGTTCTGCAAGTTCACTTTTCTTAACTGCCCAAGTAGATAACTTTTCAGTCAATTTCGTTCCTTCCCTGGATGCTTTTGGAGTAATTAAAGCTGTAGTTTTAGGTCGCTTTAATTTAGTTGCATCAAATACTTCTTTTGGCAATTCAACTGTTACTAAAACAATTATTAAATTGAATAACAGGTTGAACTCGTGTCTTGTCTGTTGCGTATAATAAAGTAAAAAATAATTTACTGATAGACCGAAGCTGTTTAGAAGTTTCTGTAGAAAAGATATTGTATTGAGTACCTACAAAAATTCAAGACGAAATGTAAATAAATAACAAAGATACAAGCACTCATATTATGGCAATTTTTTACACTTAAACATCAATATCTTACAAACTCTTAAGTAAAACTTCCTAAATTTTTGGTTATTACCTATTCGTTATGCGTACTTTCGAAATATGTAAAAATATACTGGGTATTCCATTTAAAAAAATATAACTTTGGTATGGCTCTCAGTTACTGAACACTCTGTATAGCCAAAAATAATTTTATGAAGTAGAGCTTGACTGAGTTGCACCTTAGCTCGTTTGAATTCTTTCGATATCTTATATACCGTATGATTTTTAAAGTTTTAGATAAAGGGAGGCCGTGAAGAGGAAAACATACAGCTTAAACTAATTAATACGTACGTTTTGGTTAACATCACTGCGAAAGTATGGTTCAATGATGAATAAGTTTGAAGTTTTGTAAATATTATTTTGAATAAATTATTGTATTTGCTAATTTTACGCCATACGTTTTGCTTTCACGGCCTCCCTTTATCTAAAATTTTAAAAATCATACGGTACTATAGGTATAGACGGTAAAGAAGACCGCGGCACTCGGTGGACACCCTGGGTCTGATGAATAAAATGTAGCAAATGCTTTTACTTTAAAATTATGAAGCAAATGCTTCAAAATGCATGAATAATATTTTGAAGGAATTGCTTTGAGCTCTAAGTAAAAGCATTTGCTTCGATTGGAGCAAAAGGTTCATAATTATGAATAAAACTCATTTCATGAATAAAACTGAGCATTTACTAACACTTGAAGTATTTGCTTCAAAAAATGTGAAGGTAGCTCAGTATTAAACTTCGGTTTGTCCGAATCAAAAGGGTTTGCAAATTATGGCATTATTAAATCAACCGAGGGTAGAAAAACAATACAAAAAGCATAGTGAAACATTACCGAATGATTACATTTTTCAATGAAAGCAGTAGTTCTTGCCAAATGAAAAATGTAAATTAAATTGATTTGTTTAATTGGCAGTATTAGAGAATTAGAATATCTTATAAATCACGTGAATTATTTCGGCCTTATTGGGCCTCGTTAGAGATATGCACTAAAAAATTACTTTTTGAAGGATAACAATCAAAATTAATTTGAGACAAATGCTTTTCCTACTACCTTTTCCTTCAAAGCATTTGCTTTTGCTCTTACCTTTTACTTTAAGCAATTGCTTCATTTTTATTCATCATCATTAGTGTGTTAGATGTAATTTTCAACCCTCCACCCTTCAACCCCTAAGCGCTAGCAACCCCAACATTAAAAATTCAAATAGCAAAGTACTCCTTGTGATACCTTATGTAATAGCATTTTTTATGCTGAATCAACAAAAAAAAAGTTCTTTAAAATCGGTTGATAAATAACTGATATATTCAACAAAAATGTATTCAAACGAAACAAAACATAAAACTTAAAAAAAATTGAAAAATAAAACAATATTAAAATTAAATTAAATGTTCAAATTGCTGTCCATTAATGGCGAGGCAATGTCCTAATCTAGAGACAAACGCTTCTTGAATATTGTTTACCACTTCAGGGGTGACTGAGCGAATTTCCTGTCGAATTCTCTGCTTTAACTCCTCAATATTTGGAGACCTATTCAAATAAATTTTAGATTTTAAATAACCCCAGAGGAAATAGTCCAAAGGGGTTAAATCCGGAGATCTTGCTGGTCATTCAATAGGTCCCCGTCTACCAATCCATCGATTAGGAAATATTTGGTCGAGATATTCCCGTACTGGACGTGCAATATGAGGAGGTGCACCATCTTGCTGTAACCAAATTCGGGGATCGGGTAAATCAGGATCTTCTGCATTAGGAAACAGTATCGCTAAGACCGGAATTAATTCAAATTGGAGAAAGTTCAGATACTGTTCACCAGCCAACGTTCGAACAAAAAAATATGGTCCAACAATTTGGTTACCCACTATCCCAGCCCACACATTGATCTTCTGGGGATATTGTGTATTTGCCTCCATCATCCAATGTGGATTTTCAACCGCCCAATAACGGCAATTTTGCTTATTGACGGTACCGTTTAAGCAAAATGTTGCTTCATCAGAGAAAAGAATATTTCTAATGAATGCAGGATTTGCGTTAGAGAATTCCATCATTCAATCATTGTCTCGCAAAATTGCGCTCGTCGATCAAAATCATCATCGGATAGCTCTTGTACCAAGTGCACTTTGTAGGGATGAAATTTTTCCTTATGAAGAAGTCTGTAAACTGCATTTTTTGATGTATTAAAGTATGAAGCGATTCCCACGAGGGTTGAATGTGGATTTTCCTGCACCATTAACATGGCATCCAATTGTCTGTCTTCATCTAAAGCCTTTGGACGTCCGGCTTTAGGTTTATCTCGTACATGTCCAAGATCGCGAATTTTTTTTTCAATTCGACTTATAGTTGATTGCGATATTGGAGGACGGTTTGGGTGAGTTTCATTGAACAAAATACGAACTTCTTCATGCGTCTGAATTCTATCTCCAAACCCAATCATAATTAAAATTTCGATTCTTTCGGTTTCAGTAAGTATCATTTTTGCTATTTAATCGTTAAACACACTACGTAATGTCAATAAATTTTATTTGACATTTAACTACAAAGAAATTGCAACTGTTTCTAGCACTTATTGCTAGAGCCGTATCAACGCCTGCTCGAATATCGGCACTTTCATTTCAATACATTTTTGTTGAATATCTCAGTTATTTATCAACCGATTTTGAAAAACTTTTTTTTATTGTACTCAGCATAAAAAATGCTATTAAATGAGGTGTCACAAGGAGTACTATGCTATTTGAATTTTTAAAGTTGGGGTTGCTGGCGCTTAAGGGTTGAAGGGTGAGGGGTTGAAAATTACATCTTTCAATAATGGGTTAAAAATAAAAATCGACCTGTCCGAGCATTTTTTGAAACATTTTTCTCAACCATTTTATAGAATTTATCCGTTACTTTCGGGAAACACTGTATACATATCGTTCGGCCGTCGCCGACGACGGACCTGCGTCCGTCGCATGCCGAACGCGACGTGTGTTCAGAGAAACCACGGCCAAACACATTGTACAATATTTAGATCTGCTCATCTTGGGAATTTCGTTATTTGTCTGAATACAAACATGTACGGTATCAAGTGTGGGTAGCTTATTTTCAAGGAAAAGTTGATGCACTATCCTTCTAATGAGATACTTTTCATGCTCATCCAACACAAAAAGCTTTTCCTTCCTTGCTTTTTTCGGAGCACACAATATACCAGTCAGGATTTTTTCCTTCCTAATCTATTTATTGTAGACATGCTGCATCCTAAAATATAATTACATAAATACACTCTAAGCCGAGTTAACATTTATGCACTTAGTGTGTGTTTATAGTGGAGCGACGAGCCGAGAGTAGAGCCAAGCGGCGAGCAGAGCGGCGCGATTAATAAAGAAGCGAGTGTTTATAGTAGAGCGGCGAGCAAAGAATAGAGTCAAGCGGCAAACAGCGCCGCGCATTTTAACAAAAGCGATTATTTCTAGTAGAGGTTCATAGTCGACATTAAGATGCAGAAGGAAAGGGTGCAACGGTTTCTGTTACAAAATTCCTCTCTTAGATACTGTATTTAAGTGATTGGTTTCCTAACAGTCGTGGAAAAACAAATGAAGTTTATCAGAAATGCAGAGAGATCGGTGAATTTCATCATTTATACAACGATTTGCGGCAACAGACTGAAAAAATTTTCAATGTCCATTTTAATGTTTTATTTTCGATGCAAATCTTCGGACAATAGCGGCGAGCCGAGCGTAGAAATCAAACTGATTTGATTTCTTCGCTTGGCTCTCCGCTAGGGTCGAACAGCCTCGCTATTCGTCGCGCTAGTATAAACGCTCTCATTTGTGTTAAGGAGTTTGTTTTCGTCGCTCTGCTCGCCGCTTGGCTCTATTCTCGGCTCGCTGCTCCACTATAAACACACACTTACCAGTGTAAGTTGCTGTTTTTTGAACAATCTGACTTATATTTAAGTGAAGGAAGTCAATTTTTATGTTGTTGTACACTTTCATTATCATTTCTTTTTCTGATTGAGAAAGATGTCCTAATAAACGTTAAGTGTGTTTTAAAACGTAATGTCACTTTCCGTATTTGTTACGCAAAGCAATACCTCGTGTAGGAGCCATTTCTGGTTGTTATACTTAAGAAGTAATAAACAGCTAGAACGCTGGAAACTTAAACAAATACTGCGAATGAAATGAACTTAACAAGTGTAGTAATGAACGGCTAGAACGCTGGAAACTCAACAAATACTGTGCGAAGACAAAACGAAGACGATACCACACGATACTGTGAACGGTACAAAGTAATCTGTCAAAAACGACAAATATATTAACTGACATTTACATTCCTGCTATCCTGCTTTGAATCCTGCAAAATTTTTTCGCATCCGTTTGCTCTGTGTGAATAAGACCGGTAAACAACCAATCAAATGTAAGTATTTTGAAATTCCCGCCAACCCATTATTCTCTGCAGCAAAAATGAACTATATATACATACAATCTTTACCACGAAATCCATTTTCTTTGCTGAGTTGAGACATGCAGCTAGATTAGAGCTCCCTTGGTCACATACTGAAGCTAAAACAATAAATTTAGTTTTTTCATGAATTAAAGTAATTATTTGCTTCAGTAGTCTCTTTAAATGAGATGTTTTGGTACAAGATTTAACAAAATAATAGCAGATTGGTTGCTTCCATTGACAATTAATTCCTCTGAGCATAAACACAATTACATGATCAGCAATATATTTTTTCTACTTTGCGTTCACAATGGATTCATTGTGACACCATAAACAGTTTCACAATGAAGCTCATTGTGACACTGTTTTTGGGGAAATTTTAGTCATTTTTAATTGAAAATATTTAATAGATTTTACAAAATAACTCGGTATTTATTTGTTACTTAACAATATACTCACAATGAAGCTGGATAAGAAAAATTAATAACTTGTTAATGTGACTTTTGATTAAAACGAAAGGTTTTCAGTGTTGCCACGCATTACAACTAAAATTCCCCTTATACTAAGAAGATCCAATGTTTTTCATATTTTTGTTCAATAAGTGACGCAAAAAGAAAAAATAGTAGGCGAGGCTGAGTGAATCGGACTTTATCCCATGTCAAAAAAGTTACTAGAATATATTGTGAAACTACCATTAAATTATTTTGAGGTTATGCTGTCACGCAAAAATAAAAGAACTTTTAGAAATTAGTTAAAGGCGATGGAATATCTTGTTTCTGTACGAAAATGCATTGACAAGGAGAAGAATATTAAATATTACGAGATTCCTACTGTTTCTACGATTAAGGCCTGATTTATTCACCTCCAATTAAATTTATCTGGTGATTAATTCCCATAGTAACTATTGTGATCACAATTGTTACTATGGGAATAAATCACCAGATAAATTTAATTGGAGGTGAATAAATCGGGCCTAAAACTAAACAATTTGAAATTTTCTGTGTTGGAATGGTCACATTTCGGAATTCACTGCAAATCCATTGCAAATCTACCGGTTACTTGCACCGATAGAAAATTAGATTAGTGCCAATGCTGGGGATGAGTGAATTTACGGTGAATTTTGTAATGCATAGGTAGATAACTGCTTCAACCGGTAGACTAACCGGGGAATCTTGAAATTTTCAAATCATATGCAAATGTGAGGTAATTTTTGCTGTATGCCAAGTGTCCGGCCGTTTTCGAAGGTACACTAGGAACACTTCTAAAACACGTGTACTCAGTTACTGGAATGTGGGACACATGTCCTCTAAGTGTAGGCTTACCATAATCATGAAGCTTAAAACTGGACAGAAGTGGGAAACAGGATAGGGCGAAGAGAAACACATTAGAATACTACCAAAAAATGTTTTATTATTTAAAAAAAGCAGATAGATAAGGTACCCAAACTACCGAAAGTCCGCTGAAACAAAAAATTAAATTATTTTAATTATTTTTTGTACCATTCGTACTTCTCGCTGGAGTGAATTTTTTTCAACACTATCATTCCTTTTAATTTTTTCATAAAAGTCGTTGTATGTAATGCAAAAGTTTAATTTACAGTACAGTAAAGCGATGTGTGCGGCACACGACACCTGCCCTCGCACGTCTCTATCGTTTTAAGTTTATACAACCGTTAACCGGGACAAAATACCAAATCGACCGGGACACCGGGACCAATGCCTAAAACCGGGATGTATGGTAAGCCTATCTAAGTGCAAGGTGCATTTTTGGAAAGCGGCCATTGTCTGATATTTAATACAAATGAGAACATCATTCTGTTTTACTAAAATACCACATTTCAAACAAACTAACTACATCAGCAATGGACCACAGTAACATATTTTCTTCATTCGGAATCATCTACAACCATAATAACAATTTCTTCCCCATCTGATTCTGATTCATCCTCAATTAAACCAATATCATCTTCTGAGTCAGACGTATCTAAAGAAGGATTAATTATAAATGGTGGAATATCATCAACGACTCGGACACCCGTGTATTTTTGAAAGTCATTGGTGATTTCCTTTTCAGTATGCTGAATAAAATTAATCCATTTTTCCCGTGTGCATTTTTCAAGTGCTTCGCGCCAAATTTCTACAACTCTGTCTTTCATTCCCAATCTTGCTTGAATTCTCTGATTATAATACGTTTTGCAAAAACCCCATGCTAATTCTATCGGATTATACTGACAGTTATAAGGAGGTAGACGCAACACTTCGTGACCCTCCACTTGTAATAATTGATCAATTTCATAACTCCGGAATGTTGAATTGTTTAAGAATGGCTTGACTAAATTTAAAAGTTGTTTTTTTGTAAAGCTGTTGTCAAATGGTATATCATGTTCAGCCAACCATTGCTTTATTACTTCTTTACCTGAAGCACTAGTTGGAGGACTCTCAAGACGAACTGAATGGTATGGGGCATTATCAATGACAACGATGCATTTTGAATTTAATAATCTTAAAGCTGGAATCAAATTTTTAATTACCCACTTTTGGAAAAGTTCTCCATTCATTGTTTTGTGATAATCTCTGTCATTAACTTTACTCTCCAGTATGAGATCACAACCAGGTAAGAACCCATCTTTACTTCCAGCATTAAGAACAGTATACCTTCTACCTTCACTCTTGAAAACTGAAGGCATACCTTTGGAAGTGCTTTCTAATACCCACTGACGGACTTGACTGCCATTTTGGAAGACCCAAGTTTCATCCAAGAACACAAATTTAACGTCTTCTTTCAAAAATTTCATATATTTAGCACAAAAACGTACTCTACTAAGAAGGTTTTGTTGCCTTTCAGTAATTATAGTTCTTCGGTCAACTTTCTTAAATTTGTAACCAATTTGCTTGATGAGTCTGTAGAGAGATATCTTACTTTGACAGAAATCCAGTTGTTCTCTAGCATATTCAAAAATGATTTGAATATTTACATATTCATTGGTTTTAATCTTTGCAAAGATGTAATCATTCAATGTTTCTTTAAAGCCATGACTATAACTGACAGCTTTTCTTCCACAGCTACTATACATGGGTTCTAGTGACTGTCCTCCCCCAAGTTAACTCTAACTTTCAGTTTGTTCCCATGTAACTACTACGAAGACAATTGTTGTTATTGTAATTAACTAAAGGTTAACTTTAATTTAAAGTTAACATATTTCTTGGAAATAAGAACCACTGCACATTTGAATTGTTTGTATATTTGTTGGGGCAAGATCGTATTTGCACATTTTTTTATATAAAACTGCCCTTGGTGAAAAGGTTTTATCCCATAATTTATGAAGTCCTCAATTATTACAACTAATTAATACTTGATAATCAATTAGTAAAAATTAGCAAGTAAAAAACTCTAATAAAGTTTTGTTCTAAAGTAAACCGTTTCAAAAATACTGGATGTTTAATGTTTCATTTTTTATTTTCTAAAATTTTAAAGTTCATCTAATCATTTATCCATTCACCTAATAATCAATTCAAACTAAAAAAAAAAAACATGAAGCAAACCATTATTTTTCAAGAGTACGACGTGTTTTGTAATTTTCAGAAATTTTAAACTCTCAAAAGGTGTTCAAAATAGCCCCCGTTGTTTGCTAAACACATTCTGGCATGCTTCAAAAGAGATGTAGTTGCCTTTGAAGATTTTTTGAGATAAAGTTTAAAAATTCTGAAAATTACAAAACACGTCGTATTGTTGAAAAATAATGGTTTGCTTTATTAGAGTTTTTTTTTTAATTTGAATTGATTATTAGGTGAACGGATAAATGATTAGGTGAACTTTAAAATTAAAAAAAAATAAAACATTAAACATTAAACACCCAGTATTTTTTAAACGGTTTACTTTAGAACAAAACTTTATTAGAGTTTTTACTTACTTTGAATTGACTATCACGTAGGTGAAGTGGTGACATTACGTCACGCGACAGCCTGTATAGTATGCAAAGAAGAATATAAAAATGAAATAATTAAAATATTATCTGATAATTTTCAGATAGTAAATAGCACCCCCACAATTGCACAAAGATTTACTCATAAGTTAGAAGTTGATGATAACACAGAATTCAAATGTAGAAATTTTCCAATTCCACAAAAATTTGAAGAACAAGTAAATGCAGAAATAGAAAAGATGATTAAAGATGGTATTATAGAAAAATCTACTACTAATTACATAAATCCAGTAGTAGTGGTTAAAAAAGCAGATGGCTCAATAAGATTATGTTTAGATGCAAGGCACTTAAATAAAATTACTAAAGCAAGAAGAGAGACTCCGAAAACTATAGATACAATTTTAAGCAAGTGTGGTAATTCTACGATTTTCACTAAATTAGATTTAAAAATTTCTTTCTGGCTTCTTCCATTACACATTCATTCACAGAAATATACTGGCTTCATGATCAACGGGAGAATTTATCAATTCCGAGTTGTACCATTTGGATTGAGTTCTTCTAGTGCTGCTTTGGTTCGAGCAATGCAAAGTATTCTCGATAAATATGAGGAATTTTGTCTTCATTATACAGGGTGATTCTTAATATGTGCGAAAATCTTTAAGGACTTATTCTCCGAGTAATTTGCGTCAAAAAAGTTCATATGAACATATGTACAGGGTGTAATATTTAACCGGGTCTATTCGATAACGCTGTTCCTATTGAATATATGGAAAAATGTTTTATACAAAACTATCATCTTTTCAAGGTTCCCATAATTTAAAATCATTTTGAAATATACAGGGTGTCTCAATTTGACTGTACGATGTGTAACTTTGTTCTTTTAAAGGGAATATCCTATACAGGGTGATTGAAATTCGCGGGCCAGCATAGAGATCTCGCTTATAAGAGATAGAGAATCGGTTAAATGGAGGCAAAGTTGCGAAATTTCATGTTGATTAATAATCTGTTAAGAAATTTGAAATATCTCGAACGGTTTTGTAACAATCGTAGAAAAACGAAAAATTGCGATTTTCGAAAATCGGACATAACTTCTTTATTTATGATTTTTTCCAAAATCTGTGAAAACATTCCTGAAGCAACTTTTTACGCTTGATTGAATGCCGAACGTACTTTATTTCTAGAGCGATTCGTTTTTGTTTTTCCAGAGCCAACTTCATTTTTTCTTATGGGCGCGATTTTTATCCTTTAAACAGATAGGTAGCACCTTTCCTTCTGAATTCATTAGTGTGCCACACTTGCTATTTTATTTTAATTTTCATTGAGAAATTTAGAAAAAACTGAAATTAAATTATATGCACACATTAAGTTAGCTTAGTTTCACACATTAAGTTAGCTTAGGCCCAGTTTCATAAGAAACATTGGTGGAAATTTAAACTTTCCTCCAATGATATTGCTTAATCACACGATTAACTTGATCGAGTGGTTAACTACGTATTATGAAACTGGGCCTTAGATTTAACTGTATGCTGCGTAGCCAACCTTCGTTTAATTGGTCTATTATGAAGAAAATGAAGAAAAACGTGATATGTTGCGTATGTTTTATTGTCACAACGAAATTCCATTACAAGTGCTCAGCGGTATTTAGAAACTTATCCGAAAAGAATCCAACCAAGTATTAAATATTTTTCCAAGTTGGATAACAATTTGATACAAAATGATACAACGGCGGAAAATGAAAATGTCTTCGAACAAATACTGCAATTTTTTTTCTCTATTCTATTTTTGTACATTCTTTTGGAGTTTCAAATATATTATTTTGAATGAAATTGTAACCCAACTTGGAAAAATATCTAATATGTACTTGGTTGAATTATCTTCGGAGACGTTTCTAAATACCACTGAGCACTTATAGTGGAATTCTTGTGGCAAATAAGAAATGCGCAACATGTCACGTTTTTCTTCATTTGAATATGCGATTCTGTATTTAATGACAAACCAATTAAACAAAGGTATACGTACCCTTGGATACGCAGCATACAATTGAAACTAAGCTAAGTTAATGTGTGGACATAATTTAATTTCAGTTTTTTCTAAATTTCTCAATGAAAATTAAAATAAAATAGCAAGTGTGGCATACCAACGAATTCAGAAGGAAAGGTGCTATCTATCTGTCTAAACGACAAAAATCGAATAAGAAAAAATGAAATTGGCTCTGGAAAAACAAAAACGAATCGCTCTAGAAACAAAGTACGTTCGGCATTCAATCAAGCGTAAAAAGTTGCTTCAGTAATGTTTTCACAGATTTTGAAAAAAATCATAAATAAAGAAGTTATGTCCGATTTTCGAAAATCGCAGTTTATCGTTTTTCTTCGATTGTGAAGAAACCGTTCGAGATATTTCAAATTTCTTAACAGATTATTAATCAGCATGAAATTTGGCAACATTACTTCCATTTAACCGATTCTCTATCTTTTATAATAAGCGAGATCCCCATGCTGGCCCTCGAATGTCAATCACCCTGTATTTTATAACGAATTTGAGTTTATCAGGTTATTTTAGGGTAAGTTTAATAAGGGTTCCCTGCACCTAAGTCCTATGGTTTTTAAGATATTAGGCTTTGCTTACGGTTTTCGGAAAATGCAGATGTAAATTTTATAATTAATATCTCATTAACGAAGAAAGTTAGAATGCAGGTATTGTGGCACTGTTACAAGCTAAGTGGAACGTATCTACCGCAGTAACAAAATTTACTTTTGTGTAAACAGAGATCCAGTAAAAATATTTCCATTTCGACAACAAATGAAGGGCAATAATTTTTGTTTTTTAAATGGAACGGTGTTATTTTTATATCGGCGTTAGATACTCCACAAAATTATCTTTCAATTAGTTATACACTACCCTATACCAATTACTGACGGTTGAGGAGATATTTAATATTATTTCATAATTTCTGCATTTTAACATATTAATTAAAATCAGGAGCGAGTATTTACTCGAACATATACTTGTTTTGAGTAAAATGTCAATTTACTAAGTTTTTAAGTCCTGGTTGTTGTTGTATTGTTAAATATATGATTATCTAATTCCATTGTTAAGGCTTGTGGTAGGTTAAACCTTCACGAGGGAAATAATTTTGATTGGTATTTTTGGTATTTTGGTATTTTGGTATTTTAAGTGATATTGCTTAACTACACGATTAACTTGATCGTGTGGTTAACAACGTTTCATACAATTGGCCCTAAGACTTTTTGTACTAAAGTTTAATTTTTGTTTTATGTAAAATAAGAAAGTGCACTCTACACATTACGACGAAGTATTTATTAATCATATTTGAATATTACAAAACCTTTGAAAACTGTAGGAACAACAAAATAATAAATCTTGTAATTTTAATTGACACGTTAAAATGCAGGAATTATGAAATAATATTAAATATCTGCTCAACCGTCAGTAATTGGTATAGGGAAGTGTAGAGCTAATTGAAAGATAACTTTATGAAGCATCTAACGGCGACATAAAAGTAATACCGTTCCATTTAAAACACAAAAGTTGTTGCTCTTCAATTGATGTCGAAATGAAAATAGTTTTACTGGATCCCTATTTAATGAAAAGTAAATTTTGTAACTGCTGTTACGATACCTTCAACTTAGCTTGTAGCAGTACCACAATATCTGCATTCTAACTTTCTTCGTTAATGGAATATTAATTATAAAAATTACATTTGAATTTTCCGAAAACCATAAATAAAACCTAATATCTTAAAAACCATAGGAATTAGGTGCAGGGAACCCTTATCAAACTTACCTTAAAATAACCTGATAAACTCAAATTCGTTATAAAATATAGGGTGTTCCCTTTAAAATTACGAAGTTACATATCGTACAGTCAAATTGAGACACCCTATGTATTTCAAAATGATTTTAAATTATGGGAACCTTGAAAAGATGATAGTTTTGTATAAAACATTTTTCCTTATATTCAATAGGAACAGCGTTATTGAATAGACCCCGTTAAATATTACATCCTATACATACAACTTTCTTGACGCAAATTACTTGGAAAATAAGTCTTTAAAGTTTTTCGCACATATTAAGAATCACCCTGTATAGATGACATCTTGATATTTGCTAAAAACGAAGAAGATCATTTAAATCATATAAAAATCATTACAGAAACACTATGTACAGAAGGATTTAAAATTAATTTTGAAAAGTGTAAATATTTTCAAAAAGAAGTACCTTACTTAGGATACACATTAACAAAGAAAGGGATAGAAGTTGACAAAACCAGACTTCAAGTAATAAAAAATTATCTAAGGCCCAAGAATATGAAGAAATTAAGAGGATTTCTAGGTATTTTGAATTATTATAAGAAATTTGTTCCAAATTTGGCAAGAAAAGAAGAAAAATTATTAGAATTATTGAGGAAAAATATAAAATGGCAATGGACAAAAGAAAGGATTGATGCTTTTGAAGAGTTGAAAGAAAATTTTTATAAGAATTTAAAACTAGTACATTCAGATTTTACGAAAGAATTTTATTTGAGGACTGATGCTTCAGGAAATGCGATTGCTGCAGAATTGATTCAAATTGTCGAAGGTGAAGAACAACCCATTTATTTTATATCCAGAATTTTAAGCAAATATGAGCAAAATTACACAATATCAGAGAAGAAAATGTTAGCAATAGTATACAGCGTGTTAAAATTAAAATATTATTTGTTAGGAAGAAAATTCACTATAGAAACTGATCATAATGCTTTAACTTCATTATTGAAAATTCGATTTGCGAATACCAGGATATATCGTTCGTCGTTAATCTCACAAGAATATGAATTTGAAATTGTATATAGAAAAGGTGAGAATAATATTGTGGCAGGTGCATTAAGTCGATGTCATAACACATTAAAATTGGCAAACGAATTTGAAGTCAATAATTATGATTTCAATAAAGCTATTGGCAAATACACTAAAGATAATATTTTAAATATACAAACATCAGAAAATTTAAATCTAATTAAAGAAAAGTGTCAACAAGAAAATGATTATAAGGGTTATAACTTAGAAAATGATTATAAGGGTTATAACTTGATTTACTGAAAAAGAAAATAGGAAAACAAAATTTGATAGTATTAGAAAGAAAAGAGGCAGAAGAAATTTTACTTGAAATACATATCAAATATGGACATATTGGAATTAGGAAAACTTGGATGATATTTAGAGAAATATTCTATACGAATAATGATTTGAAGGTGACTAAAGATCTTATTAATACCTGTGAATTATGCCAATTAGGAAAATATAAGAAACACTCAGAATGGGCTAAATTTGTTAAATCAGTTGAAAATTTTGTAAGTTTTACTCCAAGTATTAACACTGAATATTCACCTATCACCTTAGCAAAGGGAATAAAACCTGAAAGACCTTGAGCACAAGAAGAAGAAGAAACGTTACTAGAAGAGGGAAGACGAAGTTATAAAGAATGGTCAGAGAAATATATAAAAAGGGAAAATGAAAAGATAAAAAAGAAGCAGAAGTTTAAAATATGAGATTGTTCCTTATCATCACAAATTTAATAATGAAGTACGAAAAGAATACAAATAAACATCGAAAGAAAAAGAATATGTAGCAGAGAACTTCAAAATCAATATCACAGAGAATTATAAAATAAAGTTTCATCTTCAGTACAGTTGAAAAAAAAAAAAAAACTCTAACATGCTTTGAAATGACAATGAAGGTATGTCTTAGTACTCTTATTTTACTTACAAATGTCACTTGACACAGAAAATAACCTCAATTTTATTTTATATCATTGAAAAAATGCAATGTTACTAATTAAAAATTTATTTTTAATTTATAAAAAGGGTTGAAAATGCCCTCTACCCTGTTAAATACATTTTAAAACTACGTTTTAAACCATTCATGACGTTCTGTAACATAACTGGGTTTGCATTTATTTCATTACAATCAAGTTAAGACACATTTAATTTTCCATGGATTGCTGTGAGTTTTTTTTTCAACTGTACATCCGTTACATTACATGTGCCGGAATTACGTACAAACTTATTATCCGTAGCCAAAATTGTAGATAAGGGACATGAAGTGTTGTTCACTAAAAAACGCGCATTTCTAAAGGACCTTGATGGCAATGTGAAGATTGTAGCAGACCGCAAAGGTGAGCTATTTTTCTTATACGAAGGACCAAATACGGCGTGTTCGGTATCTACCAGTTCATCAAACGAAGTAATGGAATGGCATCAACGATTGGCACACTTAAACTGGAAGGACATGACTCTGATACTCCGAAACAGAGTTGCTTCCGGGATGACATTCATCATCGCTGGAGGACTTCCTCAGTGTGATACGTGTGCCATCGACAAGCTAACGAGCACCCCGTTTCCCAAGCGAAGTGAAATATCGACCACCCTGCTGAAAATGAAGGACATCGGTGACATTTGTGGACTTTGCGAATGAAATCTCTTGGAAGTGCCAGATATCTCCTTACCTTCACGGACGACTACAGTCGCTGGACGGAAGTGTACTTTCTTCGGGAAAAATCTAAGGTCAAAGCAAAGTTCTTGGAATATAAACAATTTGCGGAAACACACCGATATGAAAATTAAATTACTTCAGTCAGATAACGGTAGATAATTTTGCAACTCGGAGATGGACAAAATTCTGAAAAATTCCGGTATTCGACGAAGGTTGACGGTCCCGTACACACCTCAACAAAACGGTGTGGCGGAACGGAAGAATCGAACACTTATTGAATCCGCCCGCTGCATGCTAATTGAATCAGGTCTCGCAAGATCTTTTTGGGCCGAGGCCGTATCTGCGGCCGACCACATCAAAAACAGATGCATTACGAAACCCCTTGGCATCAAGGCACCATACGAAATCTGGACTGGAAAACACCCTAATGTTGGATACTTTAGGACGTTTGGTACCAAGGTATACATTTTGGACAAGACCCCAACTAAGTTTCAGTCGTCGGGTACTGGGAGACATCGAAAACCAATCGAGTCTGGGTACCATCTCTGTGAAAAGTCAATTTGACGCGAGACATCAGATGCTTCAATAAACCAGAGACAAGTGAAACAAAAGGCAACAAGAAAAACCCACAAATTGCTGTAGATCTAGAAATCGGTCATCATCGCACCTCAAATCACCAGGATACAGATAAAAACAGCATTCCCATTGATGACAATGAAGGATTCAGACATGACGACAAGGAGGTTACCGAACATACTCCAATGAGCATTCCTAGGTCACTTTTTTTAAAACTACTTTGATAGCCTACCAGTGAAATTTTCATAACGGACGTCAAATAAGACTGAATGGCATTGACGAACTTATTAGATTTACTGTGCGGCTGTTTAAAAATGTTAAAATTTATACTTCGTTTGGACTGGATATAGCATTCAAAGAAATTACTAAAACACAAGAAAATTTAGTTACTCTCCCTATGACCACTTCTGAGAGTGAAAGGTGTTTCTCAACACTAAAAATTATGAAATCTTATTTGAGAAACACAATGTATGAGGACCGTCTTATAGCATTCGCCATGTTATCAATAGAAAGTTCAATGGTACAAGAGATAGAAAATTATAATGAGATAGTTATTGAAAAATTTATTGCAAATAAAAACAAAAGACTAGACTTTTCTTTCAAACGTTAAATTTTTATACTTATGTTGTTCATTGTTACATCTTTGTAAGCATAAAAGATAAAGATTTCAAGAATCAGGTGAGTTTTTAATTTAACATAGATATATACTTTTTTGCGAACTGATTTTTTGAACGGGGCCCTCCCTCGCGGAAAAGTCACCAGCCGCCACTGTGTGCCTTTCTTCTTTACTTTAGTCAACTTCTCATCTAAATTGTTTTGTATGAATTTTCTGTTAGAATTTGGGTGTCCATAGTTCCCTGGGATAGTTTATTTGAACATGTAAGCATTTAAAACCTCGGAGATATGTTTTCTATTTCAGTGTTAATTGATAAAGAACTATTGTGAGCTATTTATACGAAATAGGCACAAACGCCATCGTGAATTTAAATTTGCCAAGGAAAATTTTAATAACTCACCGGCGGTTAACAGAATCAGAAATAATATTGCAGGTGTACTTTTGCACAAAAGCTTACTTCATTCTTTATCTTCACTGGAATTGATGAAAAATCATTATGAGTGACATAAAAGTCTTACTGAAAACTAGTCCAAAAACTTATTTTTTCAATAATTTTCCATGGAGTGCCTACCACAATAACATGGTTAGGTTAAATCGTGGAGTTCACTGTAATTCACAGTTTCCGCTAGTACAAGTGCTTAACACTATTATGGCTTACGAGAAATTGTGGAGGTACGATTCGGACGCCTAAAAATAAATATGGCAAGTCGGTGCAAATTATGGTACAATCCCATAATTATGGTACATCTGACAACATTGTGTAGGGGTCCGATCCGTTCATTTCGTTCATCTCGTTTGCTGATTCATTTAAAGAACGAATCTTGTGAATCGTTCATAATACGAATTGTTCAAAATGAACGATTCGTTCGTAAAAAACACAACTCTAGTATATTGATGTGTAAAATAGCAGCTAATGTTCTTAAGGTATATTTGATTTTTTACCAAATTTCGAATTTCTGAAGCAATGTAATCTTTTGACCTGAATATCTCGAAAACGGTAGATCTCGCGAAGAATGAAACTTATTTCATTTCTTGTATAATTTTATTGGAACTTTTCAGTTTTTATGTCAGATAATATGGCAGTATTTTGATGTCATCTATGTGTGGTATAACTATTGCCACCTTAATCGTTAACATCCTGTATAATTCTGTTAAATTGCATTTCGATTGTAGTTACAAATATGGGATACAGCAGGCCAGGAACGTTTCAGATCTATTACACAGAGTTACTATCGGTCAGCACACGCTTTAATACTTGTGTACGACATATCATGCCAGCCTACATTCGATTGTTTGCCTGACTGGCTAAGGGAGATCGAAGAATATGCCAGCAGTAAAGTCTTGAGAATATTAGTTGGTAAGTTAGAGATCATTTTCTATTACCTTTTAATTTCAACAAATCCAAATGAAGGTAACAAAATTGATCGTGACGACAGAGAAATTCCAACGCATGTTGGTGAAGATTTCGCAGTCCGGCACAACATGTACTTCCTCGAGACGTCTGCGAAAGAAGCAGATAATGTAGAGAAGCTCTTCATGCAGATTGCTGAAGACCTCATGCAGGTAAACTAGTATTCCAGGTACATTAATTTTGCTTTGTACACTTATTTGTTTTAATAGCAGGCCAGGAGTAAAGATCTACCAAGGTACGACACGATTTCTACGAATATTGACGGAAGAACTTCGTCGATAAGTGATACCAACTGCTGCAGCAAGTTGACCTAATCCGTTTATATCCGAATACCATACAAATATGTCCATGTTCACAGTTTATTGTTTGTAATTACTTCTCAGGTATTATGATTAATATTGTTATCTATTAGCAGCATCATATTTTGGTTATTCGACCTCTTAAATAAATAACATTGTTAGAAGTAATTATTAAGTTCGTTGAGGTCAGTTTTTACATCACAATCAATACTTGTTTTTATCATTGCATTAATATTTGCAAATGCAAATAATTATTGAAATTTTCTTTGTTGTTACCATATTAATACTACTGGATCCAAGTAGTGAATGAATCTGCACCAAAAATGTGTAAAGTTTTCTATTTCTTATACGTATGCATTTACGGTTTGTAGTATATTGTAAATTGTGTTATGCCTGCAATAACTGATATAATTATAAAGAAATTCATAACTTGACATCTAGAAGATTGAGATTTTTCTGAATTGATAAACTTTAAAAATAAAATTTCAGTTGAAATAAAAATGAAATTTTTCTCACGGAATAAAATTAATTTCATGAAATGAAAGAAATCAAAATAAATGATTGAAATATAAATAAAAGAAATAAATTTCTAAGTAACGTAGGATGATGATACAGTAAATCAAATGGGACAGAAACTAAAATATTAATTGAAATGATTTTAGGAACAGACTTGAATTGTATAATTTCTTATCTTTGATATATTGCCGTTCATAGTAAAACACCCCCTTCTCCTTCCGGCTAAAATAATTTTTATGTGTATATTTTTACAACTAAGAGTTAAAAGTTATAAAAAGTTGCAATGTTTTGGGTTTATAAAAATCGCAGTGGATCAGGTCTCGTCAGCTGGGATGTATACATACAGTGATAACTTAAATGGCAGTGGATCAGGTCCCGGCAGCCGGGGTGTGTAAAGTGATAATTAAAGTACCGGTTGCTGGGATTCGTGCCATTTTAATTAAAGTCGCGGCAGCCGGGATGTATTCATTCTACGAGGAGTGTTCAAATATGAGTGAGAATCTAGTTGCCTTGAGCATAGAAAACGATGGATGGAAACAAGGGGCACATTTCAGAATTAACCGGTTACTCCACCGGTAGACATTTTAAAATTCTAAATCCACTATAAAGCTATAACATGTTATTATAGCTATAATAAGCATATAATAATAATACAGTTACAATCAGTTAATAACTTATTCTAGCTAAAATAACATATTATAGCTTTACAGTGGATTTTAGAATTTTAAAATGTCTACCGATGTAAAATGTCTGCCCGAGTAACCGGTTAATTCTGAAAAGTACCCAAGCGCTCTGGGCCATGTTCTGGCATATTCCAACTTGTCATTGGTAATAATCAAATTCTTCTCCTTTACGCCTACCAATAATAAATTAGCATCTCAGAGAAGAAGTACCGTGTTTTGTTGCACAACACATAATCTTCAAATTTTTAGTGAATGAAAGTGTTTTACCATCTGAAATCTTTACAAGACTTCAAGTCTAGTTAGAGGATGAATATATGCCCAAAGAATGGGTGTTTGATTGGGCGAGAAAATTTCGAGAAGATCGAGAACCGCGTAGAAAACATATCCCATGTGAGACGACCGAAAACGTCCTTAACTGCTGACAATGTTGGGACGATTGATCAATTTATTCGGGTTGGTCATTAGATAACTGTGAGAAAATTGTCAGAAGAAGTTATTATAGCTATGGGGAGTCCATTTGTTTTCACCTTTGAGTGGCCATAAATTTAGGGATAATAAAAAACTCATTACAACTGTGCAAAACTGCACGCAACCAGAAACCTTCTTCGAAAATGGTATACGTAAGCTACCAGAACGTTGTCGCAAGTGTATTGCAATTGAGGGGGACTACATTGAAAAATAGTATGTAACACGTTTTTGTTTCATTGATAATAAAGACGTTCTAAACTCATTCTCACTCATATTTGAACGCTCCTCGTAAATAAAAAAAAGCCCAGCAGCCGGAATTTATTGGATTAATGGCCGTATGCACCGAACGAATTAATTCTAGAGTCTACGGTTGTGAACGTGTACACGGAAATACGTGTAACGACATTCGCGAATTAAATACACGTGTTATAAATTCACGTGTAATTAACTCTTATTCTACGTGTACACGGATATAATTACACGTGTATTTTAATACACGGGTACGTTCGGTACGTTCAAATCCAGGTTACCTAGCAACGGATGTGTTTTTGTATTAAATGCACGGACTAAGATCATGATGCGTGTATTACACGTATACACGTGTACTGACATATACGTGAAATAGAGAGCTCTAATTAATTCAGCTTAACTTTAAGCGTCACTTAGAATGTGACGTACACAATGTTATGAAACTTCAAATATCAGAATATAAACGTTACTCAAATTTAAGCTATTTAATTTATTAATTTAATTTATGTTTGTACAGTTGGGCCAATAAAGACTATTTATTATTATTATTATTATTTATTATTAAAGTGTTTGGTGCATATGACCCTTAGGCCCGATCTTTTCATCTCCAATTAACTTTATCTGGCGATTAATTCCCATAATAACGATTGTGATCACAATTGTTACTATGCGAATAAATCGTCAGATAAAATTAACTGGATATGAAAAGACCGGGCCTTAATTGAATATCACGGCAGTATGCCACACAATAGGTGCTTTCCTTTTACATGTGATGTGAGAATATCACATCACTTATTCAGTTGAGAATCTTTCCTCACTTCACTAACGTAAATGGAACTACTTTCAAACCGGGTATTATGTGACTCATATGAGGCAAAAACATCCGTCAAGCACGTCCGCCATCGACGCTGCTTGATCGGTGCGGTGGGAAGAAAAATAGTCCATTCTACTCAGCTCACATATTGTAAATGGAACACGCTACAGAATTAGTGAGCTCATCTGAGGTGAAGTGAGAATCTCTGAGATTATTGACAAATGGGAAGTCCCTATATAATAGCTACTATTAAAATTATGGTTACTTACTTGTTTACGCTCTTCCTCATTTGTTTACCTATATGGAAATATTTATAGATGGTACATTATTTACCGTAAAACAGGCATCATTTACTGTTTATTACGTCATTTCATGTTAATAATTAAATTTATTTCTTTTCTATTATTTTGAAAAATAAATGTTAATGGCAACGCATTATTGAATGCAGAAAAAAAGTTCTTTCGAAATTTATTACAATAATAGGGTATTTGACATTTTTTAAGTGTTTTCAATTAATCATAACGTTGTAATATACCACCAATATTTTTATTTCTCCAAGACAAAATTGCTAAATATATTTTAAGTCCCGTAATTTTTCTCTATATTTGTGGCATTATCGCTTATTACGAACTTCGGATATAACGAACCGATTTTGATGGTCCCTTGAGGTTCGCTATAACCGAGGTCTACTGTATTTAGTTTTCTAACACTATATCTTGATAAACGTAATAACTAAAGACTCGTTTCGATGCACGCCTGTTTATAATATATTATATTATATTATATTATATTATTATAAATACATTAATTATAGTTGTGTAGCAAAAAAAAATAATGCGTAAACCATGGCGGTAAAGTGGTTTTTCAGGCCGAGAGAAGATATGGACAGGTGAGGCGCATTCATTTCCTGAATGAGTAACGATGCCTGGACGATGCTTGGCGATGCCACGATGTCACACGATGCCCAGCCCACGATGCTGTATTTACGATTACTTACTCGCATCGCCGCGTAAGGTAATCGGCGATTATTAATCGGATACATTTTTACTTACTCGTGCAGGAAAATTCAACATAAATCGACAGGAAAAGAGACCGACGCGATGCGATGCTAGTTATTCCTTTGAATCAAAAGGAAATAAAATAGTTTAAAAATTTTAAGATAAATTAATATTTTTTCATGCGTAGGTAAATAAGTAATAAATTATTACAATTTTCGTTCAATGTAATTAATTGTTTTGTCTTATTTTTTATCGAAAAAAAAATTATAAAACACGTACAGTGGCCAAGAGACTATTTGCCGCCCCTTGGACATGCCGCCCGCGTGCACCGCACACTTTGCACACATGCTTACGGGGGCCCTGGACGCGTCAATATGGCGATTCCCCCACTTTACTACAACTTACCAGGCAACCTATAAATTCAAATCCTTGATAAAGGACAGCCTGAGCAGAGGAATCGTGTACGGGCATGCAGATCAGAAGTATACTCGTTCCAGTTTGGTAGCGGTTTTATGGCCTTGCTAAATAAAGCGACAGAGAGGCGACCGCAGTGCCGGTCTCTTTGAAGCTTTTTTTTATGGCAAGATTATAAAGTCGATGCAAAACTTGGACGACTATACGTCAACAAACCGTGTTAGCGTGTTACTCGAAATGATGCCTCGCGTACCGGGGTGATACCTATCTCACTCGCACACTGACTTCTCGCATTTGTGTGCCGGCACTGAAGCGATTGTCAGAGCACCTCTATATCTTTCACCGTGATGTAAACCTGGTATGCAGTAGTGTATTGTACGAATTCGAGTTTAAAGACACCTGACAAATTATTTATTAAAATGCCGAACGATGATAAAATGAGAAACGTTTGGTTGGAAGAAGAAATCCGAAACTATTATCATTATAAGTTGTTAAATTAAAGCTGGTTCTTGTCCGATGAAAATTGTATCACAAACTCTTTTAAACGGACACTGAATGGCGCATAAACACTTAATGTTTCGCAGTCGTTCGACAGTTTCGTCAGAAGTGAAAAATATAAACATGTTGTCAAAATAAACAAGGTTGTCAACGGAAACTGAAAAAGTAACTTGATTTTTTTTTAATGTAAAAATAATTTGAACATTATGAATGTTAAAAAATTGACAGATCTATATTCTATTTAAGGAATCGAGAAAACTACAAAATGTATCGTTTAAATTTGCAAAATCAGTACGTTTATTAATAGAATTCGACGACATTTTTATTTTACACATTTCTATAAAACGTCTTTTGAAAATATTAGACTCGTAATATAAAATATTTGTATTTTCAAAATCAAAATTATGGTCATTTTCTAATGAATGTTCTACAAGCATTGAATGATTTTGATTATTTTTTTGGATATGATATTTATGTTGGTCTAGAGGTTTTTTTTTAAATTTTGGCTTGTTTTTCCAATATAACATGAATTACAATTTAAACATTTAATTTCATAAACTACGTTAGGTTGTTTTAGTTCTGGTGTCTTGGTTTTTAAATTTGAGAAAATACTATTTAAATTATTTACAGATTATTATTATTACAATTATTTCACAAAGGCGGGCCTACGATAAGCTGTTTAAACAAGCTTGTAGATCACTCGGCGTGCTTTAGCAAATCTCGGAGAAAATCCGTTTCAAGTTTCAATCACAAACTCCGTGAAGGAAACGCAAAGATTGAAGATACAAATAAACGAAGCACACGACGTGAGAGCTGATGCAAATACACTATGCGCTGAGACAGAAGTCGTTACGAATGAACTTAGATTCTGAGTGGCGACAGAGTGAAATGGAGATATACTGTAAGACTAAATAAAGCGTATGATTTGGTTACGAAACAATTGTGGACTATGACGGGCCAAGCCTGGCCGTTAGATTCTCACGCTAATACAGGGTGTTCGGAAAATATATATGAATAACTTAAATGCATTTTTCAACCGTAACAGCTTACCAACCCAATTTTATTGCCAAAAACAACTAAAATACTTGTGGATTGTATGAATATTTATATCAATATTCCCGAATTCAGCAACACAGAAATTTGATTTGACGTAAAGAAATTTGCCACCATTAAAACGTTTATCCGGGGCAAATTTGTACTTTCGGCATTTATGTAAATATCTTCCATTATGGCAAATATATTTTGCACTTTATGGTATGGAAAAGGTAAAATTTATTGATTCCAAACACGAAAATACTGATCAGCATCAATATCACTAGTCGCGAGAGTACAATGTGAGTGACCTCTTGCAGCTTGACTGGCGTTTGAAATCACGTGACCAACTGATTCTCAATTACACATTTTATTAATTAAATATTGTTGGAGTTATCGTTATGCTGTTAAGACATTCATATAGTAGGCGTTTGATATTAAGATTATCAAGTAATCAGTTATTGATACAACATAGATAGAAATTGTTATTGTATAAAAATTCGCAACTTAATATATTCTTTTCAATGCTTATCTTGAGTTTAATCCACTGGCCAAATACTCTCGCCATCAGGTTATGGGCCCAGAAACTCTCATAGGAAAGCATTGTGCAAAGAAAAGTAAGTGAAAAGTTAGAAACTTAAAGTGTCAAAACTCAAAACCTTACTATTAAAATGAACACATTGGCAACCGCAAGGGTACATGGAAAAAGGTAAAGCTTGAAACCAAAAAAATATTTATTCTTGAATTTTTTTTCAAAAATTTCGTGAAATCACATAACTCAATTTGTGTTAAAAAGTCACTCTGCTTCTAACCGCTTCATTTGTAAAACAGTATAAATGAATATTTCGCGCCAGATTCAGATTGCCGCGGTTTCTTTCGCTTGTGACAGGAGCATCGGTAGTTAGACAATCCGCCTTACAAGTCACGCCCACTTAAGACGGACACTGTTGTGCATCGTCTCATTTTCGTGTAATAATTCAAATTTGTAGGGGGTAAAAACTTTTTTGGTTCCATTTTCCTAAAGCTAAAGGTTTCCTCTGTCCACCTCTGAAATGTCGCATTTCTCCGTTGCTTATGAAAAAAGTTATGGAGGTTTATAACACGTAAATTTTCGGATTAAGGAGTATTCTCACTTACGCGACAGCGAGCTTCACTGCACTGCACTTCATTGTGCTACCTCTAAAGGTTTAAACGTGTTTCTATGAAGCCGTTCTCACCTATGCTGCGCTTTACGCGGCTTCGCCGCGCTTGCCGCTGCTGCACGCTTCGTATGGCCGCTGTACCTTTCCACGCTGCATTTGTAGTACGGTGATGCCCACGTGGACTCGACAAACATAAAAAAACGCATGCGTACTGCAGTTTCTGTCTTTATTAAAAATTGGAATTGTGACGATTCAAGTATACCGAAGTAATATTTACCGAGTGTGAAATATTGTGGTGTGCATTATGGCTCGCATGGAAGAAAAAAATGTAGAAAAACTAATTTTATTAATTAGAGAATACTCTGAACTATATGATATGAGTGATAAAAATTATAGCAACCAATTTCGAAGAGATAATATATGGAGAGATATTGCAGGAAAACTAGGAGAAAGCGGTAAAGTATTAGAAAAATATTAATCCCTCCGTCCAAAAATAAGTGTCAGATTATAAATTTGTTGATGTCCATAAATAAGTGTCCTTTAAAAAAATTCTTATAAAGTATAAATTAAAAAGAATATTACTTAGGCTTATTACTAACGAAATTAAACTAATCCACCATATTTTGGAGTCAAGGCATGCTTTTCTTAAATATTTACTTATTTCTGGATAGAGGGAGTATTACAATTTATAAAATTACAAAAAAAGTTTTGATATTGTTTATTGAATTTCTAGATAAGTCGTACTATAAACGTATCATATTAGGCGTTTACGAAAATTCACCAGGTTCATACCCGCGGTAGAAGTGTAAGAGAGAACATTAAGAGACATGTAAGACATGTAAGAGTGAGAAAAATAGAGCACGGTGTATTCACCGGGTGAATTTTCGTAAAAGCCTATTATGTGTTATAAGTTATAATACACCAGCGTTGATTTGATTTTTTTGCCATGGAAGTGCTCCTTTCACTGATGAAAAATACTTGGAAAACTTGTCTCGTATATCTAGTGAGTTGCTTGATGATCTTCCTCCAATATTAGGAAGGCTTGTTAAAACAACTGTTCCTTTTTCTTGTTTTTCTTCAAGTAATAACGTGTGCAGGTACATATCGTCATCTCTGAGAAAATTGTGTAAACATAAGCTCGCAAGTATGATTTTATCTGCATTCTTGGGATGAACTTGTAATTTATTTAAAAATAGTCGGAACTTGTGACATAAGATTCCAAACGCATTTTCAGAGACCCTTCTGGCCCTCGAGAGTCTGTAGTTAAAGATTCTTTGTTCCTCTGATAGACCTCGTCCTGGATATGGTCTTAATAGATAGGGTTTTGCCGGAAATGCTTCATCTCCGACAATAACATATGGAAGAGGACCTCCACCTTCACAAACTGGTCTGTCTTTTGGCATGCCGAACGTTCCCTTTGCAAGTGTTTGTCCCATGGTTGATTTCTTGAAGATACCGCCATCACTATTTTTGCCATAAGCTCCTACATCGACACAGATAAATTTATATTCTGCATCGACCATAGCTAAAAGTACAATTGAAAATGTTTTCTTGTAATTGAAGAAAAGGGATCCACTATTTGGTGGTGCTTGCAGAGCAATATGCTTTCCATCAATGGCGGCAACACAATTGGGAAAATTCCAAAACCTTTCAAATTTTTCTGCACTTGTTTGTAGGGCTTCTTCTGTTGGTTTGGGCATTGCAATTGGCGCTAATGTTTCCCAAATAATACCGGCTGTTTCGGTTATAATATTATGTACCGTAGTGTGGCCTATTCTGAAGTTAAACGATATTGTCTGAAAATCCGCACCTGTTGCCAAATATCTGGAAAAATGTTTACATTTTATAAAAACATATTTAATATACGCTAAAGGATTGTTATTGTAAAAGTAGACAATTCATTTCGCATTTTCGTCTCTTTAGCAAACACTCACGACATAGCGGCCAGTGCAGATAAAGAGCGTGTCAATCGCAAGATTTCTGATTGCAATTCAACTGACTTGCAGTCAGAAATCTAGACAATTCATTTTTATTCATAATCAACTAATTTTAATTAAATATCTTTAGCTGAAACTTGCAAACATAAATGGAAGCATCTAAGAGATGGGTTTCAAAGGGCTTCCAAGAATTTAACAAAAAGTGGCCAAGCAGCGACATCTATAAGAAAGTGGCGGTTTTGGGACACAATGTCATTTCTCATACCTTACGTAAAAGGCAGACAGTAAGTGAAGAGTTTCACTTTCGTTACGTAATTTTCACTAATACTTTATGTAACTAGGCATCATTCGAATCTGCCTGAAGAAGCAGGCGAAGAAGGAAGCGCTGTTGAAGAGGATGGAGATGACACACAGTCCGAAGCTTACACAGAAAATCACGAAGATGTGGAAGATGTTTTGGAAAACACAATGAGTCCGTTATCACGAGAATTAAGCCTCAATACCCCATCACCATCAACTAGTGCTTCTCAAGTGGAATGTGCTTCTAGGAAAGCCAAAGCTACATCCAAAAGAAAGAGAACACTATCTACTTCTGATACTGTACCTCAATTGTTCAAAGAGTACATCGAGGGAAAAAAACTAAAGCTCTTGGATAAAGAGTCTTCAAAACAAAGGGTAGAAAACGACTCTTTAATAGAATTCTTTATTAATATGGGCAAAACTGTGAAAACTTTTCCACCGTACCATCAAGCTCAAGTGAAAAGTAAAGTTTTCCAAATTGTCAATTCGACTGAAATGGAACTTTTAAGACCGAAAGACCATCCTGCTTCAAAAACTAGTACTTCGTACCCAACAAATGCAACTGGCTATCAAGAAGCTGGCTATCAAACGGGTAACATCCAGTACCACTCCATGTCCCAGTTTGATACAAATTACAGCCAATCAAATTACACTGAATTAGATAGATAGAATGGATACCTATTATTATTTTAAGTTTCTATAATAAAAATTGGAACAGAAAAAAAATTACTTACCTGAGAAAAATTGTTAATCTCTCTCTAGTTTCAATAGATTGCCGAAATGTAGTGTTCTTTTTCACTAATTTATGAGCTACCATATCATGTAACTGATCAAATTTATGGGGAGACATTCTGAAATATTTATAAAATTTTTGTTCATCTTGTTTCAGGCGATTAAAAAGTGTGTGAAACTCTCCCTCCTGTAATCTACTTCTAAATATGTCGTGCACCCAGTACTTCCGCTGTTTAGCTTTTTTTTTCTCGTATTCATGACTAACTAAATCTGTAACGAAGTGACCACTCCGTTACTATTTTTGTACATAGTTAGTTAAGTTTTGTATATTATTTAGTCTGTATATTTAGGATGCCTTGCGCAGAGAAGCATAATTTAGGTGGGAGTTCTCAGGGAGTGGGACTCCCCACCATGCGCAAGCCTTTATAAGCGCGCTCGGAGCGTGCTTGAGTTAGTCGCTCACCGGCTCATCCAGCCGATGGTCGTGGCTCCGCCGCGCTATCAAGCCACCGGACGTGGCTTGAAGTTAGTGACGTCCCGGGCATTCCGAGTCACTGGACGTCTCTCGAATGCAGTAGTTCGCGGAGTCATTCATCCGTCGATGTTTTGACTCAAACGCGTTTAACAATCTGTGCTACGTTCGCGTTACCTGCAACCGCTCCTGTTTTTATCCTGACCTCTCCCTTACCTAAGTGTGGGCGTCTCACACATCCTGATCCCTGAGTGGGAGTCTCACTCTCTCTTACCGAGTGCGGGTGTCTCGCACTTCCTTACCAGAGAACGGGAGTCTCGTTCTCTCTCTCCCTTACCTAAGGGTGGGCGTCTCACACATCCTGATCCCTGAGTGGGAGTCTCACTCTCTCTTACCGAGTGCGGGTGTCTCGCACTTCCTTACCAGAGAACGGGAGTCTCGTTCTCTCTTTCCCTTACCTAAGTGTGGGAGTCTCACACATCCTGATCCCTGAGTGGGAGTCTCACACATCCTGATCCCTGAGTGGGAGTCTCACTCTCTCTTACCGAGTGCGGGTGTCTCGCACTTCCTTACCATAGAACGGGAGTCTCGTTCTCTCTCTCTCTTACCGAGTGTGGGCGTCTCACACATCCTGATCCCAGAGTGGGTGTCTCACTCTCTCTTATCCCAATGCGGGTGTCTCGCATATCCTGACCCGGAGTGGGAACGTATGCACAGTGCGTTACCGACCTGCGATTAGTGTCCGTAAGACACACCGTTTCCGGAACCACCGTCCTACGATTAGTGTCCGTAAGACACACCGTTTCCGGAACCACCGTCCTGCGATTAGTGTCCGTAAGACACACCGTTTCCGGAACCACCGTCCTGTGATTAGTGTCCGTAAGACACACCGTTTCCGGAACCACCGTCCTGCGATTAGTGTCCGTAAGACACACCGTAGTTTACCGTTGTCCTCGAGACACACCGTATATTACCGCTACCGAAAATACCGTCCGAGAGGTTAACATTTCGTTTACCAGTCCGTGAGTGTTACCACAGTAAAAACATTCCAATTTGTGGATACGTGTATATGAACTATTTTGTAAATAAAACTGTATTTGCTAAGTGATCGACGCTTTTATTTCTGAACCTGGACTCCGACGAGCAAACCCGAACCGCCGTCAAGCAGAGCAACGATCAGCAACTACAGACCAACCCGAAGAATGACGGACCGTTACAAAGCTAGCATGAATATTTCATCAGATGATGTACTTTCACTGCTACTAGCACACAACATGGGAAATTATCTTTGAAAATTCTTTCAAATAACGTGGCGTACACCATCAGCAGAGAGGTTCTGTCGCGCACTGAAGCTTTGATTTTGCAGTGCACGTGAGAATGCAGTGTCGAATTCTTGTCGCGTTGAAGCAAGCTGCAGTGCAGTGCAGTGAAGCTCGCTGTCGCGTAAGTGAGAATACTCCTTTATGCGCAATTATGAAATTTCGTAAATATACTGCATTGTTACTTAGGCAATCCGCCTTACAGGTATTACGCATAATTTTCTACATCGTTTCAGATTTCGTGATGTAATTCAAATTTGTAGGGGGTATAAACTTTTTTGATTCCAGTTTCCTAATGCTAAAGATTTCCTCTATCCACCTCTGCATTTTCGATTTTCTACGTCGCTTATTGAAAGAGTTACGCAGGTTTATAACACGTTCTCTGAAATAATTAAGATGTGTAAGGGGTATAAACTTTTTTGGTACCATTTTCCGAAAGCGGAAGGTTTCCTCTATCCACTTATGATTTTTCACATTACTGCGTTGCTTATTGGAAAAGCTATGTACGTTTGTATGAACATTGCGCTGACGGGAGTTTTCGATTATGCCATATAATTTAAATGTGTAGCGGGTATAAACTTTTTTTACGCCAGATTATCAATACACATGCACAGATGCAAGTGCTCATGCAATTAGAAAAGTTTGCGTTACATATTAAAAAAGTACTATTTTTTATAATTCGCCCCACGACATTTCATCGGACGCGCGACCGATAAGTTCAGGGCGAATTCCGTGATGCATATAACTCGATATTTCTTTAGTTTTCGTGATCGCTGTGTTATTATATTGGATTGTCTTAAGTCCTTGTGTTGATTTTATATTGCGGGAGGGTGTATTTCATGAAGTACGAGTGAAAATCCGAAATCGATGCCAGTTTCTACAGTGTAAAACGGCCTCCGTTTTCACGTCTTACTACGCATTCGGCTGCTGACGGTTGGCTGCCAAGTTCACACAAGTGTAACATAGCTATTTGAGTTTAAAATATCAATATATTTACAAAAATAAAGGCGAAAGAATGCTTAAAAAATCACTCTTTTAATTTAATTTGGAACACGTTTCTTCTCTGTTTTTAGAACATTTCATTATACCTTCACAAGTGTTACTGCTAACTGATGAATTAATCAAGGAATTGATTCCTCAAATCGGACTCCGAATTAAATTTTTACAAAAAGTAACCGAGGCAAAGGCCATCACAGAAATGGAAGTTGTAAGAATTATGATGTTATTTTAAAATATATATTTATTTGTCTTATTCCTGTAGGTTGTTACGGAATCTAACGCCAGTTCAGATGAAAGTATAGACACTAATGACCAACTGCATGTAATTCCAAATGAACACAGACAAGTTGCTTTTATAGGTATAGAAAATTTTCAACTACCAACATTCCCTGATTTTGATTTATAAACTTTGTTGATAACAACACCTTTGGGCAATAGTGTTATAGAATACTACAAAGCCAACGATCAACTTGATCATACAAGGAGGAACAGATTAGTTGACATTATTATGAAACAAATTTACAGCTTTATAATAAAACAGTAAGAATCCAACTACGTGAAAATTTCATTATACATTTTATTTTTTGTTTTATAGCCATTTAAAACACGAGGATTATAACATTATTACTTCTAAGATATTGTCCGTTTTCCCTAAAGAAAATGCATCGACTTATTATGTGGCTTCTATACCAAAAAGCAAATCTGGTACTGGAAAACCAATATTAGCCAAAGGGAAACTGGTTGATAAATGTAGAAATTTGTTGTATCAAGGAGGTGAAGGGATATCTAGAAAACGAAAAATGCATATTGAGGAAAATTTATCTAAGAAAATACATTTGTTCGACGGTATGTGTGTTAACTATTCAGAAATTCAAATAACTTTCACAAAAATATATTCATTAATTATTTTCGTTTTAAGATGTAATAAAAGAAGATATTGACTGGTTAAACTACCGCAGAGAACCTTGGACAGATGCCTTAACAAAATGATATAATATCATAATACTTATGAAGTAAGAAAATTAGAAAAGTCTACAAACGGCACGGAAAATACAATTGAACAGTTTAAAAAAAAAATGGCCTATATTATCTGATCCAAGAGCTATGGATTTAGTAAGTTGAATGAAACACTATTCTTTGTTGTTTTAATATTTTTCGAAATATTACTGTTTTTTTTTTTTTACAATGGTAATGACATTATTCTTTTGCAATAATTTATTTCTAAATTTCTAATTTGATAATGTATTATCAGACTTGAGACACTTTTTCAAATTTTTCCATTACATTATTTGTTCTTATATTTACATGATTGATCTTTGATTAATTTAAAAATTTAATCGAAATCAAGTTTAAAAAATTGTCATTTTGCAAGAATTTTAATTACAAGTTGAATAACAAAATAAATTTAACAAATTCAACGCAAACTATAGGTAGACAAATATAAATTCAAATTGTATTGTAATTCCAATGGTGTGACGATATTTTATATTGTAGATAGAGTTAGATTTTGAAAAATTGTTTCCGTGCCAATTTGCGCTTCAAAATAAATGGAGTGCAGCTTATAAAGTAATTTTGGAATGCAAGCCATATGTAAGAGATCCTACAGCACAGGAAATGTTGCAGGAATTGTTAAATAATAATTCGTTAATGAAATTAACGAATGGTAAAGTTCTAAGTTTACACACATTAATGAAATATGTTTGTAATAGTAAAATATTCTTTGCAGATTCTGTGACCGCTATTCAAATTTATTTGTTGCCACATTTAATTCCACCCAAAGGCAGAATTTACCAGAATGGTAAACCATGGAAATTTAACATTCAAGAAGCATTAAATTCTCTCATTATTCATGTTAAGGTAAAAATTATATTAATTTCTTAATTCATTATTATAAAAATAATATCTAGTATAAACCATTTGAAAAGGATATAAAATTTTTAAGACTATTCATCCGCGGACGTAGTTTTTTTTTTGTCTAGCTTTTTCTCCTATACATACCTGCAGTGATAGTGGTTCTAATTCTTTTTTTTTTATCTTTCTAGAATACTGAAGACACTGACAAGACTGTGGAGCAGGTAAACGCGAAAGCTGCATTAAGGAAATTAGGAATTCATCCTTTCCTATTAGTGGAAGGACCATCAATGCTAGAAGTCCATAATTTTTACGTAGTTATTGGGAGTATTAAGTACCAACTGCTCAGTTGCTTAAAAGCATTAGATTTATGCTTTAAGGTGTTTCATGTTCTTAATGGACAGTATCCACCTCCTGCGCAACACATTTGGACCTTAATCCAACAGGAAATTTATAAAATTAATACAAATTTAGACAAAACATTCCCATACATAAGTGATATTACTGCAAAACTTGTTCAACTCGAGTAATGAATTGCTATATTTGTGATTCCATATTTCTCACACCTAAAAAATTTATTTTTCATCTTGAATATTTACATAATACACGTCCTGTACGTGAATGTCAACGAGAATTTCAAAGGAGAGATTTATTCAAAAATCATTTAGTTACACATAAGTTTGAAACTGATAATTCTTTGTCAGCTTCTACTGCTCTTATAAATATAAATTTAAAAAACGATACAAATAAATATAAAATTAGCGATCTACAGGAACCAAGTCCATCAAATAACGTTAATGAAACTGAACAGGAAGATATACACATCAACTTAAAAGATTTTTAAGACTTGGTTAAATTTTCTGTTGAAAAATTAATATCTAAATTGTATACTAATTTAACAGTTACACGATCAGTTATTCAGGACATAATTCAGTCTTTTGCACATTTTTTATCTGCTTCCACAATAAAATATATTTTAAAAGCTGTTAATGAAATTTGGGCCAAGGAACAATTTGATGATACTTCCAAACAAAATATAGTTACAATGTTAAAGATACTTCAAAATCCTTTTCAGCATATTAACACAGAATTCAAAAGCTTTAAGTATTTGAAAGTTCTAATAAGTTTATACCTCCAGTAGAATATGCTATTAATGTATCTGATGACCCAAGCAGTTCAGCCACTGCAGATTTAAAAAGTAGTAAATTTTCATTTATACCTATGAGAACTGTGTTAAAAGAATTTTTGGAACTCCCAAATGTATTTGAAAATATAATGTTACATCAACATCAGCTTTTGAAACAACAAAATGGTTACCTATCGAACATTGTACAATCTCCTTTACACCGTGAAACTTTTTCAAATGCAGAAAAAATAGTTTTACCCTTAATATTATTTTTTGATGACTTTCAAGTGGGAAACCCACTTGGAAGCCACGCAAGTGAAAATAAATTAGGTGCCATATATTATACCATTACAACTATTCCGCCTGAATATCTTAGCAGATTAGAAAATATATTTGTAGCAATGCTTTTTCATATTTCTAATCGCGAAAAATTTGGGAATAAAATAATTTTTTCAAAATTAATTGAAGAACTGAATTTTTTGGAGCAAAAAGGAATTACTATTAAAATTAGAGAAGAGAATCACTTAATTTACTTCCATCTTGTAGTTATAGCAGGTGATAATTTAGGTCTGCATACAATTTTAGGCTGCACTCAGAGTTTTTCCTCGCATTTCTATTGTCGTTTTTGTATTTCGCATAAAGATGTAACAGGCTGCTTTCTTTTCTTACTTCATTTAACTTAACTTCCTGTAGGTCGGGTCCGGGTCTGCTCGCCGGAGTCCGGGTTCAATAAAAGACGGGATTCCACAACGGAAATTTATTTCAAACTTAGAATATTTACAGCCAAAAATCTAGCCCTAAACGGTCGTACTTTTGCAAAACGGAAATTGTGACCACGATACGGATTACATTCGGAGTGAACTAAATACTTGTTCCGGGGGATGTACAAGATACTTGTACGGGGATGATATAACAAGTCACTTGTTACAAGCCGGATATGTGTAAGTCGCTTACACGAGGGTAAATGAACAAGTCGCTTATTCTGGGGCTGGATGTGTACAAGTCGCTTGTACGAGGGTAAATGAACAAGTCGCTTATTCTGGGGCTGGATGTGTACAAGTCGCTTGTACGAGGGTAAATGAACAAGTCGCTTATTCTGGGGCTGGATGTGTACAAGTCGCTTGTACGAGGGTAAATGAACAAGTCGCTTGTTCGGGGCTGGATGTGTACAAGTCGCTTGTACGAGGGTAAATGAACAAGTCGCTTGTTCGGGGGCTGGATGTGTACAAGTCGCTTGTACAAGGACGGTAAGAATTGGAGACGGCACCAGTATAGATTGCGGTACTGGCAGAAACAACGCGGCGCACGAAGTCAAGACGACTTATCGATAGCTGAGCAAACGCATCCTTATATACGGTCGGAAACGTGGAGGGAAACCCCCACTTAAACGACTCCCTCCTAAAACTAAAACGCGTTCGCGGAACGAAACTTAAGATAAACATCCTATCTATTTACATATCTACATAATTACATATTTACAAACACAAATAACAAATTTACTTTGTTACACTCCCCTCCTTCTCTGACTTCGAAAGGTCCCGACACGATCGGAGGTGTCCCTGGCGGTCGAACCGGAGATGCCATCTTTCACCTTCGAACCTACATTTAAACTCGCGGTGACGTATGGCCCTTTCAGGGACCTCCATGAACCTTCCGGTAGGGAGTCGGAACTAATTGAAAACTTCCTCTGGAGCCTTCCGTTCGTAGATCACCGGACGTAGACTCCCACGGTGACCAGATCCAACGGCGGGGTCCTCAACTGGTTCGGGAACCTGGGTCGTCGTCAAAGGTGGGGAAATAGGGGTACTTTGCGGTTTTGCGGCAGGTGTAGGTTTTGCGACATTTTCATTGTCTCATAGGCCAAGTGCCTCTTCCAAATCTAAAACCCAGTCCTCGTCCATCCTTAACAAATCACCGGACTGAACTGTCTTCTCCTTCTCGGAACTGGCGGTCGACGCAGAAAATGGCCGGTAAGAAGGTGGGAGGACGGTAGAAGGGGGGCATCGAACCGCGCACCTTGGCCGTTTGATACCTTTGTTCCTTGCGGGTGCGGGAGGAGGCTTTGAAAGGTCAGATTTCGGTGGCGGGGACGTAAACATATTTTTACGTTTTACGGCCTCCAACTTCGCCTCCTTAACAATTCGCGTCATATTTCGGGGACAACGGATTTTTTTCCTGGGTATGGGCGGTTCATTTAGCAAAATAGTCCGCTTACCCTTTTCCACTTCTCTTGATGTCGGCGGTGGTCTTGGCCTCGTCGGCTTTCGACTGCAAGCACCAATGAATAAACACTCTTCCATCTTGTTGTCTTCATCTGGAGCAAACACCACCAAGCACTGCCTTATTCCATTCGAGTCCCTTTTATAGGCAAAATTTGGACGTAGGAAAAATAAGGGAAAGATCACGCATGAGCAATAAAGTTATTAAATTTAGAGAAAGGGTGACGCATGCGGATTATTAGGCAATGGAAAAAGGTTTTAAATGCTGAATGTGAACGTGTCGAATCCATCGGCCATTTTCGTTTTTTAGGTCGAAGATCACAGGTGAAATTATTTTTACAACGGTATACGGGCCGGCAAACTTGGCGGCTAGTTTCGCATTAATTTTTGCCTTCTTATCCGACAAGACATGTTCTTTTTTCCAAACCTTATCTCCTATCTGAGGTTTCCATTCCCGGCGTCGGAGGTTGTAGTAAGTTTCCTGGCGGTGAAAGGCTCTCGCTAAGTTGATTCGTACTACCTCAAATGCATCGGACAAATCATGATGTCTTCGTTCAGGATTACGGCCATCATGGTTTCTAGAAATTTTATTAGTTCTTTGTAATTCGCGGCCGTGGTTAAGGTATGCCGGAGAATAACTAATTGTTTCATGGTGGGCGGTATTATATGCAAAGCGTATTTCATTAATACGTTCATCCCATTTGCGTTGGTTTTTTTGAGTGAATTGGGCGATCATGGTTTTGATAACTCGGTTGACTCTTTCAACGGGATTACATTGAGGAGAATACGGCGGAGTACGGCGGTGATTGATTCCGAAATTTTTTTACAACTGAGAAAATTGTTTACTGACGAACTGTTTCCCGTTGTCGGTAATTATAGCAAACGGGCATCCATGTCGCAAAATGACTTCTTCTTTCACTGCTTTAGTTACAGCGTCTCCAGTGGCCTTACGAAGAGGTTTAAGCTCAATCCATTTTGTAAAGACGTCTTGCGTTACCAGAAGTCAAATGTGACCTTTGCTGGAACGCGGTAGCGGGCCTATTAAATCGACGGAAACGGTATGCCAAGGATCTTTAGAAAAATTTGGATGTAAAAAACCTCTTTTACGTTGCTGGGACACCTTATATCTATTACAGACGTCGCATCTCCTGACATAGGTGGCGGCTGCCTTAAACATTCCCGGCCAATAGAACTTCTGAGCCAGACGGACGATGGTTTTTGCAATACCCAGGTGTCCGGCGGTTGGTTCGTCATGAGATAGACGAAGTATTTCACTACGCTTTTCGGTAGGAACGCACAGTTTCCATTCATCTCCTGTCAGGACTTCATTATAGTTTATAGCACTTAAAACGTGACGATACAGTTTATTGTTGCAGTTGCAAAAATCTGGAAACGCCCCTGGATTCGCCTTTACTTGTCTCAAAGTTTTTGTGTACCAAGTGCATTTAGGTTGACGTTGAATAACGCAGATATCTCTTTCGGAATGGTTATGCAAAGGTTGACGTGAAAGTGCGTCAGGGACCTTGTTCAAAGAACCGCGTCGGTATTGAATGTCAAAATCAAATTGTTGCAGTTCTAAAGCCCATCTCGCAAGTCGACCAGTAGGATTATCGATATGTTGTAGCCACTTCAGGGATTGGTGATCAGTAATTACAGTAAACGTATAACCTTCTAAATACGCCTTCATTTTCCGTATTCCCCATAAAACCGCGAGGCACTCTTTTTCAGTTGCTCTGTAATTACGTTCTGCTTTGTTAAATGTATGGCTTGCGTAGGCAATTACTCGTTCTTCTTGATCTAAGATTTGCGTGAGTACTACACCAACTCCTACGTCACTTGCATCGGTTTGTAAAAAGAATTTTTGTGAAAAATCCGGACAGGCTAAAATAGGAGACTCGGTTAACTTCTGCTTAATTTTCATTGCCCCATGTCCATTTTGCGTTTTTTCGAGTAAGTTTTGTTAAAGGTTCTATTATGCTAGAAAAATCAGGAATAAAACGTCGGTACCAAGAAGCCATGCCATGAAAACGGCGGATCTCCTTAATATTTTTCGGAGGTGGCATAGAAGAAATAGCTTCAACCTTTTCAGGGTCCGTCCTGATGCCGTTTCGGTCTACAATATGTCCGAGATACCGTAGGCTGTCTACACAAAACTTGCATTTTTCTGGGTTAATTTTAAGTCTAGCTTCTCGAAGACGTCGAAAAACTTCTTTTAGATGTAGCATGTGTTCGTTAAGAGTTTTGCTAACGACGATGATGTCATCAAGGTAAACAAAAGCATTTGGTTCAAGTTCAGGACCTATTATTTGGTCGAGTAATCTTTGAAAGGTTGCGGCTGCTGAATGTAATCCGAAAGGCATTACTTTAAATTGTTTAAGTCCTTTCCCCGGAACGGTGAAGGCAGTAATTGGCTTACTTTCTGCAGTAAGGAGGACATGCCAGTAGCCGTTTTTCAAGTCGAGAGTAGATAGAAATTTCGCGCCTCTTAACTTGTCTAAAGTAGCTTGAACCTGTGGTAAAGGATAAGCATCTTTCTCCGTTATTTCGTTGACTTTTCTAAAATCCACGCAAAAACGTGGTTTGCCATCCTTCTTGGGTACTATAACGACTGGTGAACTCCAAGGACTATGTGCTGCTTCTATTATTCCATCACGTTCCATTTTTTCTACTTCAGCATTAATAATAGCTTGCATTGCAGGATTGCGTGGTCGGTATCGTTGTTTAATTGGTGCGGAGTTCATGACTTTTATATGGTGTTGTATACAAGGTGTCGGACCGGTGATGTTGTCAAACTTTTTTACTTCAGCTTCGACAAACATTTTAAAAATTTGTTTCTTCTGTTCCTCTTCGGTTTGCTTCTGTGCTGAGGCAACATGACAAATATTAGCCGTGCCTACCTTCCTAGGTGCCGGAAGAATTGTTACGTTGAGTTTACTAATTAAATCAATACCAAAAAGTAAGGGAACTTTTAAATTAGCCATTATGGAGAAATTGTGCTGGTATATCTTGTCTGTGAATCTAAACTTTACGGGTAATTTTCCTTGGATTGTTATCTCTTTACCGTCGGCAAGGCATGCCGACGTTTTCTCTTGTTTCGGACGCTGACCATTCCTTATGCGTAGCTCCAAAATCTGCTTATTTAAATACGATTTTTCGGATCCGGTGTCCAGTAAGACTAGAAATATCTTCTTAAATATTTTTACTTTAACATGAGGTCTTGGAGTGTAAATAAACTTAATTTTTGGGGCCGAACGTAACTTCTCGGCTGCCCGGCCCCGCTGGCGTTTCCCGCCTGTTTTCTACAATTACAGTCTCTTGTAAGAACGTTGTCAATCCCACAGTAGGAACAAAATTTCGTAAACGGTTGCTGGCAGTTTATACGTAAATGACCTCTTTGTTTGCAACGCCAACAGTGGGTGTCACGGTTATAATTTGTCGGGTGAGTTGACATATTCACGTTACTCACTTTTCGTTCGGGTTTCGAATGAGATTTGCTCTCACAATTTAATTTCAGAATATCTTCGTATTCACTGGCACGATCTATAAGGTCACTTATCGAAGAGATGTCTCGTTGACGAATGTACAGCATATACTTGGGAAGCATATTTTTGTAAATGCGATTTAGCTGTTCCTTGGTAGAAAAACCTCCTGACCTCCGCATAAGGGTGATTATGTCGGTAGCATATCTTAGAAATGGCTCGTTCTCTCTTTGCAAACGGTCCCGTACTCTTTGTTCAAACTGCTCCTGTTGAAGCCGTGGTACATAATATTGCTTAAAACTTCTAATAAAATCTCGCCAGTCTAACCAAGACGTTTTATTGTTCCGATACCAAAGCAGTGGTTAGCCTCGAAGCAACTCAGGTAGCCCTCGTAAAATTTGGGCTTCCGTTAACTGGTAGCCTTCTCTGAGTTCTTCAACTCTCTCAAGAAACGCTAACGGGTCTTTACCATCAAAATGACATCCCCATTTCCTGATTTGATTAATTGCTTTCAGGTAGTTTTCCTGAACTGGGGTAGCTGACGATTGTAAAATACTATCAGTGCCATGCCCTTCCGATCCACTGGCCATAGTAGGCAACGTAGGTTCTTCTGTAATCATTTTGTCTTGCCGGGCGATACACGCCTCCGGATTCTTCTGAACGAATTTTCCTAACTTTTTCCTTAATTCGTCTACTGACCCTGTAGCGTCTAAATTATTTGCTTCCAGTTCTTCTACAAGCTGTTCTTTCTTTAGAGAATGGACCCAACGTTTCATAATAGTCTTTCTGGCACTTTTAAAATAACACAACGGTCACCGGTTTAACACTAAATATGTAGAGGAAAATCTTCAATATTTTCTCAGGTCCCTACTCGGGCGCCAATGTAACGGGCTGCTTTCTTTTCCTACTTCATTTAACTTAACTTCCTGTAGGTCGGGTCCGGGTCTGCTCGCCGGAGTCCGGGTTCAATAAAAGACGGGATTCCACAACGGAAATTTATTTCAAACTTAGAATATTTACAGCCAAAAATCTAGCCCTAAACGGTCGTACTTTTGCAAAACGGAAATTGTGACCACGATACGGATTACATTCGGAGTGAACTAAATACTTGTTCCGGGGGATGTACAAGATACTTGTACGGGGATGATATAACAAGTCACTTGTTACAAGCCGGATATGTGTAAGTCGCTTACACGAGGGTAAATGAACAAGTCGCTTATTCTGGGGCTGGATGTGTACAAGTCGCTTGTACGAGGGTAAATGAACAAGTCGCTTATTCTGGGGCTGGATGTGTACAAGTCGCTTGTACGAGGGTAAATGAACAGGTCGCTTGTTCGGGGCTGGATGTGTACGAGTCGCTTGTTCGGGGGCTGGATGTGTACAAGTCGCTTGTACGAGGACGGTAAGAATTGGAGATGGCACCAGTATAGATTGCGGTACTGGCAGAAACAACGCGGCGCACGAAGTCAAGACGACTTATCGATAGCTGAGCAAACGCATCCTTATATACGGTCGGAAACGTGGAGGGAAACCCCCACTTAAACGACTCCCTCCTAAAACTAAAACGCGTTCGCGGAACGAAACTTAAGATAAACATCCTATCTATTTACATATCTACATAATTACATATTTACAAACACAAATAACAAATTTACTTTGTTACAAAGACGTTGCTAAAACTCAAATCAAAGAAGATGTAACACTTAACAGATTAGAAAATCATTACACTGATCATGTAAAGGATAAAAAATTTGGAATAAAAGAATCTTGTGTATTTCATGATTTATTAAATTATAATATGTATAGGAATTTGTATTGCGACATAATGCATGACGTTTTCGAAGGCATTCATAGATATGATATGTCTCTAATAATTGCAAATTTAATAAAGGAAGATTATTTTACTTTAAATACTTTAAATAATAGAACTAAAAATTTTATTTATACTTATTTCGAAAAAAATTTATTACCTTGCATTAAACGAGATCATTTAAATAAACATTACTTAATTATGTCTGCAAATGAAATGGTTACTTTTGTTCGAAACTTTCGTTTCATCGTTGGTGATTTGGTTCCAACTGGAAACAAAATTTGGCAATTTTATTTAGTACTGTTAGAAATTACTGACATATTATGTTCATCATGTATATCGAACGATATAATAAGTCATTTACAAACGTTAATCTCAGAGCATCATGAAATGTATTTGAATTTATTTAAAGAACCATTAAAACCAAAACATCACTTTCTAATTCATTACCCACGAATTTTGAAAGTTATAGGGCCCCCTCGTTCTCTGTCTTCGATGAGGTTTGAAGCAAAACACAAAGATTTGAAGGCAAATGCTCATAACGTATATAGCCGAAAAAATTTACCATTAACATTAACCACAAGGATACAATTAAAATGTGCATATCGGCTTACGTGTGCAAATGGTCTAAATAATGAATATGGAACAGGTCCAATATATACTTTTGCTGAGTCACATACAATATTCAAACAATTTCCCGAAATAGATATAACTTGTTATTATTTTTGTACATGGTATGAGAAAAATGGAATCAGATATATGAAGAAATACGTTGTTCAAAGTGATATAGTTTTTGATGAACTTCAGTTTAGTTTAATAAAACATATATTGATACACAAAGAAAATGCTGATGATTGTAGACTTCTCTGTTTGAAATTAATATGTTCCTTTTACGATCTTCATTACCGTGCTTTCGAAGTTTGCGCTACTCAAACGTTTGTATTACTTAAAATTGAAGATACCTGTACTGTATATCCGACTACTGCACATATCTTAAGTACTGATAGACATCTTGTAGCATTGTCCCATATGTAAAAATTCTTAACATATTTAAATTAATACTTTTACTTTTTTTTAATAATATATGTATTTGTAATAAATAAATATTTTCTGCATAAAGAAATGACTTTTATTAAATGAAATGTACGTTATTTTTGAAATAAATTTTTTTTTATGTTAAAGTAACCATTAAGCTTTCTCACTTCAAGAGGTAGATAGTTTCAAATCAAGTAAATATATACTGTAAATTAAAAATTTCATAATTTCGTAACTAAAAAACATATTTTCAATTTAACAAATTGGTTTAATAAAGGCAACAAAAATATTTATTTGTATAAAGTGATGTTACATTTTAAGTTCAGTAAAACATCGTTTTGTATTAAGAAAATTTATACTCTCACTTAAAATAAATCAGCAAGATTGATTTGAGAAATAGAACATATTTTGAATAAAAGAAATTTATTCTTACGGATATATGACACAGCAATATGCTTGAGTGAAGCTTATTTTATTTAATTGAAATAAATAATTTTATGCGTGAGAAGCCTTGAATCGTGAAAATTATGATACGTGGAAAATACTTATGGAAGCTTTGTTGATAAAGAATGATGCATGGGAATACGTGAATGGCACGAAGATAAAACCAGAGATTGTGGAAGGTGATGCATTATCACAACAAACACACGATTTGTGGATTGCGAATGATCGGAAGGCCAAATCGGACATACTGCTTTTAATCAGTTCCTCGGAATTAAAACAAATCAAAGGATGTGTGACATCTCATGACGTGCGGATGAAATTGGAAAGTATTTATCAATCAAGAGGACCTGCACGGAAAGCCACACTACTCAAACAGTTAATACTTCATCGAATGCACGAAGGCGAAGACGTTCGTAAGCATCTTCATAAGTTTTTTGATTTAGGCCCAGTATTATAAAAGCAAGTTAACTTTAACTTCTAGTCAACCAAGGGGTTGAGGCCGTTGGGGCCAGGGGACTGGGGTAAGTAAATAACGGTTGTCTCTTACAAATGATTGTAAACACATGTTATTGTTGCATGAACGCACCATGTCAATGGGAGGTGATGGTAGCGAACGGTGCCCGGTAGCCAAAGGAAATGGTGAGCGTTTTGATTACTTACATTTATGTATACGCGTTACCACATTTTAATAATACTGAAAAAAAATATGTTGGTAATTTCGGCCGACCTTACACAACTTGCTTTTAAATAACATTAATAATTACGGGTTCAATTGTTTTCAACTGTTTTGTGACTACGTATTTAAACAAGTGGCCATTACAGGAACTTAGTTTATATTAAATTCATTTAAACAAAGAAACAGTCACTTTTGGTGCATTCAAAGAAATTGTTAATAAGGAATTTTAATTTGAGAAGGAGTTATCTTTAATTTCAAAAGCGTTCATAGGTTTTATTAAATTAAAACAGAAGAAAAAGATTACGCCCTGAATCTGAAAGAATTTCATGTTTATAGACAAATATGTACGTTATTGATGGCTAGACACTTGTCTAAGTACTTGGTAAAATGTTTGCTGGGAATTCTTTATGTATGTAGGTGACTTGAAATTTAATGGGCGTTTAAGTAAAATTTTTCCAGTTATAACATCTTCATGCTGTAAAATACACGTACTACGTACATATTGCTACGTAATTCGTTATTGAGAAATTAATTTGTTTATTTTTCAATAACGTACATACAGACAAATATGTACGTTATTGAAAAATAAACAAATTAATTTCTCAATAACGAATTACGTAGCAATATGTACGTAGTACGTGTATTTTACAGTATGAAGATGTTATAACTGGAAAAATTTTACTTAAACGCCCATTAAATTTCAAGTCACCTACATACATAAAGAATTCCCAGCAAACATTTTACCAAGTACTTAGACAAGTGTCTAGCCATAAAACTCGGAGGAGCAAAAACGACTTTCATCCGACTTTTAACGAAAGTAAACGAATATTTAAATTAAGCCATACACATTTCAGATGTAGGTATGTAATTTGTAGATTTCAAAATTTTAATTTAATGTTATACGTTGTTGTATTACTAGAATTAATTGAAAATCTGATAAGAATAAAAATTTGATTCATAATAAACAATAAAATAAGAAGTAAATAACATAGGTTCTTGCTCGTTGAAAATTTAAATCAGCAAATTTACAACATTATTCTCAGAAAGCCTGTTAATAATACTTTGTAGTTGATTGAAGTTGTCAGTCGTTACAACGAAAAAAAAAAAAAAATTAAGTGCTAATAAATACTCAAGAAAATAACATTACATAATTCGTTACATTAATTAAAAATATGTAAAAGATTTATTATTTGCATGTACATGTATTATTAGAAAACTGACATTTTTATAACATACATACTTAACTTAAAATACAATGAGCCTCTAAAGTATGGAATAAAATTCGTAATTTCTTTATTTTTGACATTTCGAAAAAACGCTCGGACAAGTAAATTTTGATTTTAAAAAGCACACATTTTCAAGTGAAAATCAATTTTTGACTGTCATTTGTTTTCGAGTAATGACGTCATTGACATTTTTTTTTAATAGCAACCCCCAATATTTTTTCTTCATTCTGATAGCTCATTGAATTCTCTATCCAACCACATCAAAAATTTATTATGTTTTATGGGAAAAATTTTGAGAAAAAAATTATTGAAAATGAAATGAAATAATAATAAATAATTTAATTTTCGGTTAAATGACGAACCATGATTACTCGACTTGAAAAGACTTTGTTTAAAGACAAGACTTTAAATGACAAGAATGACAAGTTTTCTTTTATTGTAGGTATTTTGGTTTTGTTGAAAATGTCACGCCTACTTTATTTGTAGGTGATTCATTCATTTTCAATAATTTTTTTCTCAAAATTTTTCCCATAAAACATAATAAATTTTTGATGTGGTTGGATAGAGAATTCAATGAGCTATCAGAATCAAGAAAAAAATTGGGAGTTGCTATTTAAAAAAGATGTCGATGATGTCAAGATGTCATTATTCGAAAACAATTGACAGTCAAAAATTTATTTTCACTTGAAAATGTGTGCTTTTTAAAAGCAAAAATATTGTCAGAACATTTGGAAGTATATTTGGCAATTTTATTAATTTTATTCTGATTTAAAGAGGATCCACTTTTTAATAACCATTTCCAAATCTTGGTTAAAACATTTCTAAACTTTGATTAAAATTTTATTTTTATTTATTATTTATCCTAATAAGCTGTCAACACACAGCGGAACGTCGATTCTTAAATTGAACTTACAACTGTCTAACGAAAAATTATTAACTAAAAATTAAAATTATTAAAAAAATATGTAAATGTAAACATTTTTTAAAAAATAATTTATAAAGAATAAGAGGAGTGTTTTAAATTATTTTTAAAATTGTTGCGTTAATTCTAATTTCTTAATTAAATAATTCTTATTTTATTGGTACCTAGGTAGTAATACATGTTAAATAACCTATTTTTTTCTTATTTGTATCTGTTTTTATTTTTTCCAAATTTCAAAATAGAAGATTTGGATTATATTCTATCGAGTGAAAGAGTCATTACAAATAAACGCTTAAAATTGCACGTTGCACGTTTAATATCGGCAACAAATTAAACAACAATTTAAAATTGATAACTTCAAATGGAAATTTAAAAGAGAATTTTCTTTCTCTTCATTAAACTAAAAATCAAATGATCTTTTTACCCACAATTAATATTTTTTATTTAAAATTAATGATTGTTGCAAATATTAAACAAACATAAATATTTAAGCTAAATGTAAAAAACTGTATTTAAAACAAATTTAAATTGATTTGTAACAATTTGTAAATTTGTAAATGTAAAATGAAATTAATTTTGAAATTATTCAATTGATATTGAAGTAGCAAAAATTATAGTCAAATATCAGAACATATAAATTAAAATATGTTGCCATTTACATTTTTATTAGATTTCTCCAGAAGCTAAATAATCTTAATTATTATTTTTTATTCGTTCCATTCCTTCGCTAAACTCGTCACAACTACCTCGTCTAAAGAGCCAAAAGGAAATTTACAAAAAAATATCTTTAAAACTTTTCTCACATTAAATAAAAATCAAATAATTTAGCTACAATTATTTTTTATTTAAATACGTAAGTACATATTTATTTGATCAGCTTTGATGTCCTTCTTAGCAGAGAAAATTAAAACGACTTTCCGCATTTAGAAGATGTAGTTCCATCCAGATTTGATCACAAATAAAGTTTTGCGGTTTGATTACAATGCATATGTCTTTTCTAATAAATAGTTTCAAACAATATTCATACAAATCCTTGCATTTTGAAATTTAATACATATAATTTTTGCTTACTAAATAAATGCAATTTCGAAGGCATGAAATAGGAAGCTTTTAACACAGAAAGTAATACTAATTATGTATTCGTTATGTTTCAAATTCAAAACCGTTTTTTCTCATTTCGAGATTCAATCGCATTTCTGCACGCCACCTATGTTTACTTTAGTAACTACTGAATTGCTCCTCCTGGGTTGATGGCTAGACTCTTGTAGTACTTAGTATGTTATTTTGAATGTGCTGTACTATTCCTGGAAGTCATTCATTCATAACGGCTTAACAGAGAAAGAGTGCCCGAAAATACCTCGATGAAAAGAATAAGAGCTACGGCAAGAAATATCACAGAGTTGGAGAATCAGTCTGGTAAATAGAAGACGTGGTTATCGCTTAAGGCCACAAGACGAGTCGCCCATTATTTGCTTGACCGGAAAATGCCAAAGGCATACCGCCAAAGTGTTTTCTCTACACCTTATTACCTATCAGATGGACCTAAATTCGACGTGCTTAATATGCCTTCAGAGTAACCGTTGGAATGCGATCCTTGACTCACCGTTAAGACGCACTTCGAATCCCGCATTTTTGGTATTTTTAAATTGCACTCACCGTATTGTGTAATTTCACTTATTCACAGTGTGTGTGTGTATGTGTATATCCTTCCTTCGTTGTTATGAAATTCATTTTTCAGTTTCTTAATTATAACTTCAGATCCTCACTAACTGTCTAAGTAGTTTCGTTAGTAATAATTCAATTTACACTGAGGAATGTCTTTCCTAACAATTTTCTTTCATCCGTTTAATGTTATAAAAAGGAAATCCAAATCTGACAATACAATAACCTAAGCGATTTATACAGGCATTCCGTCAAACATTATCTTTAAATCCTCTCTTGTTATGCTGAATAACACTTTCTGTGCTTATCGATTGAAATAAAGTATGTACTATCGGCGTAACTAGTAATGTCATAGGGACAATAGCTTATAAGGAACAGCCTATCTTCTTTAAAGTTTATGCAACAAGATCGGACCGCAATAAATGTAACACCTGCAGTACTTAAATTTTATGACACGCAAATACAATGATTATACGAAAAGAGTTTCGGTGTTGTTATTAAGCAGGGATCGCTTATGTCATCACTCACTTTAGTAAATTGTTAGTAATAGAAAACAGTTGTTTCATATTGGAAACGAAATGGGAAGAGCATTAGGTCAAAGAGATTCGTCTGTTGCTAAAAGGGCATATATTTGTGGTCTATCAGCATCCGGAACATCAATACGTAATATAGCAGAACAAGTTGATTTATCTGCAAGTATACGGGTGTCCCAAAACCCTCATTTGAGACTGAAACAGTATTTAGAGAGGCGCAAAAGAAACAACTTTTTTCAATACTTCTCTTTTCCAAAAGTCAATAGTAAAGGAATTATAAGCTCTGAAAGAGGTTGGAAAATATTGTTCTTTTGGCAATATCTTCTGGATTCTTAAAGTTATGAAAATAACATTTTAAATTCAGGTATAAGGCACCTAACTACGTATTTACAACGTATTTGTTAGATCCTCCCTCCTTTTTAAAGGGTAGTTTTAGGGGGTGACTTTTCAGTATTTTATTCCTAACTTTTTATTATTACATATTTCATAAAAAATTTACGAAGAGAATATTCTTTAGGTTATTTGGCACAAGAAGGCCCTCTTGTTGCATTTCGATAAACCGAACCGTTTTCGAGTAATTGAGGTTTAAAAGTAGATTTGCATTTTGTTATCATAAAATACTGAAAGTAATTCCCTCAAACTACCCATTAAAAGGGAGGAAGGATCTGACAAAAGCGTTGTAAATGTTCAATTAGGTGCTTTATATCTGAGTTTCAAATATTAGTTTGATAACTTAATGTATTCAGTATTCTGTTGCCAAAAGAAAAATACGCTTCATTCCTCTTTCAGGGAATTATAACACCCTTACTTTTGGAAAAAAGAAGTATTGAGAAAAGTTGTTTCTTTTGCGTCTCTCTATATGTATTCTGTTTCAGTCTCAAAACAGGATTTTGGGACAGCCTGTATGTATTTCTTGCTGAGTGTTCATAGAATCCATGGTCCCCTTTTTAAATTTTTCGTTTTTAATCGAATGATAAAAAATAAATTAAACATAAGAACACTATAAGAACAATACAATTGAACATCATGGGACTGCCGGTTTAGCAGGAAGTGATATTAAGTTTCTTATTTTAATTAATATATACAGCTACCGTCAAAAAGTCGGCATCAAACGGAAAACATTTTTAAAATTATTAAAATTTCAATTTTTCAGCAATGCACAGTGGGACCAAACTCCAAAAAGGTGTTCAAAAATCGATTTTATAAATGTGCTATAATATCGTGGACCTTTGTTCACCTTTCTAAAAATGTATCAATTGGTACAAATTCCATTACAATATTTTATCTGGAGTAACCCACCCTGCACCTCATTATTTGTTTTTGAGAGAGTGTCAGTGTTACTTGTATCAGCTTTCTTGTAAGGTTTTATAGTAGTAAATACTGAACAAATAAATCGCAATCTTGCAGGGAAGTTCCTTAAGGTAAGTGCTTTACTAATGGTTAAAATGACAAATTTCTTACAACTTACAGGACATGTTTTATAAGAACTCGTTAGATTGACCGATCTATTTTGACCGATATATATTATACTACTTTATATTGAGTTATAAAATTTTCCTCGAAAGTCCTCAACGTGCGGTTTTCATAAGTAAATAGTCACTTTCTTTCTTAAATGAATGAAACAAATTTCATAACGCGCATTAACGCGCAACTTACGATAAATATAATAATATACAATGTGTCCAGGAATCCACTTGACAAGAGGAAATAGTTTTTTAATATCAATTGTACGTAAAAAAGTTATTCTTTACAAAAAGTTCTGCTTCTCAAGAAACTTCAGAATCAATGGTTAAATTTAAATTTTAACAACAGTCTGTCTATAAAATTCAAATTTCTTAATTATTGCGCATATCAAATTAACGTTTCTATTATTGATTTATGGCAAAAAATATATTCTTTACAAAAAATTCTACTGTTCATCATATTTTCGTTAACAAATTATCAAATTCTGTACGAATTCGATATTTCAGAATTTATTTAGCTATTTTAATTTCCACCCCTGAAAAGCACCTCAATTTATCAATGAGATTTTTGTCATTATTTTTCCTGTAATCACAGTTACTCTGAACTGTACTTTCTTGCTCTGTGGGTGCGAACAGAAAAGTGTAGTTATACAGACTGATTGATTATAAAGGCCCCAAGCTGTAACTCATTTATTTTTATTCAAACACCCAATAAAGTATTAAATGGGACGTTGTTCTCTAGAGAATGAAGTATAAAAATATTTTTTTGTCTACACCGTATACGAGTGATGACGTCATCGACATTTTTTTTAGTGACAAGATAATATTTTTTTGCGAAATATGACAAAAAAATTCTTTTCTCTTTTCAACCATATCAAACTTTTGTATCCTTACATAAAAAATTTTGGAGAAAAGTTAAAAACAAAACTTCCTTGGCTTAACTTTTAAAGCATGCTAATATTTAAAGCATGTTCTGTTCTATTCATGGCCTGCTTTAAATATTAGCATGCTTTAAAAGTTAAGCCAAGGAAGTTTTGTTTTTAACTTTTCTCAAAAATTTTCTTATGTAAGGATACAAAAGTTCGATATGGTTGAAAAGAGAAAAGAATTTTTTTAGACAAAAAAATATTGTTATACTTCATTCTCTAGAGAACAACGTCCCATTTAAGAATATATACTTTATTGGGTGTTTGAATAAAAATAAATGAGTTACAGCTTGGGGCCTTTATAATCAATCAGTCTGTACATGTATAACCTGAAAATCTAAGTGAGTAAATAAAACACGAACCGCCAATGAAGATTATTGTATATCACTGACGAGTGTGAATAAAAAATAAGGCCGGAATGGTTATAATCTTTTCTAAATAGATCGCCCGAATTTGACAAAAATTTTAAAACAACGTATAAAAATCTAAAATCTTCAGTTAAAAAAAAAATAAGTATTATTAGTTAAAATTGGAAAATTGTGAATTTAATTAGCTAACATTTAGTTTAGGGCCGAAATAGCTATACAGAGGATGCTCGGAGCCCCATGAGGAAAAATAGAGTTTAAATGTAATCGCACTCAAACCACGGTCTTGTTAGTTTGTCACTGAATTTTTTCCTGCACGAAATTATACTGCGTACAAATGACGTCATAAAAGATTACACTGAACTGTTCTCAGTGTAATTTAGTGCAGTACAAACGAACAAACCTATAAAGATAACCGTCCGATTAAAGTAAACGTAGCTATGGCTACATATTGCTGTGTTATTTCGCTATACAGGAAATAAATTATTAAAGGATACGCACGTTATTTTGTTTGTAAATGTTTGTTCTTTTTGGTCCATGTTTTCATTTTTCGATAATTTTATGTACTGAAGAACCTAGAATTCTAAAAATAAGTTTTCAAAAATGTTTGCTTATATTAAAAATTTTATTTTCAAAGTTAGAATCTACCTAACCCAGACGACGGGCTTTTACATCTCGAGTCTTCCACAACTACGAACTGGTTAAAAGGGAAATACAGGAAACTTTTCTCGGACAACTCGGACACTGATGCCATGCCCGATGCCATTGTTCATCCTAAGAGGCCTGTGTGAGAACCTCCTGCAGCTCCTAACGTTCCGGTCAGGGAGGTTAGGTCGATTGCCACGGACACGGCGGCTTCTTGGCATCCGGGGGATCCTGAATTCGAGGAGGCAGTGAAAAGGCTCCCTCAGGATTTTTTAAAGAACCGCCGTGGCAATAAGCGCCGGTTCCAGCTTTACCTACCTCCCCGATGATTCCCACGTAAAAATGTACAAAGTAGAAGCTCTTCGTCTTGGTCTAATTGAGTGGCCTACAAAAATTTAATTAATTTAATTAATTTTGATTTTGTTCATTTTAGAATTGTGCTTTTATGTTTAAATTTTGAGAATTATTTTTATAGACTAGTTTTTATTAAATTTTCTGCCTATATGTATAAGTGGGGCTGAATTAGGTTAATTTTAAATTTTCCTTGGTCTGTGTTGGTGATTACTTGTAGAAACTGTAGCATTCTCAATTTCATCTCGTCATTGAGCGTAATGTGCGGCACGTGCCATTCGATTTTTTCTAAGCTTATGCTTGCCGTTTTCGTTCCCGTACTCATGTACAATTATTGTCACTTCTGGAACGAAGTAATATTATTTCTTGTTTGGCGTTCATTATGATTTTCTTGTAGTCCTCGCAGAAGCCGAGCAGAAATTTTAACGGTATGTAGTTTTACGTTGTGTAATCAGCTTCGATATAATGGACTGAGGAGTGTATTTTTTGTTTGAATTTGATTAAAAGAAAACTTCGTTGGTACGAGTACTTTTTGACGAAAATATTCTATTGATATCGTTTTCAATTGTTTTTGTTTACATATTTTTTTAAAGGATGTATGATTTTTCGTATGAATTAAATTGTGGTAACATAACTCCCTGCCTTGAACATTTTTTTTTTTAAGAAAGTGTTCAAATATTCATAAATTGCAGATAAGTATGAACTGATTATAATAATAAAAATGAATTATTTTAACTACTCTTAACATGCACAGTTTCACTGTCACTATTTTCATTTTCAGGTACTGGAAGAGGACACAACTTCGCTACTGTTCTCTTGAAAATGCCCTTATGAGTCTTCACTGTAGCAACTCGAACTATGTTGTCACCGGGATGAAGCCCTACTATTCGTCCAAGAAGCCATTGGGAAGGAGGTAAGTTATCCTGTTTGATTATTACCAAGCTTCCAATTTTCAACCCTGGATTTTTGATCTTCCATTTCTTTCTTTCTTGCAGAAGTTAGTGACACAGATATTCTCGTGACCACCTTTTCCAAAAACTTTGTACTAATTGTTGCTGTAACTGGAAACGTGACAGCCTGTTTGTTGGTGTGTCCAGCAGTTGTAGTTCGGGAATAGCAGGTTTACCAATTAAAAAATGAGCTGAAGTTAGTGGCTGCAGATCATTGACGTTCGATGACAAGGGGTATAATGGTCTAGAATTTAAAATTGCTTCTATCTGTGTTAAGATTGTGTAAAATTCTTCATATGTTAATTTTGTGTCATTTATTACTCTTGATAAATGATGTTTTATATTTTTTATGTTTGATTCCCAAAGCCCTCCAAAATGAGGCGAGTTTGGGGGAATAAAATGCCAAGTTGTATTTTGATTTGTACAATAATTTGTAATTTCTGCTTTAGAGTTTGAGAAAAATTCATGCAAGGCAGATAGTTTTTTAGCTGCTCCGATAAAATTTGTTGCATTATCTGAATATAAATGAGCTGGTTTGCCTCGTCGTAATGCACACCTCAAAGCAGCAAGGAATGTTTCACTAGATAAATCTGTCACAAGTTCAAGATGCATAGCTTTAGTAGAAAAAGCAGATAAAAAGACAAATGTAGCTCTTTGTAGTCTTTGAACCTCTACCTTTACGATGTTTTTATGTTAAAAGGCCCTGCATAATCAATTCCTGTGATGTAGGAATGGATTTTTAATTGTAACTCGTTCTTTTGGTAAATTCGCCATTATTTGATCAAAAGATTTTGGTTTAGATTTAAAACATCTGATGCAATCTCGCACTACTGACTTAGCTACACTCATTCCAGATGTAACCCAATAATGCTGCCTTACTGTAAATAATAACAATTGTGGACCTGCATGAAGTAATGTTATATGTGTATTTTCAAAAATTAATTTCGCTAAACGATGTTACCCCCATAAAATTAAAGGATGTTTCTGAGCAAAGTTTAAGTAAGAATTTTTTAATCGACCACCAAGTCTTAATAAACTTTCAGGATCAATGAATGGAGCAAGAGATAATAAATTGTGTTTTGTCTTTAAATTTTTATTATTTAGTAATAAATTAATTTCTTGAGAAAAACTATCTTGCTGTGACAATTTTATTAATTGTTATTGTTATTGGTTGTTCTTCAACCTGTTCAAACTATTTAATTTAATTTAATAATAAATTATTTTCAACAGTAGTTGAGCAAACATTATTTACAGAATTTTTAATTAAAATTGAAAATGAAGATGATGGCCAATGATTATTGGGAAGAAACAACCATGAAGGGCCGTTCCACCAAAATTGAGACTTGAGTAAACTTTCAGGAGAAATGCCTCGTGAAGTAAGATCGGCAGGATTATCTTTTGTGTTTATGTATTTCCAATTGTTAATCTGTGTTAATTCTTGAATTTTGGAAATACGATTTTTTACAAAAATTGGCAATGAATGAGATGGAGTATTAATCCAATGTAATATTATTTGAGAATCTGACCACAGGTGACATGGGCATTCGATAATGAATGATTTTTGAACCTTATTAATTAATTGACTCAACAATAAAGCACTACACAATTCTAATCTTGGCATAGTTAAACATTTTAGTGGAGCAACTCTTGTTTTTGCGCATAAAAGATTAATTGAAATCTTTCCCTTTTGATTGATGCTGCGAATGTATACACATGCACCATATGCATTTTGTGATGTATCACAAGAAGAAGAAATACTGAATCCGGAGGATGCAAAAGAGAATTCGGTTTTCATATTCGACGACGTCGCTTGCGATAAGCAGGATAAGATACGAGATTACTTTAGTTTACTTACTTTAGAACATTTAATTTGCGACAACGCTAACTTTTTGATTTTATTTAAACAAGACGAGACGAATTTGCGGCATATATTTGAGGACCACGTATGCATGGACATGTCATTCGATCAATTTAAGTCGATGTGTGCTGAGTGTTGGAAGAAGAAATACGTGTTTATTTGCATTGATAAGGAGCATGATATAAAAGACGGAAGATATCGTGAAGGATTTGACAGTTACATACTGATATAAGCGTGGCCGCATCCATACAACTAAAACAGTATCAGTAGATTAGCTGTGGGGGTTCGGGGCCAATTCCCCATAAGAAATAACACAGGCCTCAAAAAACGTCAGAATGGTGGCATGATATCATCGCGCCGTAGGTGGTCGGAAGTGACCTTGGAGCGTCTGAAGGTAAACGGTGTCTGGTGACCTTTGACCTTGGAGCGTCTGATAAGCGGTGTCTGGTGCATTTTGTGATGTATCACAAAAACCATGTAATTCTAATTCTACATAATTTTTACAAACGACATGTCTATCTAATTGTAACTGATTTAACTTTGTTAAATTAGTTCGGAAGCGTAACCATGCAGTCTTTAAATCTTCTGGAATAGGATCATTCCAATCTAATTTAAGAAACCACAGTTTTTGAATAATTATTTTTAAGAAAATAGTGCATGGGCTTAACAAACCTAATGGATCAAAAATCCTGGCTACGTCAGACAAAATTGATCGTTTATTAATTGATAAAGAATTTTCAAAATTCTTGATTTGATAACCTAATGTATCGGATTTAATGTACCATTTTACTCCAAAAGTTTTTGAAAACTCATTATCTCCTAAATTTAAAACACTGACAGGTGTTACAGTTCATTTTTCCTCTCTGTTTCGAATACACCCTGTATAAGCGTTGTCGCGACCCCGTTTTCATTACTGTTTCAAACACGCCCTGTATAAGGCGAAATTAATTGTGCCGGAAAGTTGCTTGGAAACCACGACATGTACACATTGAGCTGATTGGTTCCCCCCAGCCGCTGAGATGAATTCTGCCAATGGTAAATCGGAGCGTGTCTCTCTCTCTCTCTCTCTCTCTTTGGAAATTGTTCCTTCTCGATCGAACGGAAAACATTGCGCCTTCTTCAGAACGAAGTCCGTCGTCTCCCGGGTTATATCTTATTTCGTTGAACAAATTTATTTTGTGCGAATCATTACATCAAGAGGATGATAGTGAATTTTACGGTAAATTGCCGCTTCTGACCAGGCCCTCGTGGAGACAGAAAAAAACGCGTGTTCGTGTTTGTTTCAGCTTCGATAAAGAATCGAGGTGAGTTTTGCACGGCGCAAAGTTTTCAAAATTGACCCTTACGTTCGATTTCTTTTATTGATAGGCTTCTTTTTACGGATTCTTCTTACTACGAATTTTATTACGGAAGACGCACTTTCGCATTGTGCAGGTGTTCATAGACTTGCGACGCTGAGATCCCCCCCCCTCCGACTGGCGGCATGATTGGCGGCATACATCAAAGAGATTAGCGGCGACTTTGATATATAGAGGCCGACAAGTAAACAAGACACCGACGTAATAGAGGTTGGAACATTACTTGTTATCTTTTCGCAGTTTTGAGCGTTAATTCGCGTTTTTGACTTTGCGTTATTCTTGCTTTGATTTCACCGCCGTTCGACATGCACTTTATTGCGTACACTCCGGTGTAAAATTAAAATTTTTTTTTTTTAACTTTAATGTAGAATAGTTCTATTTTATGTTTGATTTATTTCGTTGACTGGTTGTATAATAAACTAACGTGTTCTGGAGGTAATTGGGTTTCTTAATTTCTCCCTTTTCAAAAATTAAGTGGCGCCTATTTTTGGTTTGGCCTCGCGTTTCGGATTCGAACCCCCCGTCTCACTGCAGCTGGCTCGGCCACATCGGAGAAGTACAACCCGATGTGAAAACTACTACCTATCGACACAGGTGGGTAGCAAGTTTTGGCGCCCAAACGCGTGTGGCCCGATTTTGGTTTTTCGTTTCGTTTGTTGTTTAAGAATATTACGACCAGAACACTTGTTTTGTTAGGATAAGTTGCGCATTACGATGGAGTATAAATTATTACCGGACCGTCTTAATTTGGAAGAATTAAATTACGAATTATTGGTAAGAGGTATCCAAATTGACGGAACAGTTGCGCAAAAACGTGCAAATTTAAGACGGCAAATGCGTTTAGAAAAAGATTTACGCCTGCCTGTACCGAAATATAACGTGACTTTTGACGATGACGTGTCAGCCCTTCAGGAAAAAATTAGCGAGATTCGCTGCTTAATAGAGTCGTTTCCCGGCTCGACAGCTGTTTGTATCTACGATAAAATTTCAGCTAAGTTGGCTCACGCCATTGGTCGTGCTCAGCGTAGCCAACCGACAAATAGCGACGAGACGCGACAACGTGACACCAGCTTGCGGACGCTAGACGAACTCGCGTTTGATTTCGAGCAAACTGCGCTCAATTTTTCACCGAAAGAACCGGAAGTCACTGGGGTAACAACATCCCCTTTACTTGATTTGACTGCGATTGCCGAACATTTTCAAAACAATCCTTTGGCAGTATCTTGCGTAGTTCCCGATTCGATTTCGCCACCTAACGCGACATCTTCACCTGTGGTAAGCCCGTCATCGCCGAAAGCAAATTCATCGCGACTTAAAGTCACGCCTCCTGTAGTTAAGGCTGCTACACTCTTCGCGGCCGTGAACGAGATTAAGTCTGTGCCCGTTTCTAAGTGGGGTTTGACTTATAATGGAAATAATAAAGTCCTATCACTTAATGCTTTTCTCGAGCGTGTTGACGAACTTCGTGTTTCGAGGAACGTGTCCGAAATCACGTTATTCGCTTCTGCATCCGATTTATTTCGAGATAAGGCGTTAATTTGGTTTAGGGCAAATAGGAAATTTTGCGATAGTTGGACTGACCTCGTTAAACGTCTTCGCGAGGAATTTCAACCTTTTCAACCTTCAACTTTCAACTCAAGGCCCTGATGAATCAATGGGAATTTACACTTCGGTTATGATCACAATTTGTTTAATCGTTTGAGTGTCCCGGTTGCTGAAAGCGTTCAGGTCAAAATTCTTCTGAACAATATTGCCCCTTTTTATCAACGACAATTAGGATTGGTCGAGGTTACTTCGGTAGCACACTTGTTAAGGTTAGGTCGACAGTTGGAAGCTCGTAAGTCAGCTGTTGAAGCATACGTTCCGCCTCCACGTAAAAACATGGTCTTAGAACCTGATTTGGTGTACGTACAAGCCTGTGCACCGGTTGTTTCTGAATGTAAGGTGGAACCTCCCAAACCTAATAAGACTTTTAAATGTTGGAATTGCCAGAAAAACGGTCATTTGTCTCGAGATTGTTCCGAGCCCTTGAGAAGGCATTGTTATCAGTGTGGTCGTCCCAACGTCACTACCAAGACGTGCCCGGCGTGTTCAAAAAAACTACAGAACAACGCGCTAGATGATCGGTTAGTACGTTGCTTCAGTATTTCAAAGCCGATTGACCCTTTGGCAGTCCAACCTGTTCTCGACTATGTCTTGGCTCATGCTAAAAATGATGTGCGTCCCTATTTAACCGTGTCAATTTTGGGCATCCCGTTTCTTGGTCTTTTAGACTCTGGTGCATCTCGCACAATCATTGGCAGTTCGGGATGGGAAGTTCTCCAAACTTTGAACTTACCCTTTACCAAACATGTAACGTCGTGTACCGTAGCGAATGGACAACCCTGTTCTAGTCCTGGTAATGTGGCCACCCCTATACGACTGCGAGATCGCGTAAAAGTCATCGATGTTTTAGTTGTTCCTGAGTTACCTCATTCACTAATCTTAGGAGCAGACTTTTGGAAGTTGATGGGCATCGTCCCTGACTTGCGCTCCGGTGATTGGGCATTCAGTAAAGAATCGATTGACCTAATTGAACATCTTACTTCTTGGCAACATTTGACTGATTCGCAGCAATCTCAGCTGGAAACTCTAACTAATCAGCTGTTCGTAAATTCTCCACATGGTGAACTGGGTTGTACTAAACTCGTCGAACACACTATTCACACAGATAGCGCCCCGATAAAGCAACGCTATTACCCCATCTCGCCAGCAAGGCAAGCTGTTGTCAATAAAGAACTAGACATGTTGAAGCGTGGCATCGTGGAGAAATCCAAAAGTGCTTGGTCATCTCCCATTCTTCTCGTGCCTAAAAAAGATGGAAGTTTTCGCTTTTGTGTAGACTATCGTAAGTTGAACCAGGTCACGACTAAAGACGCGTATCCACTACCCTATGTCTCGAACATCCTTGACAAATTGAAAGATGCTAAATACTTGTCATCTTTGGACATCAAGTCAGCTTATTGGCAGATCCCAGTCGCCGAAGAATCCCGCCAATATACAGCATTCACTGATTGATTGATTGGATTCGTGGATTGTATCAATTCCGACGAATGCCCTTTGGCTTGCACAACTCTCCAGCGACTTGGCAACGTTTCATTGATCGTGTAATTGGTGCTGACCTTGACCCTCACGTGTTCGTCTATCTGGACGACATCATTATTGTAACGCAAACCTTCGACAAACATCTCGAAGTATTATCCGAAGTCCATAAACGCCTGACTGAGGCTGGTTTGACCTTGAATCAGGACAAGTGCACTTTCTGCCTTAGCGAATTGAAATACTTAGGTTACGTGGTGGATCGCCACGGTCTTCACGTAGATCCCGAAAAGGTTTAGTCGATGTTGAGAATGCCTAAGCCCTCAACGGTTAAGGAAGTGCGCAGATTAATCGGAACCGCCTCGTGGTATCGTAGGTTCATCCCTGGGTTTTCCACAATTATCGCCCCTTTGACCAAGTTGCTTAAGAAAAATTCTAAGCATCGGTGGGACGAAACTTGCTATGAAGCGTGGGAAAAGATCCGCGAACATTTGGTTTCTGCTCCAGTCCTTTCGTGTCCTGACTTCACCAAAGAATTCACGATTCAAACCGACGCTTCTGATTATGGTGTTGGAGCTGTCCTTACTCAACAACTTGATGATGGCGAGAAAGTCATATGCTATCTAAGTCGCTCACTATCTCGACCCGAGCGCAACTACTCGACGACTGAAAAAGAACTCCTGGCGATGTTATGGGCGATTGAAAAACTTAGGCCCTATGTGGAAGGTTCTCACTTCAAGGTTATTACCGATCACCACTCACTTCTTTGGTTGAATAAGTTGCAGAACCCTTCCGGTCGTTTATGTCGTTGGGCCGTACGCCTACAACAATACGATTTCAGTGTTATACATCGCAAAGGAAGGGAACATGTCGTACCTGATATGCTTTCTCGAACCGTCCCTGTTATCGACTCCATCGACTTCGATAATGTTAAAGATAGTTGGTACCTCAACTTCTTAAAGAAAATTCGTTTGGCTCCGGAAAAGTTTCCTAGTTTTCGTGTTGAAGGAAACATTATTTATAAACTCGTTCGAAACACTTATTATCGACTAGCTGAGGAGGAACCTCACTGGAAGCCTGTTGTCCCTAAGGAATCTCGATTGCAAATTCTTCATGAACATCATGATTCCCCGACTAGTGGTCATTTGGGTGTCTATAAGACTTACAATAGGATCGCCCAAAGTTATTATTAGCCCAAAATGCACGCCGATGTCGCGAAATATGTTCATAGGTGTCAAACGTGTCTTCGCACCAAACCCGAACAGAAAGCTCCGGCAGGGCTAATGGGAGGTCACTCTCGAATTTCGCGACCTTGGGAGGTCATTAGTATCGATCTTGTTGGACCACTACCTAGATCTTCTCGTGGGTATCAATATATCCTTGTGGCAACTGACTGCTTCAGTAAGTTCACTTTGTGTTTCCCTCTTCGAAAGGCTACCGCCCCTAAGATCGTTCAGCACATTGAGGAAAATATTTTTTTGGTTTTCGGAGTACCTCGTACTGTCATTTCGGACAATGGAGTCCAATTTAAGTCTAAGGAATATCAAAAACTTCTGACGGCATACCATGTGCGCCCTGCGTACACTTCGTTTTATCATCCAAAAGCGAACCCTGTCGAGCGCGTTAATCGCGTAATTAAGTCCATGTTGACTGCTTATGTGGCGGAAGACCACCGCAAATGGGATTTATTCCTGCCCAAAGTCGCTTGTGCTTTACGAACTGCTCGTCACGAAGTTACTGGTGTGACTCCATATTTCCTCAATTTTGGTCGTGAGATGTGCTTGAAAGGTAGTCTAACCCCTAACAATGACGTTGTGAAAGATGAATCCTTGGAAGTTGTTCCTCAGGATCCTAAGGATCTACAATCTCGTACCGGAAAGTTCGCAGTCCTCTACAAAAACGTACAGGAAAGGTTGCAAAAGGCTTATGAAAAGGCTAAAGGCCGATATGATCTTCGTAGGCGAAAGGTTGTTTACCAACCCGATCAGCGGGTGTGGCGTAAGAATTTCGTGTTGTCTGATGCATCAAAGCATTTCGCGGCCAAGTTGGCCAATAAATTTGTTGGGCCTTTCCTCATTAGTCGACGTACGTCTGCGGACACTTACGAACTTAAGGATTTTGATGGTAACATACTTCCTGGCACCTGGAATAGTGAACATCTTAAACCTGATCCACCTGATGAGTAGAACTTGTTTTATTCTTTTCGGCCTGCGGGATGGGTCTCTTAGAATGCTCCCGACGTAAAATTCTGCGTGGAGTAAAAGGCTCCTAAAAGATACAGTTCTTTTCGTTTAACATCTTTGAAAAGTTACTATTATCGGTCTGTGGATTGTGACTTGGATCACAACCACCTGCCCATGAATTTTCTTTTCTTCTTATTTCACCCTTTCTTCTACTCTAACTCTGTTTTCTTTTCGGATTGATCAGCTCGGCCTTGACAGCTTTGAGATATCCTCCGGCATCCGTCAAAGCGTGTGGGAATACCAAGCGTACTGGATCTCGTGAAGGTATGGCTTGCCCTCTCTCTCTGATGTACCGCTATGGGATACGCTCAAGGAAGTCATGTCTGTAGTATGGTGTGTTCCGTGAAGAAATCTTTATCTATCCTATCATCTGTCTCTCTCGACTTTTCTTATCTATTTCTTTAGTCTCTACTTCGGATATTGGGTTAACAATCTATTCCGTTTGGAATGTCTGTTATTCGGATTCGACCTAATTTTTGTATTTTGCGTTATTGGATGTGACATACGTCACTATAGAAGCTTTAGTCTGGAGAATGTCGACTCTCTCTCCCTAATAAGTCGTCTCTACGTCAGGACGCAACATTCCCAGGGGGGTGAATCATTAATTCTCCTGGCTTTTGGCTTGAATTTTCTTCGTGGTCTCCGACCAAATATTCTCGCGTAGTATCAACTCGTCCGTGTTTCATTTATGTTGTATGGTCTAATTTCGAGACCTATCGTTCGTCTCCGTGCCATTCCGTTTCGGCTAAATTATAGTGTGGACACCAGAAATTTTACCTGTGGGCAAAATTTCCATCTTAGTAAGGGTGGGATTGTTATAGTTCATTTTTCCTCTCTGTTTCGAATACACCCTGTATAAGCGTTGTCGCGACCCCGTTTTCATTACTGTTTCAAACACCCCCTGTATAAGGCGAAATTAATTGTGCCGGAAAGTTGCTTGGAAACCACGACACTGTACACATTGAGCTGATTGGTTCCCCCCAGCCGCTGAGATGAATTCTGCCAATGGTAAATCGGAGCGTGTCTCTCTCTCTCTCTCTTTGGAAATTGTTCCTTCTCGATCGAACGGAAAACATTGCGCCTTCTTCAGAACGAAGTCCGTCGTCTCCCGGGTTATATCTTATTTCGTTGAACAAATTTATTTTGTGCGAATCATTACATCAAGAGGATGATAGTGAATTTTACGGTAAATTGCCGCTTCTGACCAGGCCCTCGTGGAGACAGAAAAACGCGTGTTCGTGTTTGTTTCAGCTTCGATAAAGAATCGAGGTGAGTTTTGCACGGCGCAAAGTTTTCAAAATTGACCCTTACGTTCGATTTCTTTTATTGATAGGCTTCTTTTTACGGATTCTTCTTACTACGAATTTTATTACGGAAGACGCACTTTCGCATTGTGCAGGTGTTCATAGACTTGCGACGCTGAGATTCCCCCCCCCCCCTTCCGACTGGCGGCATGATTGGCGGCATACATCAAAGAGATTAGCGGCGACTTTGATACATAGAGGCCGACAAGTAAACAAGACACCGACGTAATAGAGGTTGGAACATTACTTGTTATCTTTTCGCAGTTTTGAGCCTTAATTCACGTTTTTGACTTTGCGTTATTCTTGCTTTGATTTCACCGCCGTTCGACATGCACTTTATTGCGTACACTCCGGTGTAAAATTAAAATTATTTTTTTTAACTTTAATGTAGAATAGTTCTATTTTATGTTTGATTTATTTCGTTGACTGGTTGTATAATAAACTAACGTGTTCTGGAGGTAATTGGGTTTCTTAATTTCTCCCTTTTCAAAAATTAAGTGGCGCCTATTTTTGGTTTGGCCTCGCGTTTCGGATTCGAACCCCCCGTCTCACTGCAGCTAGCTCGGCCACATCGGAGAAGTACAACCCGATGTGAAAACTACTACCTATCGACACAGGTGGGTAGCACAGGTTCATTTTCATTTTGAAACTCCTGCAAAAAAAGCTTGCTATTAGAATTCCATTTTCTTAAATGAAAACATGCTGAATGTCGAGTCCTTCGGATAGATGCAACATTACCGTCGATATTTTTCACTTTATAGCCTAAACTTTGTAAAAACAATATATTGCTCGATGTTAACCTTTGGGGAGCTGTCTTCTGAATGATGAATTCTGCGGGCTTGTTTTGTATATTATTACTATCGTTATTTTTGTCGTGGAAATGCAGACCCATCACTTCACGTTTGCTTTTTCAATTCCAGACCGATTCGAACTTGTTTACCTCTTAAATTTATCAATGATCCGTTCTGATCGAGTAACGATAACGTAATGTTATCGGTCTTGTGCACTCTTACAGGTAAATAGAAGATGTTGTTGGAATCGACGGACGGTGAAAATTCAAAAACCGTATGCGACATCTTTTCGTTGTAAAACGAATCGGTAGCAACGTTACACTGCACACGGATTGTCGTCACCTTTATAATTTCCACTGGTAAATCCGATTGATGTAATAGATTCGGTTCTAATATTTTCGGCGAGAAGCCCAACATTCGGCCTATCGAATCTGGTTTTTCAAAATCGATCTTAAACCTGCACTTAATTTCACACTTTAGCGTATTGTTGTTCGGTTTTAGCGAAAGCGTACCATTTAATTCTGTCTGCAGAAATTTCTCCAGATCCTCCACTTCGTAGGAGCCCGTTGGAATTTCGATAATCTTGCCGTCGCCGTAATAAAATTTGTTATTCTTTCGCTCTTCAACGTTAGGCACAGTATTGTAGGTGTAAAGACTTAGTAATCCGATTTGATATTCGTAGTTCGATAGGCGGATAATAATTTGCCGAAAGTACGGTACTGTTGCCCACCAACGTGAATGTTCTCGACATGACTGCGTATCTTTTTCCTATGCTTTGCCCTCTTTATGTAAAAATTCTAAACACAGATGTCCACAATTGTTGGCGTTGAATTTTTGATATCTCTTGTGATTGTAGTCGAAATACAGCACGTGTTTATTTCTTGTAAAATAAGCGACCCAGTGCGTTCCGGAACCGTTTTTCGAATCTAAATTTATTATGCCGGTTTCGAATTTACAAGGTTCTCTAGGTAAATCATCACGCATAAAGACGCCTCTAAAATGTGACACGTTTTTGTTTGCAAATTTCGCCAGATGGAAATCGGTCAGGGCTATTCGGGGCAGTCTATCAATTAGTTTTTTTGTTGTTTTGGTTGACGAATGTAGAGACCAAGTCCCTTACGATACGGTTTCAAATATAATCCGTCGCCCTTTTTTCCCAGCGAGATGGTCTCCATTGTTCGATTGTGCCGTTTTGCTTCTTTCAACTCCCTTCTCTGCACCTGCACCACTACGCGTAGTCATTTGGTCTGACAGACTGCGGTCAACAGAAGCAGAAGTAAAATTTATATACAGTCGTGTGCGCGCGTGTACGTGAAACATGCGAATTGTCAAGCAGGCGCATAAGCTTCCCGTAATGAATATGAATTTTTTGTGCGAAGAGACAAAATTGAACCGTCACCCTTTATTACCCTCAACGATGAGATGTCTCGTCGCGGGAACGTCAAATTCTGGAAAAACCAACATCGCGATTTCTTTGATCGTCCATCCGAACGGTCTGTCCTTCGAAAATGCCTACGTTTACTCCAAGTCCCTGTATCAACCGAAATATCGAGCGTTGGAGCAAATTCTAAATGAAGTGAAAGAAGTAAACTACTTTGCGTTCAAGGACAACGAAGAAATACTGAATCCGGAGGATGCAAAAGAGAATTCGGTTTTCATATTCGACGACGTCGCTTGCGATAAGCAGGATAAGATACGAGATTACTTGTTGACTAATCAAAATATTTGAGACGAAGAAGTACCAGAAGATGACGAACTATAATCATTATCAGGGCAATATTCACTTTCAGATGATGAAAATGATTCTTTGGTCGAATTATCACTAACTTCAATATCTGATTATTTCAGAAGAGATAGGAATGGAAGACTGTGAAGATGCATTTTCTTTGAAAACATTTTTTTTCCTATTAGAAAATTCAATTTTACTGCCTCATCAGAGAGGAGAAAGCAAACGTTTCCACGGCTAGCCCGGCAAAACATAAATGCCTAGCCGAGAAAATAATTGACGAAGCTTTACCACTAGATGGCGCAACAATAATTTCTGGAATGCACGCTCATCGACGTCAAAAAATTAACAAACGTGTTCTTTTTTAATTTAATTCCACTGGTATTTGGTTTTAAAAAGGATTAAAATTATCAAGAAAAGAAAAACCAACTCGGCAGCTGTGGGATACGAACCCACGCCTACGAAGAGACTGGTGCATTAAATCACCACCATAACCTCTCGACCACGCTAGTACCATTGGCTTCGTTCAGATGACGGAAAATATCATAAACGGTTTACGATTTTTCATCTGAACGTTTACGCTCCAAGGATCGGGATGAACATGTTTAAGTAGCGGACGCCATTTTTTGGAGCGATTCGATTTTACGCTACCCTAGCGAAAACGTGTTTAAAAACATGGCGTCTACAAAATCTGTACAATAAACGGAGTACAATATGAAGTGTTTGGTGACAGAGAAGTTCATGAACGATTAAGCAGTTTATTAATTCTCATTTCGAGGTCGTTCATTTCTGCTCCGCAAATTTTGCATGGGTTCCCAGAGGTTTATTGCGTCCAAAATAATTATTGTTGAATTCATTTTTATTTAATTTAGTTCGAAATGCTTCTTAGACAAGACTTACACACTGGGCACTAGAATATTTATATTTAATAAAACGGTTTACGCTACCGATCGTTCAACTGAAAACTATATAAGCAGCGTAAACTGTTTATGATTAATCATAAACTGTTTACGATATTTTCTTCATCTGAACGAAGCCATTGATTTACTCTTATAATCATTACTAGTACATAGAACACTGTGTTTTAAAACATCTATAATAATTTTAATAGTAACTCAATTTTAATATTTTTACTTCAAGAAAAAGAACGTTTATGTGATATTAACAAAATTAATAATAATGTTGTGTAGGAAAAAAAATAATGTGTAAACCATGGCGGTAAAGCAGTTTTCGAGGTCTCGAATTCTGCCGTTTTTATGAATTCAATATTTTTTAATAATAAACTTGCTGTTTAAAGCTGTGCAATTGTAGAAAAAAAGTTGTTTATATTACGTACGTACGTTATATTATATTACGAATGTATTTTTTGTCTCGACCTAACGGTCTCGACAAGAAACCTAACATTCTCAAGCTCAAAAAACCTTTGCTTTGCGCACTTAATATAAACATAACTATATTTCATTGCCAGTTCGGTTTTTGTTTCTTGAGGAATCCATACTAAAAACATTAGTAAAAGTAAAATCAATAACCGAATATAAAACAAGGTGCCCTAATATGCAAGAATTACAAATTTTGCTGCAAGTCGGCTGGATTGCAATGAGGTCCCCGAGTATCCTCTGTATAGCGCTATTTCGGGGCTAATTGGGGCCTCATCAGCAGAACAGTAGTTCGAGAACACCATCGCAATCCTGTCGGCCAGCAAGCTTTACGCAAAGATAGCGCGTAATTGCAAATACAACGTTTGGTCGCGAAACCGCTCTCATAAGCTATTCCCTACAAGATGGTCAATGTGGACAAAGCGTACCATCGCATAATTGCAAAGTTTGCTGCAAGTCGGCTGGATTGCAATAGGGCCCCAAGCATCCTCTGTATAGCGCTCTTTGGGTCCCATTGCAATCCAGCTGACTTGCAACAAACTTTGCAATTATGCGATGGTACGCTTTGTCCACATTGACCATCTTGTTTGAATTGGCTTCCGGTTGGAACCGCGTCACGTTGACTTCTACTGCCGACGTTTCGTTCTTCATTGCAGTTGAGACTCAACGACTAACCAGAAGCAGCAGCAACACCACCAGCAGCAGCAGCCCTGAAGAAGTTCTTCTGCAATGAAGAACGAAACGTCGGCAGTAGAAGTCAACGTGACGCGGTTCCAACTGGAAGCCAATTCAAACATGGACGACGGCCGCGGAAGCCTTCAAGTAAAATTAATTGGCCATCTTGTGGGGAATAGCTTATGAGAAAGGAGTATTCGTTATTATTTGCATTTTCCGCACAGTTTCTAGATAATTAAATAGTTATTTCTGTAACAAGGGAAAAAGTGATATTTTTCTTTCAAGGAGCGACGTTTATAAAGCACACAAGGTAAGAAGAAATACTTTCTTTCCGTTTTTGCCTACTTCTGTCTCTTATTTTAGGGAACCAAGTCTAACTTTCTGTTTTGGCATTAGAAAAATTTATTTCTTGATTAAATATTTCAGATAATTTTAAAAGTGACTCGATAATTTTAGAAAATATCTAAGGTTATTGTGAGATATTTCAAAAAGTCATTTTTCTATTGAATTTTATGTTTACATAATGTCAAAAAGTCTTTTAGAAATGATAAATTTTAAAGCATAATTTGGATGAATTCTTTAAAACAATGAAGCTGGGCGATTTCGGGTAAATAAACTGACAATAGTTTATTTGTCAGACGAAAACAAAACGTTGAAGTGAGTGCCATTTTGAAGGTACAAATTACAATGAAATTGTTAAACAAATTTTCATTGAACAAGAATGAAGTTGAAGTTACAATGAAGCGATTATAAAAGAGCCCATGCCAGAATTCTGAAAAATTGTTTAGCAACTGATAAAACTTTTTAATTATGTTCGCGATTTACCCTGTATACTAATGCAAGTCAAGATTGAAAGCAAGTATATTATTCCACTGAAAAAGAATAATTTGTCTAAATTTTTAATACCCCTGTCAAAATCTTAAATTAATTTTTATTTATAAATCTTATGGATACGTATCGAAATATACAGCGTGTCCAATGTTAATAACATTTCTAGCAGAGATTTGGTAAAATAGGATGAATTGTATGTAATAATAACTAACTAAACCAAACCATAAAATTTTAAAAATTTGTTACCTATAGGCGCCATGTACATCTCTGCGTTCAGCGCCGCCTGGCGTGGTGATTTGTGAATTAGTGATATGAAAATATTTCTTGAGACTGATTGCATGGGAATAATATCACTCTTATGACAATTTACGATTGAAGTATATAATACTTGAGGTTCCTGGTATTCAAATACATTACAATATTCAAGTTCAAATGTACAGGGTGGATCAATTTCGATGTCTCTTATGGGCATCTCTGTAACTATAAGAGATAGAAAAAAACTAGTGGCCAAGTCTCGATCTCTTTTTTAGAGATAAAGTCAATAGTATAAACAAAAATTGGCTATCTTCTTTTGTTTAGAGTTATGAGCCAAAATTGAGATTTTCGATTTTTCGTCAATCGGTCATATCTCGTTTATTTTTGCAGATATTAAGAAACTGTTTTAACATTATTAGAACACTTTTTGGAATACAATTCAGTTTTTTGACATTTAATAAAATTTTTGAGTTTTAGCATAAAGTTATATTTCTTTAAATGGAAATCATAGTAGACAATGTCATCATTAAATAGAGATTTTTTTTCCTGTTTTCAAAAATATATACTTTGTTAGGTTTATTTCTTACAGTTAATAGAATAAACGCCTTTTTTTATTATTTTTGGTGCATTCTTTTCTTAGTAGGCTAGTTTTAACGAAAGCCGACAATTTTCTTTTGTTTTTATTAAATATTAACCAAGATTTGATGATTGGATAGCACAAGAGTGAGAGGTATTGCGATGAACATAAGAGATAGAAAGCTAGCGCCGATAGAGCTGGGTTGGGTTACAATATGAGTTGGCTGCGTATTTTAGCGCGGCAGTATTTAAATTGTGATTTTATTTTGATATTATCTTCTGGATTTTAAGTTATTTATTGTGATATATCAAGAGCTGTGTTTATTATCTACTTACATTTCAATATTAACTTTTTCTGCAATAATTCCTTATTTTTAAGATGTTTTTAATTTATACATATAATTTAGTTAATCATCCCATGAAATGCATATTTGATCGAAAAAAATGCGTTTTAAACTTTTCGAATTTGACCCAAACCACATGGTATCGGTATTGTTGTAATCTTTGTGACTCTTTGAGGATGCTCGTTCTATCTTTCTTTCTCTTTATACGGCTGCAACTGTCAAAATATTTGAACCAGAGTTGATATTTAATAAAAACAAACAAAAAAATTGTCGGTCTTTGTTGAAACCAGCCTACTAAGAATAGAATGCACTCAAGAATAATAAAAAAGACGTTTTATTAATTTGACCAATATTTTGCACCTATCATTCAATACGAGATTTAAATTATGTGCAGCGCAATGCACAAAATCAGCAGTGGGCACTTTTTCTCTTATTCTTGCCTGAAGTCCAGAATATTTCCCGCTCATGTTAGAACCTCTGCATTTTCCTACGTCAATTTTCATTTTTTTTAATGTGTTCAGAATTATATGTTCAAAATTTTTGGAACTTTGATTCTGTATATTTCAATAAAACCGAGGAACGATTCCTTTATTTCTATTTTGCCGCCGGCAACAGATTTATCGTAGTTTAGATTAACGTTAACGTGGCGAATACATATATATACATATATATCTCTTCTATATATACATATATATCTCTTCGAGATATCTTGCGTTGTATCGACGATTATAACGGCGCTTTAGAAATTTCACGAACTATATCTTGTATCACACATTTAGACATCAGGGCTATGATTTCATTCTGGGTATCGTGATGTAAATATTTGTTCCCATTGCTTTCATTTGTATATGGGAGTTTAACAAAGCATCCTAACGCGACACCAAACCAATCATATTTAGAAAGTTGCCACTCTGAGGTCCTATTTCATAAACATTCTCGCGATGACCACGAAAGGGTAAATTGCAAATTGCTAAAGTTCGTATTGTATCAAAAATTCTTACCAATATTTGTTTGATGGTTACATGCGATCCCTTAAGCAAATTTTCTACATTTTTGTTTTTTCCCCAAGATGTGTATGCTACACATGCACGAAAATGAGCTGCACTTTCTTCATGCGTTTTAATTTTTTTACTTAGGCCTTTCCAATCGCTGATGGTACCGTCGCATCCGAAAAAAGCCAGCACGGTTGGCAGTAAACTGCATTTAAAACTTGGGAATAGCATAACCAAAATCTTTCTATTTTCTGTTTAGTTTTAGTAGTAGTATAATAATATTCAACACTAAATGACCGATTTATATATACATTCCTAACAAATGGCCCAATAGGTCTATTTGGACATGCTGCAATAATTTTTCGCTTCATCTTATCAAACAACTTGTCAGGAAAAACGCCCTATCCGTATTAAATAGAACTAATTCATTGTCGTCTACTGTGCTTATTTCTTGGATATCTAAATTTAATTCACTTACATCGCAATTTTGTTCCTCGACTCCAATTTTTGTGGACTCAAAGTTAGATTCTGAAGATGAAGTTTGACTGGTAAAATCTTCTTGACTGATATTCTCGTTATCCTTTTCGTCCTGATTTTCCTTATGTTGCTGTTTATCTGTGTTTCATTTAATGTTTTTAAAAAACTGTCGATCTTAGGATAAAATGATTCTCATTTAAAATTAGGGTGATATACCAAATTCTAACATCTTAGAAAAAAAAATTGAATTACGGAAAATTAGGATTTAAATACAGTTGTAAGACATTAACACTGTCAGGTGCTAATATGGACGGAGTGAATAATCATATTTTATTTATTTTTGGTCAATAAATATGTACATGGCGTTAACATTTTACAATTTTACTGAAATATTTATAATTAGTAATTTTCCGTAATTCTATTCTTTTTTCTAGGATGTTGGAATTTGGTATATCTCCCTAATTTTAAATAAGAATAATTTTATATTATTAAATTTTTCTCCTAAATTCAAAAGGAAGACAACTTTACCTAAACAGATTTTACTTCTTCTTATGTTAATTCCTCCACCTTGAAGACTTTTGGCGTCAAATTTGGCACAAATTCATTTCTCGTCAAGCAGACCTGAACTGCAGAACATGAAATTTGAATGTGAAATTTTTTGGTTAATTATACGTATAGTGAACTCAATCCGTGGACACACTGTATATCTTTATAACTGGTTTACATTTATATTATCCTTTCGGGGTACGCGGTTTATTACCGCGTACCTAACTACTAAACTTTAGTTTAGGGTAAGCAAATAGAACGTCTACATGTTTAATATTTTTATAACATTTTGTAGTCATATTTAGTGGGGTTGATTTTGTGAGAAAATATCTCCAGTTTATCTATTAAAAGGTAAACACACGGTGTTGTTTAATAACACGTGTTGTTTTATTTATGCCGGGCGACGTTGAGTAAAATGGAAAAGGAAACCAGGTTGACGCGACATTTTTGTGACAAAGAAAAAACATTAACGCAAAATCAAGTAAATCGCGCGACAAACATGAAACTTGTTAAGCAATGTTAAGCAACAAAATACATACGGAAATGGCTTTGCATCTCCCGAACATTATTTAATACCAAGCTGCTCTTGGAAATATTTAAACACGTTGAAAACATTATCTAGAATTTTGCTAACGTACCTACATACCTTTTGCATGATTTCAGTATGTTACTAATGCAACGTGCATTTATTTTTATACTGCTTCTCAAGTACATTCATTTCTGTAAAGTAGCAATCATAATAGATGATCGAGGTCGGATTTTACGTAAAGTCAAAAATATATCATTAAAAAAAAAATTAATCTTAAAAATTAAACAAAGGCATTTTACTTATGCGGCCTCTATAGATGATATAGGAAAAGTGCGCTAGCATCGACCTATGTACTTTAAAAGGCCAGGCTGGCGGAACCACAATAATTCAACTTTATCGATTTAAATAAGGTTTGTTTCGACTACAAATCAATAGTATCACAGGACATTGAAAAATAACGTCTAATAATGATTTTGTCTACTCCAAAAAATAGTACTTATCGTCACCCTAATTAAGTATTAAGCAAACATAAAGAAATAATTTTGTAAATAATAAAGTAAATTGAGAGTACTGTATTAAATGTGTTTTACAGGATTTGTTTGTGAAATTGTTAAATTCAAAGCCGTTTTTTGGCGGTGCACTAATTTTAAATTATTTCGTATGTTTCGAAATGTGCATTTTTTAGCGTTGAAACAATGACGTCATGTTTTGAAACGGCTGCATACATTTCAAAACGCTGTGAAATTATTTTTTGAAATTATTTCAAACTTTAGTGGAGGTTAAAAGTAACAAGATCTACTCATAACGTGCAAACAGCTTGCGTTTTGAAACAGTATAGGAAAGTTATTTTAGCGGGATCATCATTATTGACTTCAAAATTAAAAGTTTTGAAACAGCACCATTCGGTTTTAAAACACTTTTGCACGCCAAAAAACGGCTCAATTGTGGTTGTCGAATATTTTAAGTTTTAAGTTTAATACTTCTAGAAATATGCGATTTAGAATTACATGTTCCTCCCAAATAGAGTGGCCTATTAAACGTTTTCGGTGAAGGGAATATACAAAAGTTCTGAAAATTAGTGCACTGCCCTAAGGGAAAGCGATATTTCAGATTAAAATATTTTCACTTTTATATCACTTCCGGTTATACCGGAAGTCGCCGTTAACCTTCTTAGTTTAAATAGAATGCTATACTTTTTATTGCAAAATTCTGATTTTACACATTATTTGAAATAAAAAATGTTAAGGCTTCCCTATACCTAAATGTAACCGATGTTGAGATATCTTCAAATTTATTTAAAAAATTGTTTTGGTGACCTTTTATTTAAGACAATATGTTTACGCCAATTTCAAATTTAAAGATTGAAGTGACATGTCGTTTAAAAGTATAATGTTCAAATTTTCAAATCATATCCTAATTATCCCTGAAAAATTCATAGGGTGGTCACAATATGGTGTCAAAGGTCATTATGTTTAACTGCCCAAAACTCAATTTTCGTAAATGGAACACCCTGTATATTTTCATATCATCAGATACAGAATCAAATTCTACATCGATTGGTATTAGCATTCCCTATACCTATATCCTTCAGTTTTCTTGTTGACTTTTGACATCATATCGTGACCACCCTATGAATTTTTGAGGGATAATTAGGGTATGATTTGAAAGTCTGAACATTATACTTTTAAACGACATGTCACTTCAGTCTTTAAACTTGAAATTGGCATAAATAAAAGGTAAGGAGTTCGGAAATTGAACGAGTGAGGGCGGCGCGTAGCTGTTGTAAGTTAAAGTCCCCGGTTCGGCTTTATATCCACAAGCTTTCGTCCGCTTTACGAATGAGTCACGGAAGCGATACGGAACTGGTGTCGTTGAGGTGCTTAGCGGTCTAGCCTGGCCGACTTGGAAAGTCGTGTCGCTTGGCGGCGTGGGTTCGAATTCCACCATTAACCATGTATGTTCAGACTAATGATTTAGACCCAGCTTTAATACATGTCGTCGTAATTGTCTGATTCAACGTTGATTAATTGCTATTCTACAACCTTTTTTACACGTGGACATTGACGTTTAAAAGAAATTGATTGCCGCCACATTTTTTCGTTGTTTCAACGTAAAAAACTCACGAATTCAACATTTGGTTACACGTTATTCTACAACGTTTTTTATATGTATGTGTGCACTGGGATTTAACGTTGAAATACCGTGGACAAAGACGTTTAAAAGAACTTGATTCGAGCGTTGTTAAAACGTATCAATAACACACGAATTCAACGTTGATTAATTGTTATTCCACAACGTTTTTTACACGTGGACAGAGACGTTTAAAAGAAATTGATTGCCGCCACATTTTTTCGTTGTTTCAACGTAACAATAGGGAGTTTTAGCAAAACGTTTAAAGGAACCCCTTAAACGACAACTATAAATTTAATTTTGTTGTTATGCATTTAACGTACGATTTTCAAATATACTTTTAGCAAGTCAACTGTTTGGGCGATTAAACCTAAACGTTAATAAAATTTATCCAGAGTGTCCCGTATATGAATTCGAAATTGTAAATGTCCAAATTACGTAAGTGACAACTTGTAATTATCATTTCGTGATTGATAATGGAAGAGATCATTGAAGCAGCTGCTTTGGGTGATCTAAATAACGATGAGATATAAGATGCCATTCTGTACGATATATTAAATCCTAGACCAAGGCGAAATCCTCATGTAAGATCGACGACTTATAGTAGATTAATAAAGGTGCAGCTATGGATAGCTGTTGGGCTTTCATTGACGGAACAGCGCGTGCTATATGCAGACCAAAATTGCAGCAAGAAGAATACTATTCAGGACACAAGAGACAACATTGTGTTAAATATCAATCCGTGCTATGCCCAGATGGTATAATAGTCAACTTATTTGGTGCCGTACCAGGAAGAAGACACGATGCTGGAATATTAAGGCAGTCTAATTTATATGCTCAGTCGGAAGCAAATACGGTTTTCCCAAATGGTCGCCGATTTCAGATTTATGAAGATAGTGCGTACCCTATAAGAGAATTGTTAATACGACCTTACACGAACAGAATTTTAACTCCACAACAAGTGCATTTCAATGATTCAATGAAATCTGTTAGGAATGGGGTTTTGGTAAAATTGTCAACGAATTTGCTTTTCTTGATTTAAAAAAAATATAGAGAGCATGTATAAAAGTGCAGTTATACTTATAAATTGTCATACCTGCCTGTATGGAGTCAGACAGCACAATATTTTAACATAGAACCACCACAATTAGAAGAGTATTTAGATGCTCAACATTGACAATTTTGAAAATTTTGAAAAAATTTTGAAACTTTATTATTTCTTTCGATCAGTTTAATATAAATGCTGATAAAATATTTTCTTTACAATTTGTTAATATTATTTTTGCTTAGAATAATAACAATGTAATTATATTTAAAGTTGGTTTGTGATACAAAAAAAATACATGAAAAAAAATTAAATAATTTTTCTACTTTTACAAAAAAATTTATTGAAACCATTACATGAAGGAAAAAAAATGAAAAATTTCTATTTCTTAAGTAGAACATGTTTTAATAGTAAACTCTGAATTTCATTTTGTTGCTTCTCAATTAGCATTCTGTGGCTTCGTTCTTGGATTTCCATTTTTAATCTTTATTCTCTCTCAAATCTTTCTATTTCAAACTTTGCTTCATCAAGCTGCATCTTCCTTTCTTCCATTGATATCTTTCTCTTCTCTAAATTTAATTCTCTTTCTCGTAATTTAGCTTCCTTTTCTTTTCTTTCAAATATTGAAGACTGGAGTTTTGTAGGGTCCTTTTTTTAGATAAACGGACTGTTAATAAGGATAATGAATGAATATTAAGCGAAAATATAACAGCACACTGCCTTACTTAAATTTTCTTGATTAATTTCACTTGTTGTACTACCTTTTGAAATAGGCAATTCGTGTAAATTGCTAGTCTCTTCATGATTATTTTCATTAAAACCTTGATTATAATTGTTATACATTTACTTCTAAACACTAAAATGATCTGCAGTTAAGAAAGTAAATAACAAATCAAATCATAATTGCAATTTAAATTTGAAAGGTTATTGTTAATAAATCGGTCAACACCGATTTTGATGTTGGACGCACACGAAAACAAGAAGTCCATCAACCTATATTTTATTAGATCTTCCATTTCCCATGTTTATACAAGAGAAGTGTAAAAAATCAATAAAATTATCAATTGATTATCAAGTTCATCCTACTGAAAGATGTTCATTATATTAAAAAAAAATATGCCGAAGAAAATTGCAATGCTAATTATTCTCTAATCGACTTAAGCAAATGAATTTAAGTAAATCAAACATCAAAATCGATGTTCATCAAGTTATTGACCTATACAAAAACGAAAATTAAAACAAATTCTAACTTTGGGAAGGATCTGCATCACTGAACTCATCGCAATATCATGGCAATATCTGTTTAAAAAATTTGAAGATGCAGCCGTATCTCTTGTCCTGTTTTGCCTGACTTACACATACTTTCTTGCCCTTATTATTTTCATTGGAGTTCTTAAATTCTCTTGCGAGATCTACAATTTGTTGCAATAACTGCTCTTTCTCATTATATTGTTCTTCGGTACCAGATCTAACGTAAATTAAAAAAAATTGTTACGAACTTACTTTCTTAAATTTACACGATCATCTTTTTTAAATAATTTAATGAGATGTTCTGTGTGTTCACGTACCGTTCTTACAGAAAAGTTTTTACTAGTATTCCTCAAAACATTTTTTTGAATATTATGCCTAGAACCTCCTTTAAAAGTAACAAATCCTCGTTAATATTAAAACGTAGTTTTGTACTTTTAGAAAGTGACATTTTTCTTATTTTTAAAATGTCAGGTTGACGTACGTGAAACGTTTGTCGTACTTCCGACAACCAACTCAGAAAGACGTAGTCCGTCTTTAGAAAAACGTTTACGGCAACGCCAAAATTTTTAGTTTCATAGCAACAGGAGAATAACGTAATATCAATCGTACGTTTTGCTAAAACTTCCTAATAACTAGGGAGTCTAAATTAAAATCAGTTTGATATATCATGAGCGTACGCTTCGAAAGGGTGGGGTCGTAACCAGTATACGAGGCATAGATAACAGCGGGCGAGCTCGACGACGCTCGAGTGCACCGAGCCGAACAATGCGCTACTGCATCGAAGCTCGCGGAAAATATATGCCGACTATGCCGTCTCCGTTTGGTCGACTAGCGCGCATAAAAAAACTGATTTAAATTTAGACTCCCTGCTAATAACACATGAATTCAACGTTTGGTTACGTGTTTTCTACAACGGTTTTTACACGTACGTGTTTTCGCTGGCTTACAACTTTAAAACTTGTCTTGGACCAGGTTTAGATAAAGAGAAAGTGTGGTATGAAAATTATCAGTTCGTGTTTTAAGCGATGTTTGTCAAACAAGGTTTTAGTAATTTTTGAAGAATTACGTGTAGTAAAAGTTCCTCTTTGAGGTCGCTGCAAAGGAAGAAGTCTTTCATATCTTGAATAATTATTTATAAATATTTTTTCACATTCCTCGTCATCCTTGGACATAGATTTAACCGTAGGACAATCCTCATTTGTCCAAAATTTATTTATTACATAATGTAAAACTTGATTTTCATTTATACTGAATAAACAATTGGAATTCATATTGAATGAATGAATTTGATCAGCTGTAATATAACCAAAACTAGTGTTTTGTAATATGGACATATTCTTCCCCAAGAACATTTTACCTGATCTGATTAAATTTCAAAAATGACTACCACCAATCAATAAATCAATTTCCTTTGATGTATCAAATTAGGATCAGCTAACTTAACATTGGCTGGAATCTTCCAACCAGAAATATTAATAGTTTTGGATGGTAAATTATTTGTAATTTGTTCTAAAATTAAACAAGAAAGATTAAAATTGAAATTATTGTACATTGATTTCACGCGAATATTTCATTTTTTATTTATTTTAGGAGAAATTTGATTAATTTCAGTAATGTTCATGTTTATATTCATTGGTAAGTGGTAAGTTTAACTTGTTTATTAATCCTTTTGAAATAAAATTTGATCGTGAAGCACTCTCTAATATTGCATTACAAATATTAGCATTTCCATTAGCATCATAAATCAGCACCTGTGCTGTTGATAAGAGTACATAAGAATTCAAATGCCTATTTGTCAAAGTCATATCATTTTTATTAAAATTCTCCTCTGAAGGATGTAATAATCTATTATGATTTTGGTTGCAAATATTACAAGGCTTTGATTTATAATCTTTAGTTTTATGACCTACCCCCATAAACACTTTTCACATAATTTACTTTCATTTAAATCATTTCATAATCGTACAAATGTCCAATGCATCGGTAAATACGGTAACGATGCATTGTGGACACTTGTACGATTACGAAATGATTTAACTTTTTTAACGTTCCCGTTTCCGTTCTCGTTCTCGTTACCGGGAAATTATGGACTAGGCTTAAGTTGTTTTAGTTTTTATTGAATTTGTGAAATAGTATATTGTAGACCGAGGCGGTAAAGTTCTTGTTTTCCAGGTCGAGAGAAGATATGGACAGGCGAGGCGGAACCGAGCCTGGCCACTTCTCGAGACCTCGAAAACTGCTTTACCGCCATGGTTTACAAATTATTTTTTTTCCAACACAACATTATAATTAATTTTGTTAATGTCACATAAACGTTCTTTTTCTTGAAGTAAAAATATTAAAATTGAGTTACTATTAAAATTATTATACATATATATATATATATGTCCCATAAATAAGGGGCCGTACGGTAGCAATGGATAGGTGACCACATACAATAACTTTTTCTCTTCTAATAAAATTACGAAAACAGCATCGTTTGGGAGATATGCTAAAGTGTAATACTGAATACGAACTTGCCTTCCCTGACCTGCGCAACGGAGGGCATTTCGAACACTTGCTAAATACATCACGGTAACTAATGACATAACAATCGCAGTACAAAGACAATTGTGTCATTGTGTTGAGAAGGTCAGTTTTATTATCGTTTTACAATCGAATTATCTTGGCTTTGAATCACATCCGCTTACCTATGACGTACAGAGTTTATAAACAAAACAGTACTGTATTCCGATCGTAATTTCTTTGAAAAATTTCCCAAAAAAATTATCGAAGCAGACAACTTTCATTTACATTCGCGGACTCTATATGCACCATTGTGTTAGCCCTCGCATTATGGCCCCTTATTTACGGGACAGCCTGTTCATACAATATTACATACATATCTCTTCGGAGGCATGGGTTCGAATCCCACCGCTGCCGAGTTGTTTTTTTTTCTTGATAATTTTAATCCTTTTTAAAACCAAATACCAGTGGAATTAAATAAAAAAAAACACGTTTGTTAATTTTTTGATGTCGACAAGAATGCATTCCAGAAATTATTGTTGCGCCACCTAGTGGTAAAGATTCGTCAATTATTTTCTCGGCTAGGCATTGATGTTTTGCCGGGCTAGCCGTGGAAACGTTTGCTTTCTCCTCTCTGATGAGCCGGTAAAATTGAATTTTCTACTAGTGTAGGAAAATAAAAAAGATTTGATCAAGTTAATAGTTATAGTGGTTGCTAAGGAAAGATAGATGTAAAAAAATAATAAGTTACAGTTTCCGTTTTTTGAAGAGTGTCCGTTTTATTTAAGAAAATTCCACAAATTATGGGGGCTCAACCGCGATTGAACTAAAACGAATCACAAAGAGGAAGAAATCAGAACAAGAAAGATATAAACCACAAAGTGCATTCAAGAAACTGTATTCGTAAAATTTTTCCGCTGATATTTGACTGACAGTCAATCTTTTATGATGGAAAATTTGTCGCAAATTCCAGAAATCAAAGCAAAACTGAAATTATCTTCACGAACTACGATAATAGCCCTACATAAAATTGTAGTATTTGAAGAAGAATGAGACAGAAATAATAGAAAACGCTTAAGAGAATCTAAAGGTTTAGATTTTGCTGAAAATTCAGAAGAATTTCAAAGAAAACTAGATTATGCACGCACTTTTTCTATAGTTTGAATTATAATATCTCTAGTGGGACGGGGTATAAACATCTACAAAGTGTCTACCTGTATAAGAAGAAACTACAGTAAAAATTTCAACTTTGATATTTTACTATAGAAAAAGTTATGAATTTTCAAAAAGTCTAAAACAAATAACATGGAATCGTGTTTAAACCGCATTAAAATCAACGGCTTTTAATTGCACACAACACAAATTTGAATTCCTACTTCCACAGACATTTCAAAGTTATAAAAGGAATCCATAACTCAATACAAGAAAAAGTTTGTTATTATATTTCGATTAACCTAATGATCTTAACAAAATTGAGAAAAACTTACGTTTGATATTTTGTTTAATCAGAGTGACTGTTAAAAAGCACGCTTATTTCTCCAGACAGATTTTGCGAAATGTTATGTGATCTTTTTAATTGTTGACCAATTCATCCACCTCTACTTGTAAGTATTATTTATCTTACGAATTAGATGGTAAAATCAACTGTTCTTTGTAACCATTGTAGTAAACCTCCTGATGAAGTTGAAAGGATACAACGAAATATTGAGGCCTTATACAAAGGAGTTGCTTTTTATTAATCGTCCAGTGACCACATCCCGTTAGATTTTTTAATCTTCTTTCTAACTAAGTTTGGTCGTGACTTAAAAAAGATTATTGTCTACAGGTATATTAGAAGGGCAATTTTAATTTAAGAGGACTTAAGAAGAACTGTGCACAGAGCTAAAGGGTGGACAATTTGAGCATCTGTTGTAATAGTTTGTTTTGTTATTTTTATTGTATTGGATTTTATTTTGTTATAAACTACGTTCAGTAATAAAGTGCAAACATACAGAACTGTCAAATGTTCTTTAGAAACAAAAAAAATGCTTTTGTTTCCAAGGCTTTTGTTTCCACTTATCAGTGTTATGACTATAGCTATAGTGAATACAGTAGTATATGTAATTGTAATTAAATCAACTGTGATATACCACCCCTTCATCATAATCTTAGGCTCCAAAAAGTGGCATTTATTAAATTCCGTTGCCAAACTTTAAGGAACATTTTCACCTATAAGGAAACAAATAAGGCTTTTTATACTGAGATACAAAATTAAAGAGGAGGAAATGCTGAATAAAAACGTCTTTGTTGCAATGCTCTAGCATAATCCAGTCCTAAGAAAAATAAGTTTACGTTAACTTCTGCAAACTCCCTAATTGGCGCGCGTTGCAAAACAAAAATGGCCGCCACAAACAAACAGGCTGAGATAAAAATTTAATAACATCATTTTTGTAATCTCAGTACATATGGCAATAATATATAAACAAATTAAACATATTTAAAATGGTCAAGCCACCAAAAATATTTTTATTGGATTCATAGGATTGACCCTATAGGTGATTTAACGTCGATTTGTAACATATTAGGGATGGATTATGCTGGAAATAAAGAAGATTTACGAATTCGAATCATATGTGGGCTTATGGATTTAAATTCCCTAATTTCCAGTAATGACGATGATGTTATCAGGAAGATACTGAAGATGAAAATATAGACGATAGAATTAAAGATGATGAAGATGAAAATAAAGACGATAGAATAAAAGATGATGAAGATGAAAATGAAGATGAAGACGCAAATTGATTTTAAACGCCGCAGTGTGGAAATACCTCAAAGAATCAGATGTCAAAGAAGAACGAAGAATGAAACGCAAATAAAATTTGTTATGGGATTTAAAGATGTCGAGGAATCCATTCGTTCCTTTAATGGCAGTGACAATTACTCAATCGAGCGACGGATCGTAGAATTTGAAGATGCAGCGGTGATTTTCGTGGACTGATTTACAGAAAGTGGTTTTCGCAAAAAATCTCTAAAAGGCATTGCGAAAATGTTTATTCAAGGTGAAAATGGCTTAAATACGTGGAAAAAATTAAAAGATGCTTTAATAGAAGAATTTTCCACTAAAGTTAATAGTGCGCTCAGTTATATGTATAAGAAGCTTGAACAGCGAAAAATCAAAAAAGAAATTGCTTCAAGAGGCAACATTGAACCAAAGGCATGTCCTAGCTGGAGTGGATGATGAATCCAGTAATATAGTCGGGCTTCATGGTGCAAAAACAATCAGTGATTTCAAGGAGCGTATGAAGACTTACGAGAAAATTAGACTAAACATTCAGCGAAAGGCCAGTGAAATGAAGAGGAAGGATGAGCAAGTCAAGAAAATATTTCCCCAGAGATGATTCCTCGAGATCCACGGGAATTCGCGGAATCTAGATGTTACAACTGTGGTGCTAGTGGTCATCACTGTAGTAAGAGGTATTTAGGCAAGAAATGTTTTAAATGCAATCAATTTGGTCATGTGTCGTCAGATTGCAAACAATGAAAAACATCCATTCTGATTATTAATTTTGTAAGCACTGTAACTGATGTGTTTAAAGATGTAGTGTCGGTAAAGTTAAGGTAAAGGCGCTGTTTGATACAGGTAGTAATATTAGTATGATTCGTAAGGATGTTTTTGATTCAATACCTTCACAAGAAATGATTAAAAGTGATCTTGTTATCACTGGATTTGGGAAGGGAGATTCAATTGCGTCAGGGTATTTTCAAACTATTGTTTTTATAGATGGTTTAGATTTTTCAATGATATTATATGTTGTTCCTTCTGATGCTATGAATATGAAAGCAGTGATCGAACGAGATATCTTAGAAATAGCAAATTTGATGTTTAATAATAATATTGTTACTGTATCTGTATCTAAGTATCTAAATATGGTATAGCAGCAATATTGTTGCAACGTTCTTCTAGCGATAACAGTTTCCATCCTACTCATTTTGTAAGTCGTAAAACGAATCAGCATGAACAGAATTACAGTAGTTTGACCTTGAAGTTTTGGCAGTAGTTGAGGCCATAAAAAAATTACGTATCTATCTACTAACTACGAAATTTACTATTGTAACTGATTGTGCAGCGTTTAAGCAAACAATGAAGAAAAAAGAAGTATCAACGAAAATAAGGCGTTGGGCTCAAGTATTAGAAGATTATAATTATTCTATAGAACATCGTGCCGGTAATCGTATGCGACATATAGATGCTCTAAGTCGTTTTTCAGTCATGTCAGTTATGGCAGATAACGCTGTATTGCGAATTAAAAGAGCACAACTTGAAGATCCCAATTTGAAAATATTAGTCGATATTTGCAAAGAAAAACCAGATAAAGATTATATTTTAAGAGGAGGATTACTATATAAATTTGTTAAAGGTATTGACTTATTAGTGGTACCGACTTCCATGGAAAATGAAATAATACAAACAGCTCATCAAAAGAGTCATTTTGCTGTTAAGAGAACAGAAAAAGTAATAAAGCAGGAATATTTTATTCCAAACAAAGATTGAAAAAGTGATTGCCAACTGCGTTCATTGCATAATGGGTAATAAAAAGGAAGATAAGAAGAATTTTTACATCCGTTGCAAAAAGCTAATGTACCGATTCATACTTACCATTTAGATCATTTGGGTCCCTTGGAATCTACTAATAAAAATTATAACCATAATTGGCTGTTATTGATAGTTTCACAAAATTCACAAGTTATTCAGAAGTTAGAGAAGCAAAAAGAGATTTTTGGAAATCCGGTTCAAATTATTATAGATCGTGGAACCAGTAAATTCATTAAAAATGGGAGTTAAAAACTTACAAAATTAGTTAATTTACGCTTAATAGCTCCTCTCCTCCTCACTAAAGTATGACATTCACGCGCCATGCTTCAATAAATTCAAGAAGAGCAGGCTCTTACAACAAATTAGCAGCTAAGGACCTTAATTATTCATCAAAGGAGACAGCAATCGTTCAACGTTCTTCAAAATATCCTTTCGAATATCAGCGTCACACGGTCGATAAAGCACACTAAGGTAGGACGGCAAAATAGTTAAGATAAAAGTTATACAGAATTAAAATTAAAAGTTGATTCTTTTATTTATTTTCTTCTAACATTATCTGGTCCTTAAATAAATAGCAAAAAAGAATTAAAAAAAATATTAAAAAGTAGCACTGGCTATGAAATATTTGACTTTTACAATTATTATTAATCAGACACATAATATTTCATTGTAGAAATAGTATATTGATTTACAAGTTTAGAAAAGTGACAGTTTTCCAGTGAGTGTAAATGTTTGAAATCACGAGTTAGCGTTAGCTCACGAGTGGATCAAATTTACACGAACATGGAAATTCACTTTTCTAACGTGTAGATCATGCAATTTTTTCGTGTAGTTGACGAAAATAACGCTAAAATTATGAGAGTGTCGACGAATAATAATAATAATAATACATCAAGGTATGTCAAGCATTTGTTGATATAGTAACAAAACATCAATCTGTGACATAAATCAATCAATCTTCGACCTTTGATACGTCAAAATGAATGAAAAAAAGTGTTGCTAACGGAAACGTGAAGAAAAGTGTTGCTAACAGGACAAGTCCCACTTTTCTTCACGATTTATGATTAAACATTGTGTCACTTTTCTGTCAACTATACGAAAATAGTATATTGATTTACAAGTTTATGCCTGTTTTACACGGTCATATTTTTGTATCAAATTTGTTACGAAGTAAGTGAGAAGTGCCAATTCAACCAATCAACATTCACTGTGGTAGCTTATCTCTCTCACTTTGTCACAAATTTGTACAAAATTTGTACAAATTTGTACAAAAAATATGACCGTCTAAAACAGGCATTAGAAAAGTGATAGTTTTCCAGTGAGTGTAAATGTCTGAATTCACGAGTGAGCGTTAGCTCACGAGTGGATCAAATTTACACGAACATGGAAATTCACTTTTCTAACGTGTAGATCATGCTATTTTTGTCGTGTAGTTGACGAAAGTAACGCTAAAATTATGAGAGTGTCGACGAATAATAATAATACATCAAGGTATGTCAAGCATTTGTTGATATAGCAACAAAACGTTAATCTGTGACATCAATCACAACTATAGTTGACAGAAAAGTGACACGATGTTTAATCATAAATCGTGAAGAAAATTGGGACTTGTCTTGTTAGCAACACTTCTCATCACGTTTCCGTTAGCAAAACTTTTTTTCATTCATTTTGACGTATCAGAGGTCGAAGATTGATTGAGTGATGTGTTATAGATAAGTTTGAAAATGAAGGCACTGTTAACAGAGTATTAAGTCCACAAAACCTCATCTGAATAGGAACAGAAATACGGAAAATGCTTTTAAAATTTTGTTAAGCGAAAAGGAGAATAGAAACATATCTTTGCGACAAATCGGAACTTCATATTGCGAATGTTATTTAGTGATGAATGTACGTTTTCATTAAAATCAAAACCAAATTTTCCAAAACCAAAATAAAAATTTTCAATAATGAAAAGTTGTGCCACTTTAATTATTGTAAAAGCCAAATATTCCATAGCCAGTGCCACTTTATATTATTTTTTTAAATTCTTTTTTGCCATGTATTTCAATACCAGAGGATGTTAGAAGAAAACAAATAAAAGAATTAACTTCTAATTTTAATTCTGTATAACTTTTATCTTAACTATTTTGCCGTAAGATTATTAGGAGAGGAAATAATTGAGAATTCTTATTTTTACATGTAAAATCCTATGTCTGGGAAAGCAATTCTAAATCTGGTATGTAAATACTAAATTTAAATAAATTATCCATATTTTATAAAACATTTCATGAAAGATCTTTGTCAAAGATCTTTTATAGTGTAATACTGGCCTTAGTCCGATTCGCAATAAAACAGGACCAAATTGGAATACTTTTAGAACCATGGCTTTATTTTAGTGCTTTGGAAGGCAATATACACAAGAACTAATTATTTATCAATTCAATGACATCTGCAACAATCAAACGCAAAATTTGAAGAAACTGCACTGATGTACTTGAACGTAATCGAATATTTTTACAATTCGTTTCTAACGGGATAATACCACGAGCTAAACAGTACGTTATAATAAGTGCGTTTTTAACTATTTACATTTAATTATGCACACTTATAATAATGGTACTGCGCATTTGAAGCACACGCTGATGCTTAATGGTGATAATTTTCGGTAACTGTGCGTACCAATATTTATAACAGCAAGAAATTTAAAGGTCTTTGTTTTGGAAACTGGCGAACTCACCTGGGATATGTACAATTTGTTGAGCACACATTTATTGAGCATATTAGTCGACTATTGATAATTACTATCTAAATATTACGTTTCGATTTTGGATGCAGATTTTAGAAACGAAATAAACCGTAAATTCATCTCAAAATATGAAGATTCATTGAAAATATTGTAATTGCGTATTGCATTGCAGATATTTTTGTCATGTTCGGTAATTTTAATACAAAATTAATATCCTTATCATATCATAAAAAAATGTATAATCTCTATACATTATTTATTTTTTAATATCATACCAAAGTACTTGATTCTTGCAGTTTATGGAAGATGTAGTATCCGCAATTTACACTGCATATGGCTGGTGCAACTATTTTTCACCCTCTATATTTTGACAGTGCCTAAGACATCCGAAGAAGGACCAAACAGTATCTCAGAAACTAAAAATCGACGGAAGTCATGACTCGCACAGCAATCGTTTAACATTTAAAAAAAATCAGATTGAGGTAAATTTATTTAATATTTGCAGGGCCTCATCGTTACACATACGTCCACAGGACATTAATTATCTGTTATTGTTAATTCCGTCACACACCACATAACTTGTTTTTGTGTTTCGATGTAATGCAAAACTTCTTTTTATTCAGAACTTTTATTTTTATGTAAGTTTTTAATACAAGAAGAATACAACAAATATTGTTTTTTTCAAAACTACGCCACCTTAACATTCTCATCTCTGAGGTTTTTTTTTTATTATTATCCAACCGTGGATCTCAAAGAGATATCGGCATCGTTAAGTATATATTTATATGTATGTATTATAAACTATTATTCAAAATCATTGTAGTCATGGTAGTTGAGTTGTAAAGATTTGTGCAAAATAATCAGACAAGTGACAGATGACATTAGAACAGCTGATTTTTGGGATATTGCTAAAGACATTGGCTATGCATGTGGCACTTTTCCACATATACGAGTAGGTTCCTGCAGTAACGTATTCAGACCATATGAATGCAGAATATTCAATAACAATAGAGTAGTAGAAGCACTAAATGAAAAATTGACATTAAAATCACCGCATACAATTATATGATTTGATATTTTAAAAATTTTATCCAATAATTCATCAAGTTTAACACAAAAAGTATTAAAATTACCGTCAGGAGATCTATATAAGCAGAGTACAAAGAACAAGAAATTATTATATTTGATTTTACAACATGAGAATTCAAAGTCTTTGTCCACACACTCAATTTCCAAGTTGAGATTCTGACAATATGGAGACAAATAATCAGAGACGTAAATTGCTGTACCACCTCCCCTTATGTCCTTCCTAGAACTGAAAGTAATTTGAGTATAACCTGATATATGTATATGTGTTTGGCATTAGTTCTTTACAAATCCAAGTTTCTGTAAGGCAGCATATATCAGGATTATGTTGTAGATGCAAGAACATTTCAAATTCAGCGGTTTTCTTCTTAATACTACGAACATTGTGATGTAGTAAACGAAGTGGTGTACAATTTATTATTATTATTATTATGACACTTTGTTGTGTGTTAATACACACACTTCTGTATGGTAAATACAAGTAAGGGCCCTGTACCAAATAACGCCATATTTAATTTAATTGAATCTGGCACCTAAACCATTTTTTTAAATATTTCAAATTCTAAGTTCTAACCTGACTGAATCTATAGACATAATAGAACAGAACATGGAGCAAATTATAACGTGCCTTTTTTAAAATTTCTCCTCGTAGTTGGCCATGAGTTGTTAATTGTGAACCAGCTTCAATCGACTTGACGTTTGAAAATGAAATAACATGACATAACAGAGCATTAAACTTTTATAATTGAATCTTGTTTTCGAAATGACCGTCAAATTGAAGGCAAGTGGCACTATTCTATTCAGGACTGCTTCCATGAGCGTTCTTAAAAATGTCCGAATCTTTCGCTTCCTTAAGACATGACAAATTTCGCACGTCTTTGAATTATGGTGGTTAAGCTTTTTCGATAGACAGGTTCTATTTTACGCTAATAGAGCAGTGGACCTCCCACAAAAAGGAAGTAAGGAAAATGTAAGGGAACATGTGCATGAATCGCCAAGTCAAATAATGGGAATTAACAATAATCCTCGTATGCTCTTCAACGTCAGCAAATGAATTTTACGTAGAATCCAAGCCCGTTGCGATGAAATTGGTAGATATTTTGATTACCTATTATGATTTTGCTTTGAATTGTGAATAAAATTTGTTAGTAAAGATTTTTTTTAAATTATGACATTTCCCTCGATAAATGTGAGGTTATGATATACGCCAGTTTCAAGCAAGGCTGGTTCACAACTGAGAATTCACAGCCAACCACGAGGAGAAATTTAAAAAAAGGTACCTTATGTTTCTGACAATATTAACTTTTAGAAAACGAGACTTTTGTGTGAAAGTTCAATTGGAAACATACACTGAGAAAAATAAAATAGTTAAGTCAACAACTTTTTGAAGTCAAATTTTTGTGCGTTCACTTAAATAAAATTTACTTGTTTCAACAGTAATTTTCTTAACTAAACGTCATAAATTTTTTTAAATGGCAACCCTAACTTTTTAATGCAGATTTTGATAGTCCTTCTTGTCAACAAAATGGCGATGTAAAAAAGTTAGTACTTTCCACAACAAATTTTTCAAAAAAATAAACATCCCAGCGAAAACATGTACGTTTATTCAACGTTAATTTCACGTTGTTACGGTGGAAATAACGTTATTCGTTGAAAAATGCAACGTTGTTTTTTGGTTGAATTAGCAACCATAATTATACCACGTTTGTATAACGTGTTTTTTAACGATCAGTTTAATATGAACGTAATTATAACGTGAAATAAATATGTAATAATTTTGTCTTTTTACGACGTGATTTATACTATGAGTAAATGCGATGTATCTACCGTACGTTGATTACCATATCTTTTCAACGTTAATTCAACATCTACTATTCTACGTAATAAATGAGAAAAAAATTAACGAAACTAATACGTTAGATAAATCATAATTTACAACTAAATTTTTAACCCACGTTTTATAACGTTATTTTAACGTATACCGAATAAATATGCGTTACAAAACGTGATTTTGACGTTAGAAAACACTTAATTTTACAGTGACTGTCTACCGTGTTCCACACCTTTGAATTCTAATTTTACAAAAAATCTCTTAAATATGAGGTTCTTCTCCATGCTTGACAGCTTTGAAATGAAACGAAACAGGTATGAAAAGTACTGCTAATTTGCACATACGAGTCAACCATAACCTCTTTTTAAGTTGACGTAATCTGTCAAATTTTTTTAAGTTAGTTTGAATTTGATGCCCAAAATCTGTGATTAAAAATACTAAAGAACGCAATAGTCAATCAATTATACATACATATTGTCACGAATACTCATTAGGGACAGCTGTACACAAAGTGGAAAGTTTAACTGGAATAAATTCTGAAGATTACGATTTGTAAAAAAATTCTTGGAACAGGTCAATTTTTATTTTTAATGGCGCATATTACAAAGGAACTTTTTTTAACTTTTCAATTATTTGGAGGGGTGAAACGACCCCTAACTATATTTTTTTAATGGAAGGATATGTTGAAAAAATTGGGAATACAGCTACGTTTTATTTTTTATTTTTGTTTAGTAGTAAAAGGTAAAAAATAAAAAAAGAATTTTTTTACTAAAACCGTTTTTAATGCCAAAAATTCAGGAACTCAATTTTTTTTATTATTTGATAAGAAGAAATAAGCATTCCATATAGTATCGTATTGTTGCGTGCAGCCAATAGATGGCGCTGCCAATGCGCTAAATTTTTAATTGTACGTAATTACCTCACTGAAGTTTTTCCTAATAGGTGGATAAGAAGAAGAGGACCGATGACCGATTGAGTGGCCAACAAGATCACCAGATCTCACCCCTTTAGACTTTTTTATGGCGGTATTTAAAAAGTAAAGTTTATGTGACTAAACCAAACGACATAGCAGAACTTCAGAACTTCAAATTCTGCATGAAATTAGGAGAGTAACGCCGGAAATGTTACAAACTGTTGGGGATGGAATTTATAATCGATTAGGGTATTGCCAAGTGAGAGGTGGCGAGCATTTTGAACATCTGATGCGTTAAAATCGTTCTAGTCAAAAATTTATTTTTTATTCCTTCGCCTTTTACTGTTTAAGAAAAAAAAATAAAAACGTAGCTGTATTCCCAAATGAACAAGCTTTAAGAAAAAAAATTACTCAACATACCCTTCCATTGAAAAAAAAATAGTTGTTTCATCCCTCCAAATAAAAATTGAAAAGTTAAAGAAATCCATTTATAATAAGCGCCATAAAAATAAAAATTGACCTGTTCCAAGAATTTTGCTACAAATGGCAATTTTCTAAGTTACAGAATTTATTCCAGTTAAACTTTCCACTCTGTATAATTGTTAACGGGGTCACTTTGCTGAACTACGGATAATGGATTAATTGCGCGGGACAGTCGATTGGGGACCGAGCGGGAAGGTGGCCCAATAGCGAAGGGTGCTCAATAAAGCCTAAAAATGATGCGGTGGTTTTTCTGAAGAGGACCTTCTTTTTTAGAGCCGAGAACCGGGACAAAGTAAGCAAGTCTTTGTTATTCGGGTAAACTACCCCCAAGTGCCTTTAGCCCATACCTGGACGGAACCATCTACCGAGAGCTACGTTTACCCCAACAGCTGAATTTATTGCAAGCGCGAAGAGAGCGTGACAATATTGCGGTGTTTATGAGCAGCATGTAATTTTTTTTAAATTTTCAAAAAGAAATAATTTTGTAAATAATAAAGTAAATTGAGAGTACTGTATTAAATGTGTTTTGTCGAATATTTTAAGTTAGTGTAAATATTTTTAGAAATAGGCGATTTAGAATTACATGTTTATTATAAATAAATTATTTAGAATATTTGAAATGTATATACAAAGAAAATAAGCTTAGGATTGTAATAATTAGAAAAATTGATTTAATGATGTTATGATAATATGGATGTTAGAAGGAAACTGTAGGTAGTAAGGAGTTCGGAAATTGAACGAGTGTAGCGCGTAGCTATTGTATGTTAAAGTCCCCGGTTCGGCTTTATTACCACTGCCTCTGCCCGCTTTACGAATCAGTCACGGAAGCGATACGGCATGCGGAACTGGGGTCTCCAAGTGGCTTAGCGGTCTAGCCTAGCCGACTTGGAAAGTCGTGTCACTTGGCGGCGTGGGTTCGAATTCCACCATTAGCCATGTTTGTTCTGTCTAATGATTTAGACCCCCAGCTTTAATACACGTCGTAATTGTCTGATTAAACGTTACACGTGGACATTGCCGCGACATTTTTTCGTTGTTTCAACGTAACCATAACATACGAATTCAATGTTTGTTACATGTTAGTCTACAACCTTTTTTTATACGTATGTGTGCACTGGGATTTAACGTTGAAATACTGTGGACAAAGACGTTTAAAAGAACCTGATTCGAACGTTGTTAAAACGTATCAATAACACACGAATTCAACGTTGATTAATTGTTATTCTACAACGTTTTTTACAGGTGGACAGAGACGTTTAAAAGAAATTGATTGCCGCGACATTTTTTCGTTGTTTCAACATAACAATAACATATGAATTCAACGTTTGGTTACGTGTTATTCTACAACGTTTTTTACACGTACTTGTTTTCGCTTGGATGATCTAGACCATCGTCTGGAATTTTTTTGAAAAATTTATGTTTTGCTGCAATGAAAATATCAACAATTGGTTCCTGGAGAACAGCTCCAATATGTTCGTTAATTTCTACTTGTTTTTGTTTTCAATTTGAAGATTATCATTAAAATACGTAAAATAAAATAACATTGTATTTTTGAATTGTAATGTCTATTTTTTTTTCGAAAAATTTGTTGTGGAAAGTACTAACTTTTTTACATCGCCATTTTGCTGACAAGAAGGACTATCAAAATCTGTATTAAAAAGTTAGGGTTGCCATTTAAAAAAATTAATGATGACGTCACAGCGGAAAAACAAATGCCGATCGAGAAAAGATTTTTGCAAGAGAACGTGTCTTTTTAAAATTAAAAATTTACCTATTTCAGGATTTTGCGAAAAAACATTAAAAAAACAAATTATGAGCTTGTTACGGGACTTTATCAGCACCGTGTATGTATTTAAATGGTTTCTAGAAACTATAATCTACCCCCTGTTAATTAATTATTTTCACAAAAAGCATCTAAATGTTCTTTTACAGTTGCCTAAACAAGAAGATTTTTCTTTATTTAGTTTGCATGTTCAAGTCAGTATGCAGAATATGAGATGGCTATGGACTGTTTTACTGTCAAATCAAATTGGGTCGTTTTAATAATAGGATTTTAAATTTAAAATTACTTTAAAATGTAAAACAACCTTTGCTCTTGTGTTGTAATGTGATTTGAAATTAAAGTTTCCTTTATGGAAATGGCTCTTAGAATTTCATTTAACAGTCAAACAATCCACAGCCATCTCATATTCTCTCTATTTAATTGACTGAACATATAAACTAAATAAAGAAAAATGTCCCCATTTAGGCAACTATAAAAGAGTTTTTATGGAAGTAATTCACTAACAGGGGTAGATTAGAGTTTTTAAAAGCCATTTAAATACAAATTGTTTATGAATGAAAAATATTTCTCTTAAAAAGCACCTTGTAAAAATTATGCAAAAATATTACTTTTCGGTAAATAATAAAATATCTGAAGCAATAATTAATCTTTTTTGTTATTTTTTCCAATTATAAATGTTTGAAATTTTCACTCCCAAAAAAATTGAACTCTGAAATTAAGTTTTAGTATGTGAAATTTTGAGAATATTCTAGAAATTGAAATCTTGATCAATTTCCGAGAAATAACATTTTAGGATTTTGACCATTTCGAAAAACGCTATTTTCTAACTATATAAAAATCCGTATGATTTTAATGATACCTCACCGGCAACTCAATTAAGGTTTATAAATAAAATACTCATGTCACGTTAGGTTTCAAAGTGAAAAGCGTTTATTGATTTATTAAAAAATACGACATAAAATGTTATTTTTCATATTGCATCCTAGTTTATGATAGGCATTCAGCATTACTTTTATTTTTTCATGGAAATCTGGTGACTTGTGGTTGCCAAGGAAATTTTTTGTGACATCGACAAAAGCCAACCATGTCTTTTTTTCTATGGAACTGAGACTGGATAAAAAAGAGGGATCATCGATTAATTTTCTTATATCTAGTCCTACAAAAATTCCTTCTTTAATCTTGCCATCACTGAGCGCAGGAAATTTATTTTTGAGAAACTGCATTCCAGGTCCATCTTTACAATCGTCTACGTGGTTCTTCGGTTCACGCCTCTGCATTGGTACGCCAAAAGGCATCTCTTTTATAGTACCTTTGTACCAACCCGTCACATATTTGTAACATTTTAAACAACACACTTGGGGCACCCACGATTTGTCTTGATTTTTAATTACAGTCTTAAAATAAGCTTGATAACACGTTTCAAGCAGCGGGGAAATTGGCCTTTTTTCACTTTTAGGAGGGAATTAACCACAAACGTAACCAAATAGGTTAGGAGAATTAACACAAACGCGCGGCATTTTGTATATTTAAGAGTAATCTAAATGTTTTGATGACTTTTGTACACACAAAAGAAATATTTTTACGACTAACCTCAAACAAGTGCGCGAAGAGTAAATAAAACAAAACACTAGTTATCCATGTTATGAGATGTGATATCTAAATAAAACTTTGTTTTCTTTTGTTTATTAGGTATACTTAACACGAATCACTATTCGAGATATCGGTGAATTTTTTAGTGTTGCATAGTGATTCAGTGACTTTTGTTAGTTTAGCGACCGAAACCATACGTTGAAAATAATCATACCTTATGTTTGAATAAAACGGTTTTATATGATTTTATGGTGGGAACCTAAAGCGCTGCCTGCAGTGAACAAATTTTATAAAGCTTTCCTAGAATTCAGAAAAATGTCGCATGGTGTAATTGAGGACGTAGCGTTATTTGGGTTACATACCTTACTTTATTGAAAGATTTAATTGGATCAAAACTTTTATACAGTGCGAGTCTCTAACTTGGATAAATTCGGTAAAGCAAAGACAGGTTATTTTTCGGAAATATACTCGGACTCGTCGATTAGTATTTTAAATTGCGTTCTTTTCTTCTAAGAACATTTTATACAGCGTGTCCCAAATTTGAGATATGATGTCATCGACTATTTTTTTAAATGGCAATTCTATTTTTCTATGACTATTCTTAAAATGTATAATCAAGTTACACATGCGTACCAAATTTCAAATTTTTATTCCTTGTCATTTGAAAGATATTTAACAAACATTAACTAATTCAAAAAAATGAAGAAATCTGAAACTCAATAGTCATAAATTCACTTCACTAAATGCTCAAAATGTTGTCCATGTACTAACTGACAATACCCTAAACGGAACTTAAACTCGTTTTGAACATTTCTAATTACTTCGGCGGAAATTAGCCTACACTCCTGTCTTATTCGTTCTTTCAACACCTCAATATTTTCTGGTTTGGTCTTAAAAACTTTGCTTTTCAAGTATCCCCATAAGAAATAGTCCAGCGGTGTTAAATCCGGAGACCTGGGTGGCCATTCAAAGCGTTCTCTTCTACCAATCCATCTGCCTGGAAATACGTCATCCAGATACTCACGGACAGGTCTTGCAAAATGAGGAGGAGCACCGTCTTGTTGAAACCAGATGTTTCTATTTGGGACATCAGCTTCAACCGGATCAGGAAACAGAGTAGCCAAATTCGGAACCAGTTCTTCCTGTAAGAATTCTAAATATCTCGCTCCATTGAGATTTTCTTGGAAGAAAATTGGTCCTATTACTCGATCAAAAACAATCCCTGCCCAAACATTGACTTTTTCTGGATGTTGAGTGTGGCCTTCCCTCATCCAGTGTGGATTGTTGTCTGCCCAATAACGACAATTTTGACGATTTACCTGACTATTTAACATAAACGTTGATTCATCAGAAAACAGGACGTTTTCTATGTTTAGAAAATTTCTGTTTAGTAGATCCATCATTTGTTCGCAAAACTGAAGTCTTCTATCCGGATCATCTTCGGTGAGTTCCTGGAGGATTGCCATTTTATAAGGATGCAATTTTTGCGCTTTAAAAATTCTTGCCACTGACGACTGGCTAATTTCGACTTCCCTAGCTATCTGCCTAGTGGGAACATGACAATTTTCTTGAACAGAGAGAAGTACATTAAGTTTGACCTCCTCATTGAGCGCACTCTGACGAATATTATTGGTTTTTCTTAAATGCCCGTTTTCCCGAAATTGTTTTTCAATCTTGCTTACGGTACTTTGCGATATGGGTGGTAAATCAGGATATTTCTATCTGAATAAGTGAATAACTTCATTTTGTGTTCTTGTCCTATCTCCGTAGCCAATCATCATTAATCATAAATCATAAATCAAAATTTCAATCTTGTGGGTTTCAGTTAAGTAAGGCATTTTGGCCGATTTTTCAGCAAACGGTGTTTATCACAAGACGACAAACTAATAATCTCCTCACTCAATACGAGTCGAATGCGATGCTGTTTTTTTTACTTGTTCTTAATAACTTAAGTGTTTTTATAACATTGTGATAAGATGTCAACCCAGTTTGACAAAAAATTAGTTGATGTTTGTTAAATATCTTTCAAATGACAAGGGATAAAAATTTGAAATTTGGTACGTATATGTAACTGGATTATACACTTTAAGAATAGTCATAGAAAAATAGGATTGCCGTTTAAAAAAATAGTCGATAACGTCATATCTCAAATTTGGTCTGCCCAATAACGCCAATTTTGACGATTTACCTGACCATTTGCTACCTACCTGTGCAGATAGGCAGTAGTTTAACACCGGAGCGGAATTATTCCGGTGTCGCCAACCAGCATCAGCGGGACGGGGGGGGGGGGTTCTAATCCAAATCGCGAAGGCCAAACCAAAATAGGCGCCACTTAATTTTTGAAAGGGGAAAACGTGTAAAATTAAAAAAACACGGTACGTCCAAAACATTTTCGATTTATTAAACAATTAAGCTAAACGATAAATAATATTTTGTTGGATCCGAACTTCGCATTACTCTGATTTAAATTGGCCAAAACAAACAAACAAACTATCCTTATCCTAGTATGAACGACGACGTTCGTCGAAGTATATTCTGTTCAAATGACGTTAACTGACGTTTGAGTGTACGCAAAAATTACATGCTCAATCGTGGCAGCTTCAAAAATCACCATACAAGCATTAATGAAAATAATTAAATTGCATAAATCCGACCTGTTTTCAACGGTGTCCAAATGTTCGTCGACGTTTTCACGGTCTGCAAGCAGTCACGCAGTTTCGTGAATAACCGGCCTTCTCGTCAAGAGGGGGAACGTAGCAGTCGCGATGAATGACGGGGAATTCCCGACGGCGCAGTTCAGAGCGGTCGCAACAAACGGACCAGAGCCAAACACAATAGCTTCCACTGAACTAGCTCCCGCGAAAATAGCTAACGCTAAAATAGCTTCTGCTAAAATAGCTCCCGCTCCTGCTGGAGTAGACAGGAAACAACGTCAAAAACACTGGCCCTTTGGAGCATTCTTAATTAAATCAGTGTTGATAATAATAAAATATAGTTTATAATAGTATATTACATAACGAGCGTTGTAAATAGCATATTACGCACGGTGGAAAAATTGCAGTAATTGAAGTAATTCCACAAGTGCGTAATTACTTTACAACGTGCGTAAAGTAGATGTGTTTTTGTTACTTTACGCACGACGTTTGTAAACACCCGCTTACTTAATTTATGTGTTGTACGTAATTCGTCATTTACATTAGTGTTCGTAGATAAAATACCATTTTACAACAACTTTCATTCATTAACAGGCCCAGAAAAGGGAGAAATCATCAAAAAGTTCCAATAAATTTGACAGCATCATGTATTGAATACTGAAGCATGGCTTGCTTAATTTTACATTTTTGGTTTGCCATGACATAAAACTATATGAAAGTATTTCCAATTAAATTTTTATATTCGTTTCAAAAAATATAATACGAATCTCTTAGGGGAATCATTATCCAGCGTTCGCGCATATGAAGCGCTCCCTTCTACGTCGGTCGCATTTCAAAACTGCGCTCACGCGGGAAAAATGTGTTCCCGCACTTGGTTCGTAAATATAATCCATTCACGATCTTTTTAGACTCAGAGTAGGCCATGTTAGGGTGACATTTTTGTTGGTACCTCCAAGTGAATATGTTCCATTTTAATTTGATGGTTAAATTTTTGAAAACAGACGCCGAAAAACATTGATGATTTTTAGCATTTTGACTTAGTATTAAAAAGTCACAAGTAATTATTTGTTTTTATTTTACTTTCTTCATGGAATCGTAGAGTATAAGAAGCAATAGTCGATGGGACTGACATTAAAGTGTCAGAAGTTTACATTTGTCACATTTTGAGTTCTATCAAAATTCATGTACCTAACTTAACGAAAAAAAAGCATGGCCCTCTAGAGTCTAAAAAGACCGTGAATAGATTATAACTATTACATTAATTATGGAACATATGCTGCAGGGTTTCGTATGGTGTAAGATCCATGCATCTTACAAAGCTTCGGTATACCTGAAATTGTGTCTAAATTTATAATTTCTTATTTCCATATCTATAATCAATGATCTTGTATTAGCTTCCTTCTTATAAATTTCATGTTTTTTGTGCAAAACTGGATCAATTATTTCTGATAACTTGTCAATGCGTCTTCGAAATCGTGCTCGATCGCATGTGTATTGCATCCATTCGTTTTTTTCTTCTTCTTCTTGCTCGTCACTTAAATTAATTTCTAATATTTCTAATGGTTTTGATGTAAATTTTACGTTTTTTTATTCATTTCGCTCAAGGTTTGTAATCGTACGATGCAAATAAATAGAAGACTGAAAAGTAAAGAGTCTTGTTGATAGTAAAGAACAAGAGAATAGTGCTTATTTGCATTTTTCAAAATATGTTGACGTGATGTTGACATTACTGACAAATAACTTTTTGCGATTGAATGCAATAAACAATTATTTAGAAAAATTTTATTTATTTGCATTTTTAATATAAGACATTTAGATTATTTCTCTAACAATATTTGTTGCGGGAATATATTCCACAACTTTATCGTGAATTATTAGACAGTATGCAGTCATTTCAGGTCTAAAATCAACTTCGCTTTCAAGTTCGAGTCGTATATAGCTTTTTTGAAAATCTTCATACATTAGATACGCAATTCCGAATTTATTTCTTTCTAGTCATTTCGAGATTTAAATTTTTATATTATATTAATATTAATATGAGCATGATCGAAATCGGCTGCGCCCTTATCATGCGTATCTTTTTTACCATCCTGAAAAGCCACGATAACATATCTAGGTTTATCCAAGTTTGTAGATGTTCTTATCGGCCAAACATCGTTTTTGTTCTGACGCATAGGACTAGGAAGCACATGCAATTCCCATTGCCTAAATGGAATGTAAATTGATTGCGATTGTTGTAGAACTTTTAACATTTGTAATTTCATTTCATCATTGAGAGTAATGTGAGGGACATGCAATTCGATGTTCTTTACGGTGATATTTGCAGTTTTCATGCCAGAACTTATATAGCAGTTGTTATCCGTTCTTGAACGAAGCAATGTTATTTCCTGCTTGGCGTTTATGATAATTTTCTTAGAGTCTTCCGCAAAGCCCAGCAAAAATTTAAGTGGTATGCATGCCGTAAATTTGTTGACTTGTAAAGTCGGATGTTCATTTTGCAAGGGTATCCATCCAGCCACCTGCAAAACCTTACTCTCTGCTTCGTTGCAGGACAAGTATGCCTTCAGAGTGCTCGTCATTCCAACATTTCGAATTTTGTCAATTTCTTTTCCATCTATTTCATAGCGTAGTTCTTCAAAGAGAAATGCATACGCGTTATTCGTTAATTTGCAAGTGCCCGTACCTTCGGGATTCTCTTGAAACGTGCCTTCAATGTAGAGATAACTTTCATGTGGATACGTATAGATGTCTTGATGATTTATTAAGATTCCCACTTTATCGTTGTTGTTGAAATTTTTGGGGAATACCAATGAAATTGCTTCTTGGTTACTGTTTCATCAAAGTTGAGACTGTCGAGGAGTTGTAACATTGTTGATCGTGATGTTTGTCTTCACTTTAAAACCCAAACTTTGTAAAAACTGTACGTTGCTAGGTGTTAATCTCTGGACAGACGACTGTCGAATGAAACGCGCAGAATCAATGTTCTTATTATTATTATTATTATTATTTTCTTCTTTCTTCTTCAACACTAATTTATCTTATCTTCTTCGCTTACTCCTTTTTTTTCTTCCTCTTTTCTTCTATTATTTAGATTATTTATTATCTTATACTTAAATTAGTATTCAACTTGCGTTATAGATATTTCTTTTTTTCACATTTTACGTCGGTTTTGACATTAAAGAACAGACGGCTTTTTTAAAGACCAGTCAAAACCGTTTAACCCAATAATTATAAATACTATTGTATGTATGTACCGTATTTCTTTATGGGTTAATAAATGTCTATTATTATTATTATTATAAGTAAGGGAAGTGACTGATGTGGACCAATTACCATTGTTAGCTCAAAGTGTATATTTTTTAAATAAGAGCCGCACGAAGTGGGTTTGCGTGGGACTGTGTACCAAAACATTTTTTGATCCAGTAATATGCATTATGGGTACTAAAAGGCGTTTTTAGAAGAAGAATGGAAACAATTCTGTTCTTATAACTACACATTGAAATCATATTTTACCGAGAAAAGAACTGTTTATCCGGTAATGAAAATTAGTTCAGTAAAGGCATCTTTCGAAAGTATAGAAGGAACGAACAGTGTTGTAACAGATACATTTTTCAAAGTATGTAGATTCAGATACAGATACTTACCCTAATTTGTAACTCGATACAGTTACATATACTTCTTTTTTAAAAGTAACTAGATCCAGATACAGATATAGTATAAATATATCTAGATACCTTTCAGATACTTTTAGATACATACATAAATGTGTTACATAATAATAAAAATAATAATTTCAATAAAAAAAAAACTGACAAAGCAACAAAGTTTGAAATTATCAATTTCAAACTTTGTTGCTGTCAAACAGAAAGAACAATTATCGTTTTATGACATTAACAAAATTACACTGAAGAGTAGTATACAGGGTGTTTGTAGAACGGTAGCCAGTTGATAACTTCGTTAATAATAGAGATATTTTAGTAAACCTTTTTTTTGTTTTGTTTGACAGAACGTAGCCTATATGGCGATATGCATTGCTCTTTTCCTAGGCCTACTGTGATTGAGTTATTATGCGTAACTTTGTCTTTACAAATGGAACACCCGGTAAATTTTGTGATATTTGGAATCTATTCTAAAAACTCTATCCAATAGCAAAGTTTCGACAAAATCAAAGACATGGTTTAGCTTTTTCAATAATTTTTTAATTGTGTACAAATTGTTTAAAACAATGTGTCTTATACCGTTGGAAAGCTAATTTTATGCAGTTGTCAAATATGCACTGGAATTCATATATTTCCATTAAAAAAAAAGAGTATTTTTTATGAATTATATATTTTTTATGTTTTAAGATGCAATAATTCCTTAGTAAAGCATTTTATTGACTTAATTTTATTTATTATATCAATATAAGAGCATTTTTGACAGTTTTAAACAATTCACGCCCAACTTATACACAATTAAAAAAGTATTGGAAAAATTTAACAATGTCTTTGATTTTGTCGAAACTTTGCTATTGGATAGAGTTCTTAGAGTAGATTTCAAATATCACAAAATATAAGTTATGTATAATAAGAAAGTTATGTATAATAACTCTATCACAGTAGGCCTAGGAAAAGAGCAATGTATATTGCCATATAAGCTACCTTCTGTCAAAAAAAACAAAAGAAGTTTACCAAAATATCTCTATTATTAACGGAGTTATCGACTGGCTACCATTCTACAAACACCCGGTATACAAGACATCAAATCAAACATCAGACAAGTTCACAAGTTTAAAGTAGATTACGTGGCATATATTCTTCAACTAAAAATGGATCCAAAGTTTAATAGTAGTGAATATAATATGTATTTCCGTGCGAAAACTTCTACTGCTGGTTAAGCTACGTACTCAGTTAAGCAGCTAGCGTTTGCGGCTCTCGTGCAGCATTTGTGATTGGCTCATTCAAAATCATTCAAAATTATAGCCAATCACAAATACTATAAGTTTGAATGAGCTAATCACAAATGCTGCACGAGAACCGTAAAACTCTATCCGCTTAGCTGAGTAGGTAGCTTTACTGATTTATCCGTTCTGGGGCTTGTTTTATAATAAAATACAAGCTAATAATATTAGTATTGAATAAAACGTTTGATGATCGGATTAAGGACGAAGTAAAAAACTATAGCTGACAGTTTCGGTTTATAAACCGACAGTTTCAGTTTACAAACCGAAACTGTCAGCTGAATGAACGAATAGTTTTTTACTTCATCCTTAATCCAATCATCAAACGTGTTATTCAGTACTAATATTATTAGCTTGTATTTTATTATGAAAGAGGCCCCTGGAAGTTTATTATAAAAATATATTGCATAATATAAAGATTTTTCCATTAGCATTTAGCCTGTGTATTGGAAAACTTTAGTTTCTTGTAACATAATGTGAGATGGCATTTTTATTTTTATTTAAGAAATGTATCTGTGTATCTAAATGCTACATACATAAATGTAACTAAATACAGTTACAGATACCAAGTACTACAATGTAACTAGTTACAGATACAGATACACTGAAAGTATCTAGATACTGTATCTAAATACTTGTAACTAGGTATGTTACAACACTGGGAACGAAAATATTGAAATTAGAAAGAGGTGTGGAGACACTGTATATACCTTATACGGGTTTATTAGAATTATGGAAATTATGTGATATTATATCGTTTGGAGGTTTTGAAACAATTGAATTATAAAACATTCTACGCCAACATGATTCCATGTGTGAGTGTTATGGATGGTGATGTGAAACTAAATGTTAAAGCATTTCTCAATAATGAAATATCTGAGAAAGGGGCGATTACAAATGAACTAATGATGTTCGGGATTAATAAATTAATGTTTGACATAAGTATGCATAAAGCCGTTACTATGTAAATGTTTAGATTCATTATGCACATATTACTTTAAAATTGTAAACATATGAAATTAAAAATAAAATTTTCTGACAATATTGTATTATCATTTACTCAAAAATGAAATTTAATTAAAATTAATACATATTCATTTTGGTAGGAAATGTTTACGTAGTGACTTTTGATATATAATGTTTAGCGACAAGAGTATCAAAGTAGTACACATTATCATCGTCAACTGTTAGAAACAAAAGCCATAAATGCGGCGTCGCGTCAAGAGAGACCACATTTTGAGAAGTGTAAAACGAAAAGGTCGTGGTTTACTTAATACGGTAATTAATAAACTGCCAATAGAGTTACATATACCAGGTTACAACTACTGCGGTCCAGGCACAAAATTAGATACTCGACTTAAAAGAGGAGACAGAGGTGTTAATGTAATGGACGAAGCGTGCGAGCAACACGACATTGCATATTCGTTGACGATTTAGATAAGCGTCACGAAGCAGATAGAAAATTATATCAAGCGGCAGTACAGAGAGTTAAAAGTACAGAAGCGGGACTTGATGAGAGAGCATCAGCATTATCTATAGCCGCCATAATGAAAGCTAAAACTAAACTCGGATTGGGGAACAGTAGGAAGAGAAAGCGTGCGATTAAGGGGAGGAAGCGTGGTGGTGAATTATCATGAAGAAAGCTCGACATGTCATTTCGCGCAGTGGCACCACGTCAAAGAGTGATACCAATTCCAAGAGAGGAGTTTTTTTACCTTTAATTCCATTATTTGCAGCTTTGGGAGCAATAGGATCACTCGGCGGCGGTGCAGCTGCAATTGCTAAGACGGTAAACGATGCAAAGGCTGCCAAAGAACAATTGAAAGAGGCAGAACGACATAATAGGGCTATGGAAACAAAAGCAGTGGGAAGTGGCTTCTACATTAAACCTTACAAAACAGAATGTGGGTTATATTAGGTTGTTCGGAAAAAAATGTCGTATTATGTCTAGAATTTTTTCATTCCACAAAAGTTGGGTGATATCATCGTGGGATATAATTGCAAGCAGGAAAATGGTAAAAGGTCACTGATGTAAATGGTGATTACATAGTTTAATCAAAATTTATATACTTATATATACAGTGTGGTGATAAAGTAACGCACCAGGCGAAAAAACACCCTTAGCGTTGACTTTTCGAAAAATGCTCGGACAGGTCGATTTTATTTTTAAAAAAGACATCTTTTACAACCAATTCTAATTTTATGTCAGTTACCACTTTTGCGCTGTGACGTCATCGACACTTTTTTTAAATGACAACCTATTATTTTGAAAATGTCATTTGAAACTATCAATTTTTCTGAGTACAAAAATGTCAATGAACCACTAGTTGCATAAGAAAATTTTGAAGAAAAAATTATTGAAAAATGGAAAAGTGATTTTTAATCTTCATAAAATTTCAACCTAAAATGATACTTTCTTATAAAAACATAACAAAACAATTTAATAAATTTACAATAAATGCTGAAAATGTTCTCCACCAACCATTTGACAGTGACCAGCTCGTGTGTAAACGCTGTTACGATGGTTTCACAGCTAATGTTATTCATTTCCGTCCTAATTTTGTTTTGTAAGTCTTCCAAATTTTGAGGTCTGTTCACGTAAACTCGACCTTTTAGATAATCCCAAAAAAAGAAATTAACAAAAAAACAAAATTAGAACGGAAATGAATAACATTAGCAGTAAAACCATCGCAAGACTCATTAACAGCGTTTACCCACGAGCTGGTCACTGTCAAGTGGTTGGCGGAGGACATTTTCAGCATTTATTGTAATTTTATTAAGTTGTTTTGTTATGTTTTTATAAGAAAGTATTATTTTAGGTTGAAATTTTATTAAGATTAAAAATCACATTCCATTTTTCAATAATTTTTTTCTTCAAAATTTTCTTTTGCAACTAGTGGTTCATTATCATTTTTGTACTCAGAAAAATGGATGCTTTCAAATGTCATTTTCAAAAAAATAGGTTGTCATTTAAAAAAAAATGTCGATGACGTCACGGCGCAAAAACGGTAACTGACATAAAATTAAAATTGGTTGTAAAATATGTCTTTTTTAAAAATAAAATCGACCTGTCCGAGCATTTTTCGAAAAAGTCAACGCTAAGGGTGTTTTTTGGCTTGGTGCGTTACTTTATCATCACACTGTATAAACATTCTGAATTAAAAAGAAAACGACATTTTTTTTCGAACAACCTAATATTTACGATCTAATTCAAAAAACTGAAATATTTGCTTCGGCGACCATTAAGTAACACTGACATACTAAAATATGCTAAAATATTTAAGTTACCATTTTTTCGAGGAGTGTTTATGAGAGATACGTTACATAAAAAATATGGGGACATGAAAGTGGAGTCATAAATTTAGATGATAATTCTGGTGAAGGAACGCATTGGGTAGCATATTACAGAAGAGGTAGAACTGTAAAGTATTTTGATAGTTATGGAGATCTACGACCTCCAGTGGAAGTGGAAAAATATCTTTTGTCAAACGGATTAGGCGTTATTAATTATAATTATGAAAGATATCAAAAATAGAATTCATAAAATTGTGGACAATTATGTCTACAGTTTTTAATAGTCTTACAGGTTAAGTAAGGATTTAGTTCTTGAAAGATGGGCAACATGGAATCTTCACCGATTTCATGTACATTTACTCTAACGGGAAATGAATCGGTTTTAGTTTGTGAGTTTAATCCACCAATATACCTGAGCGAAGACGCAAGCTATGAAATGTGCCTGTTAAATTTTGAAACGTTTAACGCAATACCTAACATAGATGAAAGTAATAATTTAATACATTATGAAGAAAGAGGAAAAAAGTCTGCTTGGAAAACTATCGATATACCTACAGGCACTTATGAACTCGATGATATTAATAAATTTCTGAAAGATTATTTTCAAAATAACAATATTCCTGAGTATATAAACATTCATGGAAATAATAATACTTTAAAAGCAACCATAAACAGTTCAGTTAAGCTCGATTTTAGTCAACCAAATTAATTGGGAAGATTGTTGTATGCATATGCATTTATGGTAACACCAACCAGAGTCCATGGCTTCCAGGAAATACACGAAGTAACAATGTACCTCTCCACAGATTTATCGAATATTTCTGTAGCCGTGTTACTTATTATATGGATAAAGAAACTCTTAGAGAGAAGAAGAATAAATAGAAAAGATGCTACAGAGGTGTGCCACGAAGACAGAGAACTAGTGGACAAGATTCGAAGAAAACATTTCGATGAAGAAGAAAAACAAACCCTTCGTAAAGTCCAAACGAACCCACGACGAATTTAACGAGACCATGAACCAAGTAACAAAATCACAAATTCTGGCCGAAATAAGAAATGGTACCGACGAAGTCACTAAAGTATCTCTGAACGACCTTTGCTTACGTTTCATAACGCAGGACTGAAAAAGAATGGTGAGAAACAGACAATATTTTAATGAACCATATTAGTAGTTTAATTTTAAAGTTTATTGTGTAATTTTAATATGGGGAAGTGTAGTGTAGTGCTTTGCTCAGGGACGAGCAAAAAACCGTAGGGGGAGGTAATGTCGCGATAGTAAATAAGGTATTTAAAACTTTAAATGTAAAAAGGAATTCGTAAACACTCCGCGTATTGTGTACACATAGATTCAGCGAATCGCGACAAGGAGTAGGTCATGAACATTAAAACTGTGAGATGCTAAATCCGCACAAATGATGTGTGTCATGTTGTTACTTATGTAACCAACAATGTAAGCATTTTATTTACGAAAGTGTTACCGTTTAATAGGATATGTAGGACATCTTGTAATCTTTACGTAGCTCATCTAAACAATAATTGAGTATAAAAGGCCAGGGGAAAGTTCAAAAAACCAGTCGTCCCAGACTCACGACCGTTGCCGTAGCCGTCGTCGCTCCGCTGAAGGTCTCCGAACGCCGTCGCTGTCGTCCCGACGCCACCGTTGACAACATCCCGCCGCTAGACACCGCTCGTCGTACCAGCCGGACCGTCTCATCAACACGACCCATCTCAGTACGGAGGACGCCACTGTACCGACGCCGAGCCTGATAAACATTCACCCGCTCGACGCTGCAACCTCGCAACATCCAGGCCGACAACGCAGCTACCCCGACTGGCATACCTTGGTCGAAATCCATACAATATTCTCCCCCTTTACGAGTAATAAAGGTATTCATTTGTAACCCATCTTTTAGCTCTACCAACCCCCGAATCCTGTGCGGCATTACGTACTACATAGAGAAAGCCCGAACCTTTCCGTGACTTGGTGGAAGCATTTTAATGAATAAACCAATATTGCAGTACCCAGATTTTACTAAACCATTTATCTTAACTACGGACGCATCCAAAATCGCGTTAGTAAGGTCGAATGTAATCGCTCAACATTACCATTTGAATTTGGATTATGTGGCGTTGTTATATGAGTTTTCACTTTATGTTTATCTAATAATTCGGTAACTAAATCATTTGTAAATTCAGTTCCTCTATCCATTGCAATTTCTTCCGGTACTCCGTAGAGCGAAAAATATGTTATCAACGCGTCCACTAATTCAACTGCATTTTTACTTTTTATTGAAATTGCTTGTGCAAACTTAGTGAAAGCGTCAATAGCTGTCAAATATGTTTTACCCCCTATAACAAATGTATCTACATGTACTTTTTGGAAGGGTTGGTCTATTTTTTCAGTTAAATTTAATTTCGGATGAGGCATTTGCCTATGGTATTTACTTCTGTTACAATTTTCACAACATTTATATAAATCGTTACCGTTTCTTTCATTTTCGGCCAATAATAACGACGTTGTAACCGCGATAATGTTTCTTTTATCCCACGATGGTTTGTCTTTCCTTCGTGATAGTTTCTGATCTTTTCAATTTGATCTTGCACATTATTTATGATTTCTACTTTTCTTAAACAACGATATAATTTCGGACCGTTATCGTTAAAGTTTTCTAAGTAAACTTGACAAAATTCTTTATACAATGCGTCCTGTTTAAAATAGAGATAATGTTTACCTGTTGTCATGTATTCACGCATAAATTCAAGTATTTGTCGTTATTATTTTCACGAGGTATGTGAACTTCGTAAATTTTCTTATCTTGATCTAAACAAAATAATACTTTGACTTCATTTAAATAAGTGTATTCAATAAAATATTGAGGGTTTTTAATATAGATTGCTTCATCCATTGTAGGTATTGTTGTCTTCGGTTCTTGATTTTCGTTTGAGTGTATTGTATCTCGTAATTCGTTATTTTCATTTTCTGTTTGCTTCTGAGCTGTGTCCAAAGTTTCTTGAGGAATTTGTTCTGTTTGTTCCGTTTCCATAATACTTCTTAAAAGTTCATCGATATCGTCACTGATGTTATTTGCCATAGATTCTGTTTCTATTGCATTGATATTTATTCTTGACAATGCGTCTGCGTTGCAATTATATTTTACCTTTTTATATATGATATCAAAATTATATTCGGCTAATTTAATTTTCCATCTTTCCAGAGTTTTGAGTTTTGTCTCAAGCAGTTTTGTCTCAAGGGGTAGTTGGTAGTGACAGACCAATATGTTACGCTTCAAGAACACTCGGTGAAACTGAAAAGAAATATTCAACAATTGAAAAAGAATTATTAGCCGTAATTTGGTCCACGAAGTATTTTAGACCATATTTATATGGACGCAAATTTACATTATACACCGACCACAGACCTTTGGTATGGTTAAATTCGTTAAAAGAGCCTAACTCTTTTCAGTGAAAACTCATATAACAACGCCACATAATCCAAATTCAAATGGTAATGTTGAGCGATTACATTCGATCTTACTAGAACACATGAGGTTACTAAAAGAACAATATAAGGATGACGATACCGCTAAATTAATGAAATTGGCGGTTATTGCAATTTTATAATAACTATTTAACCAAACATGTTAATGGATTAAAAATTCTGTATGTAAGATTGGGAGATAAAATGCAAATTCAAAAAGAAAAAGTAATTAAGAAACGCAATGAAAAATTGGGAGAAAAACCACTACAGGCTGGAATGTCGATACGTATTGGAGCTTTGTAAATATTTACAATTTAGACGCCTTAATATTAGAAGCTAATAGAATAGAAGATAAATATAATCATTTAACTCATATAATTATTCAAACAGATGACCAGAAAGAATTAATTAATTATCATGAAATCTTGAAATTTAACATAAAATTAATGAACAATAATATTAAACAGCTTTCACCTGGAAGCAGAACTAGGCGAGGAGTTTTTAATTTTGCAGGAAATATTATTAAAGCAATAACGGGAAATCTTGATAACGAAGATGCGGAAAGATATGATGCTGCTATTAATGATATAATTAATAACCAAAATAAGCTAAAAGCGATTATTGAAAAACAAATAACTCTAACAGGGGATGCTACAAAAACATTTAATAATATAATTAAAATAATACAAAATAATTAAATGTTATTACACTCTAGACTTAGATATGTTGAACGCAAATTAAGCGAAATAAATAATAAATTAGCAAGACAAGAATGGCAATTGCAAATTCACGCGATTTTTAATCAAATGATCTTTTTAACAAATACAATCAATAATTTATTAGAAACCTTGATAATGGCAACTACATTCGCAAAAATGCAAATATTTCATTAATCTATAATTTATACTGATGAATTAATAAACGAAATCTTAATGATTGATGAACAGATAATTTCTAACAAATTGCCAGTAAAATCTTTGGCAATGAATGTTCACCAATTAAGTAACTTACTTAACATAATTACCTTTTTCTACTTTGCGTTCACAATGAACTCATTGTGACACCAAAAACAGTTTCACAATGAAGCTCATTGTGAAACTGTTTTTGGGGAAATTTTAGTCAATTTTTAATTGAAAATCTTTAATAGATTTTACAAAATAACTCATTATTTATTTGTTACTTAATAGAATACTCACAATGAAGCTGGATAAGAAAAATTAATAACTTGTTAATGTGATTTTTGATTAAAACGAAAAGTTTTCAGCGTTGCCACGCATTACAACTAAAATTCCCCATGTACTAAGAAGATCAAATTTTTGACAGTATTTTTCATATTTTTGTTCAATAAGTGACGCAAAGTAGAAAAAATACTATATTTTACACGTTTCACAAGAGGCATTCTTGTGAAACTCGTAAAATAATATACTATTGTGATTCTAATTCCTTTAGTTGAACCCGAACTCTATAATTACTATCAATTACATTCCTTGCCTTTACCAATCAATACTACCTTTTACAAATCAATAATACCTACCTGTAAATATTTAGCGATGAATTAAAATTTGTACAATCAGACAATAAATGTCAAGAGATAAATTTAAAAGAATACATCTGTGACCATAAGGAAAGCAGATTAATAACGGAAAATTCGCCTTGCGAAATTCAATTTCTTACCTATTCTAATAAATATGAAACATGCATTCAAATTGTTGAAATCTTAAAAGAAATCAAAATTATGAAATTAATTGACAATAAAGTCCAGAAAATAGTAAAATTCATAAAAAATGTCAAAAAGATCAAGAAGTAGAAAATATTCAAGGATTCTACATGTTAAAATTAACAGACGGTTGTTATGTAGAAATTAATCAATTAATATTAAGGTGATATGGATCTAAGCAAACATTAAAGTTTCCTAAAATACTTCAATTAGAAAATGATTTTAATATTAAAATGAAAGAAGAAAGCAAGTTCCAAACCGAGAAGATAGAAGAGGTCAACAACCTAACGGCTATTCATACTCACCTTCAAGATTTAAAGGAAGAAGTAAATAATCAAGGAAGAAGTAAAAAATCAATAACGTAAAAATTCATGAAAGGACAATCAGTATTTGGACAGTAATTGTCATTGCATTAATTTGTTTGTTATTTTCATGGAAAATACTTCAATATTTTTGCAAAATTTGGAAAACCTCAAGAAAGGAAAAAAGAAGTAATCCACAGCAAGTTAAAGAAGAGAGAAAAGTGAAATCGCAAGAAAAACGAAAACATCCCTTGTCGTTCAATCCCCAAGAAGATGTTTCCATCTAGGGCCGGAGGAGTTATGATACCAGCAGCATCTGTAATTACATAAGATAAGCAGATTCCCATGCGACGGCGGTCAAGGTCTGCTGACATTGTATTTTTATGCATTATGAATTTTACTTTTGTAGAGTGATGTTATAATCTAAGCTTTCGCACAGTAAAGTTTAGTTTTGTAACTTTGTGTTTTTTTAAAAATCTAAAATCGATTTCGAAAACACTAACTCGCGTATACTATTTTTTCGTATTTTATGCGAAAACTGATTTTATTAATGTATATTAAAAGTGACATTAATCACTGTCACAATTGACGTTGAAAATAATAGTAATAAATGTCTAAATAAAAACCTAGTCAAGTAGGCTACATTTAGTAATTCTATTATGAAAATGCAATGGATACATTCTCGATCACAACATATTTGACCAGGTTTTTATTTAGACGCTTGTTATATTCCATAATGAGAGTTGCATGAGTTGCGCATGAGCCGCGCAGCGGTGAATGCAAGTAATTCCACAAGTGCGTAATTGTTTTACAACTCAAGTCTTGTACTATACTTTATCTACGACCACAAAAAATATCTTATTATTCAAGTTCAAAATAATCAGCAATGACACTTGCAATTTCGACGACTGTCACTCTAATGTGGTGCGGCTACGTAGATCTAACTACAAGCGTGCGTAAAGTAGCCCTCGCTGTGCGTTTTTCTTACTTTACACACGACGTTTGTAAACACTTCCTTACTTAATTTATGTGTTGTACGTAATTCGTAATTTACAGTAGTGATCGTAAATAAAAATAACCCAAGCAACACTCAATAGTTGAATAAACGTATAACTTTTGTCTACATCAGGGGTATAAAATATACAAAATAATATGATTTATGATACACGTTAAATATAACGTTATTTGCGAGTTTTTGCAACCATAATTTTGGGAAAAGATTTTTCAAAGTGATACTTTAGCGTTTGAAAGAAATAATTTGTTATCAAAGTTAACTGGCCAGCACGTTTTCCAGATTTATCACCAAATGAATTTTTCTTCTGGGATAACATAAAAAATAAATTGTATAATTATCAGAATAGCCTTGAAAATGTAGAGACGTTAAAAGTAGCAATAATTACCGAATGCAACATAACATCTCAGTATCACTTGGCAAACATGAGGCAGAAATGTTATGATTAGACAACGGAATATATGCAAAATGTTAATCTTCAATTTTAATTTTTTCGCAAAATCAATATACCATTTTATTGAACTTTGTAATTAGAAATTAATTATTGTATATTAAGTTAGTAATTATTGAAATTAATGAAGTAAGCATATAGATTTTACGAAAAACTTTATACTGAAGATTATCATTTTGCATATATTCCGTTGTCTAGTTACGATCAATAAGGATATTTTTTAGCTGCACATGGAGACCAGTTTGAACACATTATTTAAAATTGTTAATTTTATGTTTTTTGTGTTGTCATAGTTTATGGCTAACTGCTAATAAAATATCAATTTTCCTGAAAACTTTTATTATTTTTGAGAATACGAGTACAAAATTAAAAAAAAATAAGTTAGGCTTTAAGTGCATTTTAGAATTCTGAATTCTTTTTTCCTTTCCCGTTTTGCTCTAAAATTTACAGGAGAGCCAATATTTGCAAATATTTAATTTTACGTGCTATTTCCCTATGTCTGAAAAACGTATCAACACAGTTATGACTTAAGGCGTTTTTAATCTAACATCTAACATGAAAAAGTAAAAAGTAATGTCGGTATAGAATTTTTTTAGTTAAAATTTAATAATTTTTAAAGCAATACTCTTAATACTTTAATGCACAGAAAATAGAGCATAATACAAATAAAACATTATTCAATGAAATATTTTTTATTTAAAGTATATGTATGTATTTATTTATTATTATTATTTTTATTACTTTACTGTATAAATTAATTCTTAAATCTTACCCTTCTCTGTATTTATAATTTAATATTACAAATTTATTAATTAAATTGAAATAATATGGTAAAATTTTGCTTTACATACGGTTACCAATATATTTTTTTAAACATTCGGGCATTTTAGTGTTGATTTGTGTTTGTATTCTGTATATTTCCGGAAATTATATACTTTTGTATCAAATGATGATGATGAAGAATGCGAAAATATTCCAATTGAAGTCAATTACTGAGCATTTAAATCTTAATAAGAGTAGCAGTGAAGACATAAAACACGGTAAATCCTATAAAAGTATTTATATGTAGTCAATGTGTAGTAAAAAATAAGTTTGTAACGGCCCTGTTATTGGAAAAACTAAAATAAAAATTTAAAAAAACACTGATTAGATTAGTTTATAATACTATGTCTTCAAAAAATCAGTACATAAGGCTTGGTCATGGAAAGCAAAAGCAATGTCTACTATAAACTTTAGACAATTTAAGTAGCGACATATTGCAATCGCTTTTTGAAGTCGCTACTTAAATTGTTTATTACTTTCACATCGCAAGGCCGAATAACCTGGACAGATCGGTTTGGTTTGCAGTGGATTTCTCGAGCTACGGTTCTGCTGACGAAGGCCCAACTAGGCCTGAAACAGCTGTACAGAGCATGCTCGAGGAATCTGCTGTAATCAATACCGATTTGCACAAAATTTTTATAAACTTTAGAATGAATTCATTGTTATTACTGCACTTGTGGTCATAAATTTATTTTCAAAATTCAGTTACGATCAGTTAGAATTACTATTTTTTCTTACAACAGAACAGATATAATTTTTATATTCCATAGGCCAAGCTTTATGTAATTACTTTACTTCACTTATAATTTATAATCGAACCTTTCGAAAAGTGAAACTAGTTTTGTATTTTTCAAACTAAATAAAAGTATTAAAAAAGAAATTATTTTGGCAGTAAATTTAAGTATTACTAAAATAATTAGCTTTGTATTTCTATTTCGGAATTAACGTTAATATCAATATTTTAGACATTTAATAAAATTCGGACGAATTAGATTTTAACTACAAATTAAAAAGAAAACTTTATCTGTCTGGATCGAAGTTACCTCTGTATTTAATTTATTCTGTTAATCCTCAGCAATTTAAACCGTGGAACAGACAGCTTTTAAAATTTAAAATTTTCATGCATCTGATCGCTAATTACTTGTCCCCTTACGTGATAAGAAAAATATTTTCTTTTTAAATAACGAGCATTGCGTTGAAGAGAAGTTCGGAATGCGCACAGGGCCACCTCCCATTCTATTTGTATATACAGCGCATGGACGCTTTCGTTGGGGCCTCACAAGACGGCCACCCGCACTTTTGACCGCCAAACATCACTCCACATGTGTATAATTATTTATTCGCCATCCGCGCGCGCTTTTTCTCTGCTCCTCGATATCGAGTCGCTCCACAGGTCTCATTCATATTCCCACAGGTCTTTTAATTGGTGGGTGGATCTTGCGACATAGATGTGCGATATGTAACATTGTATCATGTGTTGTATCATTGGCCTAAATGCAGACGTTAAAATTACTCGACAGAGATTTACTGAAAATACCTTCAGACTATTTGCTGTGCTTTTAAAAATCTGGCTCACCTCTCTGTCAATCGAATGAATTATTACTGAGTCAGCTTTCTATCAATTACACGAAAGGTCCTTTGATTTACTAATCAGTATTTGTTCAGCTGAAAGTAGTAGTACACACTAGATTTCTAACGAATACGTGTTAATTAGTTATGAACGAAAACTTCGACGTGAATCGGATCCAGATACACGAGTACTCGTAGCAGGCCCGTCTCAAGAAAAAACACTGATCCTTTCTTATGTTATCACTAAACAAAATTATTAATTCCTTCTAAATACGTATATTTTACAAAATTACTACTTCGTATAAGAGCAAATAGTTATTTTTATATTAAGTGCGCAAAGCAAAGGTTTTTTGAGCTTGAGAATGTTAGGTTTTTTGTCGAGACCGTTAGGTCGAGACAAAAAATACATTCGAGAGCTCAAAAAACTGGCTTTGCATACGTAATATAAACAACTTTTTTCTACAATTGCACAGCTTTAAACAGCAAGTTTATTATTAAAAAATATTGAATTAATAAAAAACGGCAGAATTATTTTTTTTTAAGTTACCGTTGCACGGGTTTCCATAGTTACTAATGTAAATAAAAATTGAAAATAAATTCTATGGCCTGGTGGTGTTTTCTATAAATTTTCTGAAAATGGACGCCAGCAGACTCATGGAAGATTCCGGTGATTCTGAATATGATGTAGAAGCGATTGCGAGTATTTTGCCGAAGAAGTCAAACGGCAGTATTTAGAATTTTAGAAATGTCAATTTTAGAAATGTCAGAAATTCTTTTTTTCACCGTGCGTAAAATTTTTTTTAACGGTGAAAAAAATGCGTATTTTGCGCACTGAAATTAATCCGTAAACACCCATTTTATGAGCAATTGTAGAAAATAGTATCTTATAATATAAGTGCATAAGGAATTGCAATTACACTTTAATGGTGTTAAAATTACGCTTTGCGGGTGTTACAATTACACTTTTTTTCTTTAACTACCAATAAGTGCTATATTTTCATTTTTAGATGAGAATGTAACACATAAAAGTATAACAGAATGCTTTTGGAACTTTTTAACACCGCTTTGTTCTTGAAATAATATTTTTTCTCCTAAATTGAGTTACATGTTCACCGGTTCGGAAACATTTCAGCATACAAATATGTTAAATTTATCTTCAACACCGTAAAAGTGTAATATTTCTCCGTTTTGTATATTCAAAATTTTTAACTACTATACAAGTAGTTAAAATAAACATCAAAAAGAGTTACTTTGACAAAATAAAAGAATGGTTTTCACTACATCAGGAGAAATTTTCACTCTTTTGGTTGAACGTTTAACTACTTACTCCTTAAACTCCGCAAAATTTTTATCTGTGTAGGCAACTTTAAAACACGGCGTGCTTTAATCGCTCTTTTTCGCACCCTCTTTAGTTCTAAAAACAGAGATTTTGATGCAGGTATAATAAAAAAATCATTTCAATTCCAAGCACAGTGTATGTATGTAAGTACATTGATCGTAAAGAACGCTAAGCTGATTTAGTTTAACATTGATGATGACTAAAACCCGGATTTTTAGGCACTTAAAAAGACTGAATACGAGCCAAACTACACGGGCGGGTTTTCCGCGGCGTGTTTCTCGCTACGAGATTTCCGCAAATTCCTATCTAAAATTAAAACAGAAAGCGTTTCTTCCGTCGAGTACATCACGCAAAACAATATTTTTTGCGTGTTGTGGCGGCGACGATATCAACGCACCCGGGAGCGTTCTACTCGCTCATAGCGGCGGATTTTACGCAACGTGACGTCGTCTAGTTTCACTCGCTTATAGGCATGGTTTCGAACTACACGAGCGTATATTACGCGACGTATTGTCCGTCGCGTTTTATGCGTCGAAATTTATAAAACATAGATTTGAACAAGAGCGTTTTGCACACGTATAATCCGCCGCGGAAAACCCGCCCGTGTAGTTTGGCTCTTAGGCTGGCAAATAAGCAGTTAATGTCTAAGAAATAGGCACAATTTTATGCAGCCTAAAAAAATTTAGGCGTTCCCTTTTGTCGTTTTATAATAAAAAAATAAAATAAATGCTTGTTTTAGTTACATGGTCATTTATTAAGAAATCGGAGGGAGGTTGTTAGGGGTTTATGGAACTGTACAAGTGAATCAAACACGTAATTCGCTGTAAGGAATGTATTATAAAAACACGCTTTCAATATAGGCCATAAATCGGCGTTGTAAGTCAAAAAATCTAGACAGTACCTAAGATGGTTTCCTTCTTTCGAGGATTCAGTGACAGAGGACCTCTTTACAGCTTTTCCTTTTAGGGCTTTTCTATTTTTCTGTGGTGCTCTAGGTGAATGGTCTTCTTTTCGTACACTATTTACCACATCATCCACACCAGGAATGTTTAAATTGGAATACCCACTTCAAAAAGGGGTCGACGATAAAGTTAAAGAAGAAGCAAAAATGACATTTTAAATTTGAACAAAAACATAAAACTAAAATAATAAGACAAACACTTCTGTTCACAAAAAGAATTCGGCGAACATTTTATAAAAATTACATGAATGTAAATGTGAAAATTGGAATCTTCTCTTCCTGCGGAACCGTATTATTTTCAAAATCCGAGCCCTTTTTGTAATTTGCGGCTGCGAGGTGACGACATCTGTGCGAGTCCCACTCATTTAAGTCACTGGGTGACTTAAGTTGCCTATCCTCAAGGGATTGTGAGGTATTTTTGGACCGGCTTTGCCCCCTTGCGTGGGTGAGGTTTTCATTCGCTCAGAGTCTTTATCGCGTGAAATTCTTTCATGAATAATCCTGGTGTAATTTTATTTAAATATAAAAATTTTGAATGTCGATTTTCGGCTGTTTACAACAGCCTTGCAGCGCTGAGTTTAGCTGAATACGTCCAGTGTCTTTAAAATGTTTTGGCAAGCAAATACGTACTTCCACACTGAAAATAAACAATTCATAAAAATGAATTACCCATTTTAGGCATAAAATAGCCAATAAAAAATTTTGTATTCGTTTAAGCTATAAAACTAGGCAAATACTTAAAATAGTGTCAAAATAGGCAATTAGGCACGAAGAAATATACAACTCATTCTAATTAAAGTTATAATCTAAATGTTTAAAACTTAATTGCCTATGTTTCTTTTTAAATAAAATTTTAAGCAATTGTCGAAAAATCCGGGCTTTAATGATGATTTTCGAAATAAAGAAACCTGTTTTCATGAGTCGGAACGTATTTAGTTAAGCCAATAATTTGGGATTTTACCTCTCGTCTTCTTCATATTATATTCATTTTGTCCGAAAAATCTGTCAATATAAAAGGAACCAAATGATCATGATTAATTTAAATTTAATGTGTTTTCGGTGAATTTATTTAAATTTTTACGATTTCCACAATAAATAAATGCTTAAAAAGAGATAACTTAAAGCATGATTTTTTTAAAGAAAGAAGTAATAAATTTCAGGTCACAAGCGTCTCTGAAAAAAAAAACTCATGTCTTAACTTCCATTTTGTAAAAGTATAAAATAAAAATTAGTCTAATTAAAGTAGTTGTTTAATATTTGAATTAATAAAGAGTAGGTGCAAAATGGATAAATAAAAATCAAGTATCAAGTTGACAGCAAAATCTGTATTTAGCTAAGACATGAAATTTTATTCCATAGCCACCTATGACCTGAAATTTATTGAATCATATGTTATTAGAAATTTACAAAATTCCAGCAAGAATTCCACTAAGGCAAGAAACTATCAGAATTTTATAAATATGGAATAAATGAAAAAAATATTAAATTAATATGGATATAAAATTTTGCAAAGGGGAAATCAAAATAAAACTAAAAAGAATGGAATCAGAAAAAAATACGAAAGAATCCAGTAAACAAAAAATAGTTACCCTGTCTTAGCACTTCCGTTGTTTACAATAATCAACAAATAAACCTAAAAATTAACAGGAAATACATAACAACTATATTAGTAAACACGTTCTGTCTCAGACAAAATAGGCTCGACGACGTTATAAGCATGCTTCTTTTTTGCTCAAATTTTAACCATCTTTTATTGAGACTCGACCAAACAATTTAAGATGTACTTGGTTTGAATAAAATGTTGTAAACTGGGTGATACCTTCTTTGTTGCACGCAGTATACTGCTTCTGCAGTCGATAAAAAAAGAATAGCTTTCAAAAACTTGAAGAGTGTACGATTATTTTCATGGTTGAAGCTCGTTTGTCTATCTACACTACTAAAAGTGGTGGTAAAATTACATCAATTTTACATAAAAATTTCATGTTATTTTACTATTATTAAGTAATAATACATAGAATTCTATGTAGTATTAAAAATTCACTTGAAATAATATTGAAGTTTAATGTAGAAATAGTGTAAATTTACTACCATTTTTACCAGTGTAGAAACCCTCTCTCTCCATTGTTTGACAAGCAAATTTACGGTACATTTGCTAATCTCTAACTAAAGTGTCTGTATATTTCGAGAAATCAGCTTCGATTAGGGAAAATATTTTTGCTTTATTAAAATGATTTTAAATAATCTTAATCTTAGTCGTTTATTATTATTAGTAGTATAGCTGGCGGGATCCTAGGACACTTCAATGGCATGTTCCATCCAAAGTGACCTTCAACGTGGGGATGACCTTCAACGGTGGTCACTTCGGATGGAACATGCCATCGAAGTGTCCACCGTTGAAGGTCATCCCCAATTTGAGGGGTGGTTTTAGTGGTGAAGAAGTAACCCCTGTTGGTTCTTGTGCATGTCGTCAATAACCAGAGGGTGTAAGAAGTGGTCAATGACCAGAGGCTTTCAAGGTCGCCTTGTCGACAATGACCAGAGGGTGTCTAAGAAGTGGTCAATGAGCAGAGTCTTTCAAGGTCATCGCCAATGACCAGAGGGTTGAAGAAGTAGAGGCTTGAGGAGCCACTGTTGAAGGACATCCGGGGGTGATGTGAGCAGAGGCTTTGAAGGTCGCCTAATGTAGAGCGCGCTGACCGTTGTACTCTCCTAGTACTAGCAGTATTTCTTAAACGCGTCGCGTTTCGCAGGTTTTAACAAAATTTTTGCGATGCTTGTTGCAGGTGACACCTGTTCGTGTCTGTTTTTTTTCTAAATTGCTTATTGATTAAAAAAATGCAAAAATGTAGATTTTTAGGAATTTATGTTCGAACATCGCGAGGGGTCAGACGAGAGGTCACGTAAAACGATAAGAGACGCTAGGTCAGACGAGGGATCAGGAAACTGATAAGACGCTTCGTTAGAATGTAATATTTTATTTCACGCTTATTCTAATATAAATATAACAAATGTTACAATTTTTACAAATAAGAAATTTAAAAAAGATGATATTCACATGTTACATGATGAAGTACTTGTTACAGGTTCAGTTTCATTAACATTACTAATTAACAATTAACATTACTAATTAACAATAAACATACTAATTAAGATATACAGATATTTTCAAAAAAATATTACATGTAAAGTATTTAATAAGACATTAATTACCAATGTTTTTTTCCATGAAGATCTTTTAACAATTGATCTGTAAGACATGGTACATATTTACATCCCGGTATGTCGGTCTCCCCTTTACATTTAGGGCAAACGTATTTTGTTGGAATGGGCATTTTTAGAACACTTTTACTACATTCGTGAGCGGGTTGTACTTAACTAGTCTGTCGTGTAATATTAAACAATAGGCGCAGGTATTTGCGGGCATGTTTTTACTGTTTCAAATTCTAAACTGATGTCGACGGTTCCCGACTTGAGCGTTTCGTTTTGTCGACTGCAATCGATCACCACCAACGGTGCTAAATCTTTAAATTTTGAAAAATTAAGACACGATTCGCCTGCAGTTTTATAATAGTAGGATTGTTGAAATTGAGCGTACATTTCGTATAAAATTGCGAATTGGTGTTTTTCAAAATTTAAATTTAGATTGTCATAAGGATAGACGTCTGAATTTAAATACAATTTTATGTTTGTTAAGTTACAATGATCAAATTGACTGATATTTTTTAGGGTCATTTTTTCTACTAGTTTGAAAACCTACGATAACGAAACGTGGCTTCTCTAAGTGACTGCTCGCTTTGACGTTCCAGGTATGCCTCGTCGTCTGTTGTAAGAGAGGTAGTGCGTGGAGTTCCCAGTTTCTGAACGCGAGCTCGAGATTTCTTCCTTCATCAATGTACCTAAGTAATTGTAATTTTTCGGTGTCGGAAACTTTAACGTGAGGAATTTTCCATAGTATTTTTAAAAAGTTCGATTTGAGGTTTTTCCCCGTTCTTCGTGGTTTTGGCGGCGTTGAGATCCGAAGAACTTCTAATGAGCACTAATTCCTGTCGCACGTTTATCAAAAATTTTTTTTTCTTTTTAGTCCACAGAAACCGAGCAGAATTTTTAACGGAATGCAAACGCTAAAATTTTCCTGCGAATCGGTAATTACGGGATTTTCAAGGTGATTCCAACATGCGTTGTTGTATCTTGTGCAATCGTTGTTCGTGAAAGAGGCGTACCCCTTCAAAACCGATGTGATGCCCGGATTTCGAGCGCGATCTATGATCTATGATCCGATCCTCCTACTTCGTATCGGATTTCATCGAACAGGAAGGCGATGCCGTTGTTAACAAAATTCAACGTGTTGCTCACTTTACCATCGTGATGGACAGGTAACTTTGAGCTGGCAATGTATAGATGTCCTGCGTTTGAATCGGTAATCGTATTTCGTCAGATTTATTCAACGTGGTATTTGCGTACGGCGGATGACTATGTATTTCACAATTTATAATAGAATTATCTATTAAAACGTGTTCACCAATGTTCAGCACACCGAAACTCATTTTTTTTATTTTTTTTTATTTTTTTTTCTTACAATAATTGGAATCCTAATGATAATAAAAATTCTTTATTTTCAGGTGTTAACTCCTACGATTGCTTCTTTAAACTGAATCCTTGTTGTCCTAATTTTCTTTTTATACCTTTATAGGGAAGAGTATTATATCGAAACACCATTATTTTAACTGTTTTAAATGAAGTCTTATCGTTCTGATCTCGTTTTGGAAATTGACTAGATTCCTGTCTTGGTCTAGTATTTTAATGACGATTTCATCGATGTATTTCATATTTATTGGTAGATAAATGACGTTGTTTACTTTTTCCACTATTCGAAAACCGGGAGGCACTTGAGAAAAAAATATGTATAACACGTGATCTTGATTGTTGTTACTATAGGAATTAGTAACTAAATTACATTCAAAGCAAATGGCATTTACTTTAGAAATATTAATAGCAAAATCAGATTTGTATATTCTATTTGCTTTTAGTTTTGTTCTATCGAATCCTAATAGCGGTGCAATCGAATTCGGTTTTTCAAAATGTATAATTTTGTTGCTCTTTATCTCATATTTTAATGTATTATGATTGCTTTTAATACTATTTCATCATCATCCGGTAGATTTTTATTTACAGTAGTTAAAATTTGTCCGGTCGTATTATTTGTAGCGCTAACTATTGTCTTATTACTACTAATTCGTTTTCTTTCTGAATTAATATCAATCAATTGTGATTTTATGTAATTTTCAATGTCTTTAATTTCATATGCACCTGAGGGAATTTCTATGGTGTACTTGTCTATATAAAATTTATTGTTCGTTTCATCGATGTTAGGAATTGCATTGAACGAATAAAAATCAATCAGTCCTAGAACGTATGACTTCTCATTATCTAGTATAATTGGCGGATATATTTGCGCACTCAGCACAGACTCTTTGCCTGATAACGTGAACGTGTATGACGACATTTCACTAGGTCGAGGGTTATCAAGCGAATGAAAGACTAAACATCATTTACTTAGAATTTATTTAGAAAGAAAAGATAAACATAATTGTCCACAATTGGAACTGTTATAAGTTTGATAAGGATGATGATTATAAATAATTTTACAGGGCTCTTTCGAATTAAAATACGTTACGATTTCTCGAGCCGGTTTCAAATTTCCGAAACTATCGAAATAAATTACTTGAGATCCGGTTTCTTGTAGGCTGTCCAATGAGTTCCGGGACCGTTCGCACTGTCCAAATTAATTATTCCTCTTTCAGTTTTTCTAATTTTTTTAGGTAACTCGTTTCTCATAAAGACACCTCGGAAATGTGGAACTTTCATAGTTTTCACGCATTTTTCTAAATCAATGTTAGTCATCGGTTGATTATTTAAAATTCGTAGTTTTTTTTTTGTAGAAAAAGTCCAAGTCCAGTTTTGTACGGTTTCAAGTATAATCCTTTGCCCATTGCTATCGCTTCCATCGATTTATTGTGACGTTGTGATTCTTTCAATTGTTCTTTCGCAGTTCTCGCTTCGTTTACGGCTATGCTGGTAGCACCTCCGGTCAGAGCACCCAATGCACTTAAGCCGGCAAAAATTGGTATCAAAGGCAATACTCCACCTGTTTTAGGAACTTTAACTATGCGCTTGGTGGGTTTTATTTTATTTTTAAATTTTTTGGATGAATTTAAAGCTACTTAACCGCAGTACTTAGAGTGCGAGGTTTTTTTTAAGTATGCGTTTTTTAATTTGCTTGATTGCTTTCGAAAGAGGTACCTTCTTTTTATTTTTCTTTCGATTCGTCTTCGATTTACGTAATTTTGACATCTTTACTCGTCAAATCTCAATTACATACTGAATCATTATACGTGAGAAATTTATTAAATCATAATATCATCATCATCAAACGATTCTCGTTTTCTTTTTTTTAGCACAGCTTTCTAGATTATCATTGGCAATTGTTGAAGCATTTTCATTTATTTCCAACTTTCTTTTTTCCCCTCTGTTATTCATTTTTTTCTGTTTCATTTTTTTACGATTAATAAAGTCATTTATTTCTAAGTTTCTCCTTTCACCTCTGTTTAGTTTCATTTTTTTTACAATTAAAATCATCTGTTTCTAATTTTCCCTTTTCAGCTCTGTTTAGTTTAATTGGATAATCAATCATCTGCAATGTCTACGTCCATTTTATCATCTATTCGTTCTTTAACGTTAATTTTATTTTCGTTCTTTGAGTCACTTTTTTGTTTCCTCGTCTTTGGTTTTCTTTTCTTCTTCTGTACTGGTTCGTTTTGCTTTAAAATTTCTAATTTTCTCTTTTCACCTCTGTTCGGTTTCATCGGATAATCATCTGCAATGTCTGTGTCCATTTTACGATTTATTCGTTCTTTAATATTAATTTTATTTTTGTTCTTTAAACTACGTTTTTGTCGCGTTGTCGTCTTCTTCTTTTGTACTGGTTTGTTTTGCTTTAAAACTTTTATACAATGTTCGATGTTTTCAACTGAAGATACCGTAACTTTTTTGTTTTTTCTAATTTTTTTAGACACTCTTTAATAATTTTTCTGTAATTTATCTTTCCGATTCCCATGCCCCGCTTTCATAGCGCCTGAAACTCCTAACACTGCTGCTTTCTCGCCGAACGAAACGTCATTGGATCGAAATCTTTCCATTGCACTCTTATATAATTTATTATTGGCTACATGTCTACGTGTTACATCTTTTTCTTGAGAATATGCTATATCGTGCTCCCTACAAGCCTCATCCAAACCGTTTATACCGACGTCACCGCGTGCCAATCGTTTTTGAAGTTTGGTTCCGGGTCCGCAAAATCTGTAGGTAGGTATGTGTAGTCCGAAGGACAAATTATTGATGGCCGTATTTAATAATCCGTCTCCTATATAGCACTTCATTCTAATAAAAACATCATGTGATTTTTAAACGATAATTCTTTAACTGAATATAAATTCACACGTTGAGACTATTTCACGACATTTCAAATCGTAACGCTTCAGCAGCATGAAATTAGTTAAACAAAAAACAACGTTTAACATGGAGAATAATAATTTTGAAGATGAACGTTTTAAAAGACATGGTGTATTATTTCCTTCGACCTTGAGATGTATCATTGTAGGACCTTCGAACTGTGGAAAAACAAATCTTATCATTAATCTGATAGAGCATCAAAATGGTTTATCGTTTGAAAACATTTACGTGTATTCGAAATCTCTAAATCAACCGAAGTATATTTATTTAGAAGAGCTATTGAGACCGATCAAAGGCATAGGTTATTTTGCGTACTGTGCCAGTGGAAACATATTTTCACCTTCGGAGGCGAAACCTAATTCTATTTTTATTTTCGATGATGTTGCGTGTAACAATCAAGACATAATTCGTGAATATTTTAGTATGGGTAGACATAATTACATAGATTCGTTTTACCTGTCTCAAACGTATGCGAAAATACCTAAACATTTAATAAGAGACAACGCTAATTCTCTCATACTTTTCAAACAAGATGATTTAAACTTAAAACACGTTTACAACGATCACGTGGGAACGGATATGAACTTTGAGAAATTTAAAGATATCTGTTCTCTCTGTTGGAAAAGCGGTCGATATGAATTCGTAGCCATTTTTAAAGATAATCAAATCGATGATGGAAGATACAGAAAAGGATTTGGTCAGTATATATATCTTTGATGAACATATATATGATAGTTATTAATGTGCGGAGTATCATACGCACCGTTACCTCTCATCAAGATGGATGATGAAAATTTAAAACAGAAACTTTTACTAAAACGTAAAAATATACGAAATAAATTAAATTATTCAAAACATGGTGAAATAATGCAGGAAAAAATGTTCGATCCTATCACTAAACATTTGAAAAATATTGAAAGTAAATTGCAACAAAGAAGTGAAAATTTAAAAGAAGAGGAATTACCTTCAACGTCACAGCAATATGACTTGATAACTCCTAAAAATAAATATCCTTCTGTAAGGAAACGTTTGATAAGTGACTTTGAAGCGACAAACGAAGCTGATGAATCTGACAGGTTTAAAGAATCGATTTTAGAAAGTATCTAATCAGAAGAAGAAGAAGATAACCGATTTAAAAACCTCGGTGAGGAATCGTTCAACATTTATTTGGATCAATATCATCCGTTACCTAGAAAATACATCGAAGAAATGTACACGGACGATGAAAATAAAAAATTCGATCACAAATATGGAGCGAGACTTGATAAAATTACGGAAAAATTAAAAATCGGTGATTCATGGTTAAATCTCGACGACGCTGATAATATTATTAAAAATAGACGATACAAAGGTACTCCTGGTTTGTACGAGATACTGTTCAAAAAATTTCCTCACAATTATACTACAGAGGATGGCAAAAATTATAAACGAATTATTCTTAGGACAAACGCTAATCGACGATATTATAATCCAAATGAACAAATAGCTGGCAGTAGAATGCCAAAGTATAAAGATACTATCGCTCCACTGATGCGTACTAATACAGGTAGTGGGATGTTTATGGAAGTAAACGATAATAAAACGGATTACGTTCACTGGGACGTTCCAAACGAGCTCGTTGATAGGTTGAGGTTATTGTTAGCATCACAGACGGCCGGTAATACGAGTCACACGAATTAAATAAACTCAATAATCGAGGAACTGAAAGAAGCCCGAATCATCGAATAAAAAAAATGACAAATCTAATTACGGATGCTAAAAAACAAGTAGTGAAAGAAATTCACAAACCTGCTAGAATTAATTTCAAAAGGCGTAAAGTAATCATTAAATCTCTAAACGATCTGTATCAAGTCGATTGTTGGAAATGATTCCTTACGCTAAGGAAAATAACGGTTATAAATACATATTGATCGTGATTAATTGCTTTTCTAAATACGTTTGGGTGTTTCCTCTAAAGAATAAGTCCGGCTCGGAAGTCAGCAATGCCATGGAAAAGTATTCAAGGAACAACAACAGGCACCTAATAATCTGCAAACGGATTTAAGAAAAGAGTTCTTCAATAAAGAATTTAAAAAATTAACAAAAAAATACAACGTCAACCATTATAGTGTGTTCAGTGAGAAAAAAGTGTCGATAGTGGAGCGTGTAAATAGGACTTTAAAATCGTCGATGTTTAGAGAATTTAGTCTGCAAGGTAACTACAAATGGGTAAATATATTAAAACATATGTGGAAAAATACAACAATACAAAGCACAGAACTATCGGCATGAAACCGATTGAAGTTGAAAAAGAAAACGAAAAGAAATTATTAGACACGGTGTATAGCAGCATTAAGTCAGTTGACGTTAAGAATAAAAAATTCAATGTCGGCGATCACATACGCATTTCAAAAATTAGAGGAATTTTTGATAAAAAATATATGCCTAATTGGTCTACCGAAATTTTCACGATTCGAAAAGTACAACTCACAAATCCTATCACTTATTTATTAAAAGACGCAACTGGAAACGATATATTAGGGGGATTTTATAGAGAACAATTGCAAAAAGTAAAATATCCAGACGTTTATCTTGTGGAGAAAATTTTAAAAAGAAATAAAAATAAAGTGTTGGAAACAGTTGGATAGATAAGAATAATGTTGCATAAGATAAAATAATATTGCACAAGATAAAATAACATTGCGTAAGCTAAAAAAACAGTATATAAGGGTGTCAGCATCCGTAATCTGTTAGTACAAAAAACAACAACGAAGCTTTGCACTCGTTAGTTAGAAAAAAAAAATGTACATAATCGACATCCAAGGTTTTCAGTACAAAGACAGCGAGTTTACAATCAAGGAAGTGGCGATATTCGATATGAAGACGAAACTCATACATCACGCCTTCGGATCGTCACCGCAAACTTCGTCTTGGTTTCATGGAAAATTGAGGGGTCACGTCGATTGGACGACTAGGAATTTACACGATCTGGATTGGGATACTTCGCTCGACTACTACTTACCGCAGGAAAACATCGGTAACTACATCAAATCCATCGTCGGAGACAAAGTCATCTTCGTGAAGGGACTCAACAAGGAGAAAGTGTTAAATAAAATTATAACTAATCAAATTATAGATTTAGATCAGCTTACGTGTCCGAATTTAAGTATTAAGTGAAATGAAATTATTTTCAAAATCATTGTAATTTACATACCAATAATAAGTTAAATTGCGCCAAAGATCATGTAAATTTGTTGTACCAGTGGTTCGTACGATAAATTGCACGAATGTAACCTAAAAAAATTATAATAAAGAAATTTTAAAAATTTTATTATTGATTTTTATTCATCTAGTTTTTTTTACAGACATCAATATCTCAGAATGACGCAAATCACACACATAAATATGCTGAAATTGTATGTTTGCAATAACAAGCTATAATAAAGAAGTTTTATTATTATATCAATGGTTTGTTAAAGATTGTAATAAAAATTTCTAAATATTAGGGTTTAAATAATATTATAGATTTAGATCAATATAATTAGTAAATTGCGTCAAGGATTATGTTAATTTATTATATCAATGGTTTGTTAAAGATTATAATAAAACAATATAAATGTTTAATTGTGTTTTATTGAATCATATACATATATAATATTTTTATTCATCATCTATTACTATAGAATATTTTTGTGCATTAAATAAATGTGCATCTTCATCAAACACTGCCTTAAATTTAGGAATTTCAGGTTTTTTTATTACTTTGTTTTCTAAAATTTTAATTTTCTTTTTAACGCTACCATCCTCATCGCTTTCAACTGTATCATCAGGCGTCCAATTAATTTTTCTCTTCGATGTTCCTTCATCCCCTCCTTCTATCATACATTCATCATCGTCTTGTTGATTAATTGTGTTGCAAGAAAATTTCATCATCGCCTGCTGGAACAAAGTCATCTCTTCTTCCGTCTCCAATGCCAATCGTACGTATTGAAGCGGTAAGTTCCCGAATTTTTTCATTAAAGTTTCGCCTTTAGGCGAATAACTTAAACTTATTATAACCTGATTTGTTCCCTTCATCTGTAATGACCTCATTCCATAACTATAGAAATAAAAATTAAGCAACTTATGTTATAAATACAATGAAGAAATCTTACCTGAACAATTGTTTGCACACAGCATATAACATTTTTATCGGTAAATCGTTTTTTAATAACACTTTTAAACAACAATTAAGAAAAAAGAGAAACCAAAAGAGAAAGTCTTTGGTTTGGCAGAATTTAGAGTCATGTTTTAAAAATAGACTGAGGACTGGTGCAGTAATTAATTTAAGCATTAAAGATCCAAATTTATTTTTTCTAAAATCTTATAGACATTTTTATTTTAAAATCAAGAAAGAATTATCGAAAAGTGTTTTAAAAGTAAACGTAATATTTTAACATATTATTTAACATATATATTTTAAATATTATAACGTGAACCTTTTTCTATGGCATATTTTTTACTCTGTTCATATAATCCAGCACTTTCAAAATTCAGATTACATACTGGGAAAGATTGTGTAAGCTGGTTTGGAACTAGAAAAACTTAGAAATTAATGATATTTTTTCGACCGTGATACAGGTGAAAAATTAACGGTAAAAGAAGAGTGTGAATATCAAAATTCCACACATTGTCACGTTTGTTTAAAACCATTCAACAATTTTACTGATATAAAAGTACGCGATCATTGTCACTTAACTGGCAGTTACCGAGGAAGTTGTCATCAAGCGTGCAATCTAAATTATAAAAACAGTAACGCAGTACCCGTAATCTTTCACAATATGTCAGGTTATGATAGTCATTTTATAATAAAAGCGTTAGCTACGGAAATTCCTGGCAAAATTGATTTATTACCGATTAATAAGGAAAAATATATTTCATTTTCTAAATACATTTCAAATACTAATATTAATTTTGGATTTTTAGATTCTTTTCGATTCATGGCCAGTAGTTTAGATAAACTTTCATCATATTTAGAGAGCGATCAAAAAGTAATTAACAAAGCACATTGTAAAAATAATATAGAATTTAAATTGCTTGAAAGGAAAGGAATTTTCCTCTACGAATATCTTGACAATTGGGAAAAATTACAAGATACAAATTTACCATCAAAAGATAATTTTTTTAGTAAAATTAATCAATCCCACATTTCAGACGGTGAATATGAACACGCATTGAACGTATGGTATACGTTCAATGTTCAAAATTTACAAGAGTACGCAGAATTGTACTTGAAAACGGATGTTTTGCTTTTAGCTGATATTTTTGAAAATTTCAGGTCAACATGTTTGCAAACCTAACATTTAGACGCGTTACATTATTATACAGCACCCGGCTTAGCTTTCGACAGCATGTTGAAAACAACTTCTATTACCTTAGAATTATTAACAGACGTTGATATGATAATGTTTATCGAAAAAGGCATCAGAGGTGGGGTATCACAGTGTTCTAATCGTTATGGTAAAGCGAATAACAAGTACATGAACGATTTCAATGCTGATGAACCTTCATCATTTTTAATGTATTATGATGTTAACAACTTGTACGGCACAGCTATGTGTCTATCTTTACCTTTTGCTCAATTTGAATGGGTAGATCCTTACTCGATAGATATTATCAATGTCTCGGATGATGCTGAATTTGGTTATATTCTAGAATGTGATTTACTTTATTCCGAAGATTTATTTGAAGAGCATAAAGATTTACCACTTTGTCCGGAACGTTTAGTACCACCATCTTTATCTTCAAAAGTTCCAAAATTATTAACAACTTTATTTGATAAAAAACAATACGTTATACATTACAGAAATTTAAAACAAGCAATCCAATTAGGATTAAAAATTGAAAGAGTCACAAGAGTATTAAAATTTAAGCAATCGAATTGGATGGAACCGTATATAAATTTAAATAATGATTTACGTAAAAAAAGTAAAAATGATTTTGAAAAAAAATTTTTATAAACTAATGAACAATTCGGTGTTCGGAAAGACTATGGTAAACGTAAGGAAATATAATTGGTGACTAAGTGGGAGGGACGTTACGGAGCAAAATATTATATCTCAAAGCCAAATTTTTACAGTTGTACCATTTTCGATAACGACATGATCATTATCGAAATGAAACGATTGAATATTAAATTTAACAAACCTATACACATAGGTTTCGCTATATTAGATCTTTCTAAAACGTTTTTGTACGATGTTCATTATAATTATATTAAAAATAAATTAAAAACATTGCTAAATTACTCTATACCGATACCGATTGGTTAATTTATCATTTTTTCGTTGAAGACATATACGAACACATCAAGGAAGACATTTCAAAATTTGACACATCAGATTATTCACCTAATAACAGATATCAAATACCTCTTCCTAATAAAAAGATTTTAGGATTGATGAAAGATGAAAACAATGGAAAATTAATGTTGGAATTTATCGGCCTTAGATCAAAAATGTATGCAATAAAAAATGAAAATAGCAACATTATAAAAAAGGCAAAAGGCATAAAAAATTGAGCACTTCGTTCTATATCATTCGAAGATTATTATCAAACTCTGTTTAATAATTCTACGATAGATACCTGTCAGCATTTAATTAAATCAGAAAAACATGAAGTTTACACGATTGAACAAAAGAAAGTAGCTCTAAGTCCATTCGATGATAAAAGAATTGTTAATTTTATTCATACAGATACCATTTCTTTTCTTTAAAACAAAAATTTGTTACGGTCGTTTTTTTTTTTCTTTCACGTGTCTGGCTGTTGAGCGTCTCTTCAAGTAATTTTCCTGCGGCCGCGTGTTGGTGTTTGTTTGAATTTCGCGCGTGTTTGGAAGTTCACGTGGGCGACAGGAAACGCGTGGCTTTGTGGGTGCGTCGTCGCAGTGGAGTTTTTGGGGAGAGAGGCCGTGAAGATGATTGAAGCGTGACCGACATTTTTGTGCTTGCAAGTGGTTTTACTGTTCTCCGTCCCATAAGCATTCTCTGCGGCTTTGCTCTGTGTTTTGGTATTTGCCGCATCCTTGTGAGGGATTTGTTGGAGTCTGCGATGTTTTAGCGGAAGTTAGAGAGGCGGTTGCCGGGTGCTTCCGACTTTTTTTTGGCTTTGGATTGGTTACGGGACGTTGCCACGTTGCTTGTTTTATTTCTGCACCTTCCTCCGGGAACGCTTGGAAAGCTCGATGGTTTACACCGAGGTAAGTTCTGTCTGTTTGATTTCGTTTTTTTTGTGTTACTGATTTCGCCGTGTGTTTTTTTTTGTTCTGTCTTATAGCAACTAGTGACGGGTGTGTCAAGACCCGGCGAATTTGCGGCCTATCCGTGCTGAAGGCGTTTGTTTCGTTCACACCGACGAGGGTTGCTTGCGTGGACAACTCTTTGGGTTTATTTTCAATGCCGACAAGATTTGTGTTTTGCGACAGGTTCTACGAACGCTTGACCGTCGACCGCTTCTAGACATCACTTGGCGAGTTCTTCGGCGAAGATAAATTTTGGTATCGTATAACCCTTTTTCTTTGGATCTACTGTTTCAATTCGCGCATTCGACACGACGTTGGATGTTATTGGAATCATCTAGACAAGTTTGCGCGACGTGTGAATTTCGCACCGTCCCTGTTCTTGCGTGGAACATCGTCGCTCGGTTAGCGTATTACTGTTTGGCCGAACTTTTCTTTTGTTGCTCGTTGTATGTACAGTGGCGAGCGCTTGTACTCTGTTAACCTCGGTTCAGTTACGGCCTGTAATTTTTAAGGTGTTTAATTCGTTTTAATTCGTAGTTTTTATAATTAAAGCATGTTTATATTTTTCACTTCTGACGAAGCTGTCGAACGACTGCGAAACGTGTAAAGTGTTTATGCGCCATTTAGTGTCCGTTTAAAAGAATTTGTGATACAATGTAGTTTTTATAGATTTTTATATTTATATTTCTTTTGTTGCGTAATTTATTTGTTTACGTTTTGCGACTGCTTTTCAGTCCTATTTTGTAAATGTACGCTTGGGATCCTAATCGAACGTTATAATAACTTTTCACGCCATACGCGTGTTAACTGTCACTCAGTGCCCATTGTTGCACAAATAAAGTTCTGTGGCTTTTCGGTTACGCTTCGGTGTACCACACTGTACCGTATTGGTCGTGGGCCTGCCCATTAAAGTTGATTAATTTCAACATCGGCATTTATTTATTGCGTGAAATCACGGATCTATCCTTCCCCCCCCCCCCCTCTGGGGCGAATTATTCTGGACTTGAACCTCGTGGTACGTTGGGGTTTTCCTCCTGTTATGGGAGCCCCCACATTCACAGCTGTTGCGGTCATCAACAGGTGGCGCCCTTTCTACAATTTTGGTACCTGTGCGAAGTGTTACATTTATTGCGGTCCGATCTTGTGGCGTAAACTTTAAAGAAGATAGGCTGTTCCTTATAAGCTATTGTCCCTATGTCATTACTAGTTACGCCGATAGTACATACTATTTGTTTTTTTAAAATTTTGAAAGTCTTTGTATCAAGGCGGGGGACATTATGTGTTGTAAAGTAGACATTCTTATTGCTGGCCGAGAAGGAAGAACGCAATAAAGTTTTCTCCAAGCAAGTCGATTTCTTTTCTATCAACGATTTCACACATGCCTGTATTAAAATTAAGCGATTTTCGAAATGAGAAATTACGAAAAGTAATTATTAAATTGTTAGTAACTTATTTAGAAAATTTACGTTTTGCATTTATTTCTTGAAGATTTTGTTGTGAGGTTAGATTTTCAGTACTTTTAGTATTTTTTTCTTCGTATCTAGTCCAAGAGCTGTTATAGTTCTTCATTGTTCAAGGAGTGTTTTCGCTATTGTTATTTTGTTTTAGAGCTTTTCCTATTTTTAAATTTTCCTATCATTTCCCATTTCTTCTTTTATTAGACATTGGGTTGTTTTGTATTTTCTTTTAGTTACTTAATTGTTTTTATGCATTTCTCTTTTCTTTTGTTACTTTCTGTTTTCAACAAGTTTTTAAATCATATTTTCAATTTGGCCAAATGCCAGAGTACCTTCTCCTTTTATTATTCATTTACAATCTTTTCTACTTTACTTTTCTATTTGCTTGTCATATTAACGGTTTCCATCAGAAAGTCTTTCATTTTTCTTTTAAGTTTTGGGCATTTTGAGTAATAATATCTATCTATCTATAATAATAAAACCTATGTATACCATATTGTTCTATTTAATTCAGGAAGCGACTGACGTGTTCCAATTTGTATTCGTATACTGAAAAGTGCAGGAAAAAGTATAAAATCTTAAAAGTAATTTGAATGCTTCTTATTTACTCGTCACTCGAATAAACACGTGTATGAATAATAGTTATTTATTTCAACGACTTGTAGATTTTTAATATACTGGGTGTTTTTGGAAGGGTGGCTGAAAAGAACCTGGGTGCATTATGAAACAAACCTAAAGATATGGCAGATTTATTTTTCCATTTTCTGTGTTCATTTTGAAATGAAAAATAATTTTACAAATTTCCATAAATTACTGAAAATTGGTACACAGTACTGATTTTCAATTTTTACTAATTTTTCCATATTTTGACAATAGAGACAGTTTATCTTTAGTTGTTGTCATTAGTTTTTTGTTTCAAATTTAATAATTAAGACCGTAACGAGTTTTTCTAAGAATTATTACGTTTTGGTTCAAAATAACTGCTTTAAAAAAATCCTATTCACCAGTGTTGCCAGGATCGGGGTAGAATACAAAAAGAAATTACATATTAAATTTGTTTTCGTGCAAAAATAAAGTGTTTAATCATATGCCCAGTACACGTAGACACTAAAGTTCTGTTTTCAGCCACACTTCCAAAAACACCCTGTATCACATTAGACTCCAGAAGCGCTGGCGCCGGACAAAAAACAAAAAGTTCAATTACAATCCCGCATATTTATATACGTGCTGTATAGCCAATACATTATTGTTCAATTATGTTTTCATGAGAAGTCAGTAAATTTCCTTTCAATGCGGTTTAATTTAATGAGAGCTTTGCAGTTTTATTTTATTTGTGCTACATACAATAACAAATAATTATTTTTAAAAGTGTTTTTAATTCAATTTTAATTTTAATTTAGAATAATACTGACCAAAAACTTTCGGATATCATAATTATTTCAGTTTCTTCTACAACTTAGATTGAGTTCGTTTATTCAACTCGGTTCAGTCTATTTACTCTTTTCGCATTTTTATCTCACTTTTACATGTATCAAAACAGCTTTGCTCTTTCTAATTTTGATCCATACATGCACCGCGTGGAAAAACGAAGTCAGCCTTAATTCATCCCACGCACGTATGTAATTTCTTTCAGAATAGTAAGAAAAAAAACTTGTTGCGCAAGAAACCATTCTCAATGGTTATCGCGCGTAGTACAATCCGCGGAGTCTGTTGTAAGAGGCGATGCTGTTGACGAATGTACAGGAAATTTGCGATCATAAATATACAGTCGTAAACTTTGGAATTTACGTTTTCTTATTTACGCGTAAATCATGTATGCTTTAATCGCTGAAAACTCGCCGATTTAAACTAAGAAAGGCGATTCTCGATTTCACGTTTTTGTAAATATAAAACATTTTTTACCAATTTGAACTTCAAAATTAAACACGGTGTCTATAAAAGATTATATGCGGCGTCATGAACTTAGTATCAAAGAAAACATTGAAAAACTCAAAGCTGTCATCGGTTTTACTTAATGTTGAAAGATTAGTGAATTTGTTCAGCTAATCAGGAACTTGTTTTTATTTCACACACCGTGTGTTTAATATTTAGATATGTTGCACTTTAGCACACTTGAAATTAGCACCATTGCCCGATCTTTGGGGCGGGTTCTTTATGCGCATGTGTGCAAAGATGGCGATTGAATAAAGATCGCATTAAAACGTACCAGTGTTTTTTATGAAACAAATTGCTAAATAAACAAAAGGTGCCCAACGGATGACAAACGTTAATAAACAAAAGATTAATAAAACACCGTGGAAAAATAAAGAGAAGAAAAATTTTCACTAGCGTAATTGACTTCCGCTTACCCATCACACCATCTAAATACATATCTTGAGCACGTGTCTTACGAGCGCCAAACTTACGAATTCACATCATGCAAGTTTCATGTAAATGTAAAATGTATGTATAGGCAGTGTTTGTGAATGCCCTGCACGTAAGACATCGATAAATTAAAGTAAGTACATAGCGTCTTATCTGCATTTTCAAAGGGTTTAGCATCGAAAAGTGCAGTAAATTAAATGCATTCGGTCGTATTTGCAATCAAAATAAAGAAGGACCAATAAATCACTGGACTCCTAGAATTAAAATTATCAGTTTTATCAGTGAATGTAATATCGAATAATTTATTTTATAAAGTAATTCTAAATGCCCGAAAATAACATAGTCCAAAGCAATTTGTGATCAATTCGGTAAACGGATATTAAAGGAAGATATCTGAACACGAAAATTCAAAAAAGGGAAGTAAAAAAAAATACATCCGCTTTACAAACTTATCATTTTTTTATCGAGTTCATCAAGAAACTAATAATCACGGAAACTTTGAGACGTATTTTAACCCCCTGGAAGTATTTTAAAAAATTATTTTGTATTTACAGTGAACGGTAATTTTTATATACCGGGTGGGCCACCGAAAACGTTTGTTTGAGAAAACTCTAAAACATGTCAATTTTTAATTTTAATGAATACTTTTCTCTCCTGCTTTCCTAGCTTTCATATGAGCTATCACATTTTGGATAACGTAATCGCAGGAGGGGGTTAAGGTCAAACTCTGCAGTATTCATATTATTGAATTGTCTATAAAATTACCTTTTCAATTATATGTCATTCATGGTATATTCTCTGTTTAAATTTTATTGATTAGAAAGGTGGAAGGGAGGGGGACGTATGACAGTGGGACACAGGATGGAAAGCTGTCCCCCTTGAATTACAAATCGTGTTTTAACGATTTTTCAAACAAACATTTTCCTGGAAGATATGCAGTGTTTCGTTGTTCAGTAAAGAGTGGGTCATACTTCCAAGTTGGTTTCTTTAGATCAAAATAAAGCTTTTTGGACCAACTTTGTTTCATTAAAAAGTTATGGCCCTTTCAAGTATTTTTTAATATCATTTTTTTTATAAGAATTTACTCATTTTTTGATATATTTAATTATAATTTGACAATTCCGAGTTTTTCGTATTGCTGAATCTGAATATTTATTTTTTGCGTAAAATGTAGGGGCGGTCTCCACGTCCTAACATTCTATTGTTTCTTGTAGTATTTTCTTGCGTGAGAATTTTAGAAAAGAAATCAATTCGTTTCTTGGCAGGACTGAATTCCAGGCAATCCTGTAGACATGACTTTGTGGAACTTGATACAGAGTGTACATTAATGATTGAAAGGCATTTGAATTTGGCGCGTTGTCGAATTAGTAATTTTCGTCTTGCAAGATTGGTATTCATACTGGATATGATGACTTGATGTTGAATTTTGCTGTCAGACATTTTTCATTGGTAAGTACAGCCGTATAATAGGAAATAAAAGTACACACAAACGTTTTTAGGTTATCGATGGTTTTCACGGACTTGCACAATAAATTTATTGTTCAGGCGTATTTTCGGTCGGGGATACGCAATGAACAAGACGTGTTGAATTATTCTTATCAAAGTTGAAGTGATATTCACATATGATTGTTTTATGCAACACGACCGCTGTATAATTCAGAGGTTTCGTGAAACAAGCAGTGTTTCTAAAGGAAAATCTACAGGCCGGCCCACTGTTGTCAGCGAAGAAGTTATCGCAGATATTCATTAAAGAATGAATGTAAGTCCAAAGAAGTCTTTACGGTGTTTGTCGGCTCAAACAAATTTATCACTTGGTACATGCTAAAAGGCTTGCAAGAAGGTTCTACATTTACATCCATACAAGATAAGTGTAACTCATGAGTTGCTGCCTCTTGATTTGTCTCGTCAAGTGCGTTATTGCCAATGGTTTAATGAGTTTTTAAATAATGACGATATGTTAGATGTAACTTTCTTCAGTGATGAAGCATGGTTTCATCTCAGCGGTTATGTAAATTCGCAAAACCGTAGAATGGAAACCGTAACTCATGAGTTGCTGCCTCTTGATTTGTCTCGTCGAGTGCGTTATTGCCAATGGTTTAATGAGTTTTTAAATAATGACGATATGTTAGATGTAACTTTCTTCAGTGATGAAGCATGGTTTCATCTCAGCGGTTATGTAAATTCGCAAAACCGTAGAATATGGTCTGCAGAAAACCCTCATATTTTTGAAGAGACTTCATTACATCCTCAGAAGATCGGTGTATGGTTGGCTATGTCAGGAAAGAGGATCATTGGACCTATTTTTTTCCACACAATATTAAAGCACTCGCATATCAAGAAGCAATTTTAAATCCTTTCATTGAAGAACTTCATGACGATGAATTACAACGGGGTTACTTTCAACAGGATGGAGCTACAGCCCATACTGCACTGACAACGTTGCAACAGTTTTTTGGGGATAGGTTTGGATTCAAATGGGGGACATTTTGAACAGATGTTATAATTTTAGTTTATATCTGCTTTAATTTTTATATTCTCCATATCAATGTATGTAATTAACAAACGTAAAATACTTTCTAATCACTAATAAATTGTTTTAATAATACACAGGGATGGGCAAAAGTCTGGAGCCAAGCTAATATCGTCTGTACTGTTAGTTCAATTTTTGTGAAAATTTGCATTCATATACAAGACTGCCTGGCGGATCTGATAAGCAAATACTCGTTCGACTGAGACTTCCGGTTTAACCGGAAATGATATCAACTTTTGTTTTTTAAATAGAACAACCTGTATATTTTTTAAGGTTTCGAAAGAGCTCTCTCTCAGGAATTCAGTGATATAAAGATTTACTTCCTACGATGTTAAACTACCACAAAAGGAATTTTTTAAATTTTTCTGTAAATATGTTTTTATCGTGTGAACCTTGAAACAAAACTACAAAATAGAAACTAAAATTGAAAAATATTATCAGAGTCAATGTTAATTAACTCAACATGACTCAATTAACATAAAAGTTTGAGTAAAAATACTCATTGATGATTGGTTTTGGTGACCACATAAGAAAATACCAAGAAGTTTGCAATCTATTTAATAACTTGCATCCAGATCGTAACCCTATATCTCGAAGTGTTGCAGGCAATACTCTAAGAAGATACAATGAAATAGAAAGTGTTACAAATCTATCTAATAGCGGACAATCAAAATTGTATAGAAAATAATTCTAAAATTTCGTTTAAGACGAACAGCTTTTAAAGAAACAAAAGAAAAAATAATATAAATATCAAAAAACAATGGAAAACTATTTAATAAGATGTTGAAAATGATAACCGTTTACTTTCTGGCAGTATGCTAGTCTGTGAATAAATTCTTTTGTAACATGTTCCAACGTATGCGGGCGATTCAATGCTATATCATCAATTATTCTCCGTCTAAGTTCTTGTGTATTACTTGGCCGCCACTGATTTTAAATGGCCTCAAAGAAAAAAATCCAATGGATTAAGATCAGGAGATCGAGCTGGCCATTCAATAAATCCTCGTCGCCCAATCCATCGATTTGGAAAATTTTCATTTAAAAAATTATGGACATTACGTTCATAATGCGCAGGTGCCCTATCCTGTTGAAACCAAACATCTAAAGGTACTTGTCCATTATTCCCAACAGATGGAGTTATTTCGTCTGGAAGTAGTTCTAAATACAGTGCGGGACAAAATTATAACCGCACTTAGAGTTTAGTTCCACCGAAAAAAGTACATTTTTCAAATTTTTTCACCATTTTTCATTTATTTTTGTAGTTATGTTTGTTAACGTTGGAATGATAAGCTCTCTTAAAAAAACTTTTTAACAAAAAATTCCCAGCTAAATTCTCCCAACATAAGGCGAATTATGACAAGAATTTTAGTGCGGTTATAATTTTGTCGCGCACTGTACTTCTGACCTGTTATTGTCCCTTCAATAAAAAATGGACCAATATCTATAATTATGGCGATTTACCGTTCCGTTTAAACAAAATGTAGCTTCATCGGAAAATAATAAATTATTTACAAAATTTTCATTGTTATTACATTCTTCCATCATTCGTTTACAAAATTCAATCCTGCGGTCATTATCATCTACTAGCTCCTGTACCAATTGCAGTTTATAAGGATAATAGTGTTCCCGTTTCAGTACTCTCGAAACCGATCTGCGACTTATATCATGATTTAACGCCAGAACTGTGGTTGATGTTTGAGGTAATCCTTTCAATTCGAGAGCAATATCCTCACCAACAGTGTGTTACGGTTGAAAAATCCATTCAAGTTATTCATAATAATTTTCCGTACACCCTGTATCAGCGTAGGAAATACGGCGTACGTGATGATCGTCGTATTGCACCATATTTCACAATATTGCGTGTGTTGAACTATCCGCTGTTACTTCAGGCAGACTACATAGCTCCGTCTCACTCGTTTTCCAGTTTAAACTGTGTTTCTTCAGTAGCGACTCCTGTCTGAACCGGTGTTGGGGGAAGAACGCGACATGTATCCGCGGCCAGTCTTATATCGCAAGCTCTCCCGTTCGCTTCGTTCATTTCGTGTGTGTGAGTGTAGCTCCTTTGTGCCCCTTTTCACGGGCTTTTGTGAAGGAGGCGGAACCGGATTATTCCGAGATCTGTTGTTATCGTACGTGGAGAGAATTTTAAGCTTGTGAAACAGCTTTCCAAAGCCTGTTGAAATACGAAACAAGTATGTCTTGTTTTGTTCTGACTGCGACGAAACGTAACGCATATTTTCTTCCATTAGGCTTTTGGTACGAGTTGTCGTACGAGTTTTGGTACGAGTTTTGGTACGAATTGTCGTACGAGTTATGGTACGAGTTGTAGTACGAGTTTTTGTGCGAGTTGTCGTACGAGCTTTAGTACGAGTTTTAGTACGAGTTTTATTTGGGTGAGAAATATCGTCGTCCCCTTGGGTGCAGGAGGAGTCAGAAGTTGGTTTTTGTCAACGAAGTGTGCCCCGCCACCTGGCTCTCCCCGTCGTTGAGAATAGGCTCGCCCTGCAAGACGACGCCATTTCTGGCGGTTTCCCCACTTACCGCAACATTGGCCCACTTCGCTAACCACCACGGGAGGACGCTCCGATCTGTTGACGTTGGACAGCTGACTGACACTGACGCTGGATCTTAGGAGGTCAAGGTCGGAGTAGCCCTTTTATCTTTGTACTTGAGGAGTGGTTATTGTACCACTTTATTAATCGCGGGGTTCGTTTATCGTTACCCGAGTCGTTGTGAATCATTATTTGCGTTGTTCGTATAATCTGTATGTGTGACCGAAGCACAGATCTGTGGTACGGATTTAATTCAACGTGTTACTTGCTCACTGATACCCCTTTTTCATGTTTGAGTTATAGTTACTTAAATTTTGAGCAGGCTAAATATAAACAAGTGTGCTCAGCTGGTGCGTTTTATTTTAAATCATTTTTGCCCACCTTTTGCATTTGGGGTTTCGTCGAACCCTCCCTTCTCCAAGAGCTTAGCCGAGCGGTGTGGAGATACTTAAGTCATTTCGCACAAAATTTGCAAGCCTACAGGTAGGTAGCAAGTTTTATTAGTTGCAGTATTCCATCCTCTTTTACTTAAATTTCTAACACTTCCTGTTAAATTATATGTTCTCAGAGTCTTGCTTACAACACTTCGAGATATAGGGTTGCGATCTGGATGCAAGTTATTAAATAGATTGCAAACTTCTTGGTATTTTCTTATGCGGTCACCAAAACCAATCATCAATGAGTATTTTTACTCACATTTTTTCTGTTAATTGAGTCATGTTGAGTTAATTAACATTGACTGTGACAATATTTTTCAATTTTAGTTTCTATTTTGTAGTTTTGTTTCAAGGTTCACGCGATAAAAGAATATTTACAGAAAAATTTAAAAAAATCCTTTTGTGGTAGTTTAACAACGTAGGAAGTAAATCTTTATATCATTGAATTCCTGAGAGAGAACTCTTTCGAAACCTTAAAAAATATACAGGTTATTCTATTTAAAAAACAAAAGTTGATTCATTTCCGGTTAAACCGTAAGTCTCAGTCGAACGAGTATTTACTAATCAGATCCGCAAGGAAGTCTTGTATATGAATGCAAATTTTCACAAAAATTTAACTAACGGTACAGACAATATTAGATTGCCCATCCCTGTATAATTATATGTGCCACCCTTGTTAAAACAGAATAGTATGCAGTACCAACTTTTACAAATAATCTAATGGGCGGGAAATTCAAACACCTTTCAATCATTAATGTACACTTTGTATAATGACATTGATCAGTCAATAAATACAGGGTACATTTAAAGTTGCATAAATATTTGAAATAGTAATAGATAACAAAACATTACGTTTTCGCTCAATAATGTCTTATGCAAAAGATTTTTATGGCCCAAGAACAGGCATTTTTTCTAATTCACCGCAGCTGAAAAGGCCATCACCATCAGAATCCCTGATCCTTTCAACATATAATCGAGCATGCCGAAGAATTTCAGGTGCAAAAAGTTCAAAAAGAAAAATTTGCGAAAAGAGGTTTACGAAGTGCAACCCTAAAAAATACCTCAAAAAACGCAGTTTTCAGGAGTTTTTCCGAGGCGAAACCGCCTCCGAGCAAAAATTTAAAAATCCGTCAAGCAGAAGTCGTGCGCCTGAAATTTTGCTGTTTTTTCTGTAATATGTACGGTAGAAGATAAGGCAGATATTCAGACGAATCCGAGCCATGCTCTGAGATCGCTATTTCGACTTCGAACAATGCGAGAAAGAGAACGTTATAAAGGAAAGAAAAGTAGAGGACCGTGCGCGGTGCGGAGTAGAAGCGCGTCAGCAAATTATTTCTTAGATAAGTTTATCAATTTTCGCTTTTCAGGTAAATTTGCAACAGTCGCGAACTTAATAAACTGTGTCTCTCATTAGTCGACAAACGTGTTACTCGAAGTGATGTCCTGCCTACCGTACCTAAACTATTATTACCTACCTCACTCGCACTCTGACTCCTCGCATTCGTGTGCCGGCACCGAAAGGATTACCAAAGCACCTCTATACAGTGTGTTATTGAAAGTTGTACAGATATTTTAACTGACGATAGTCCTCTTTAAATAGATGCTAAATAAGCATGGAGCTGTCTTCCGCAATTCAGAGATATTAAAAAAAATTGAAAAAAAAAAACAACTAAACCTACCGCCAGATGAACCATTAGAAGGAAGGAATGAACGTTCACCTTATGTATTTGTGGGGGATGAGGCGTTTGCTTTAAGTAATAGAATTATGAAACCCTACCCAGGAATTCATCAGAAAGGCAGCAAAGAAAGAACTTTCAACTACAAAGTATCACGCGCCCGTCGCATGGTCGAAAATGTATTTGGAATTAATGGCTTCTGTATTTCGTGTTCTACGAAAACCGATGTTACTCCAACCAGAGAAAGCTGCGTTAGTTGTAATGACTTATAGGATTATGGCGCCAAAACAAGGATGATATGTCTTCCTTTTTGCCATTGCAGAAAATTCCCAAAAAAACGAGTATAGAAGTAAAAGGTATTCGCAGAATATTTTAGTAGCATTGGCAGGGTGGCATGGCAAGATCAGTATCGCTAGATTCAAATAAGTTGTAATAAAAAAAGTTTAATAAATAAAGTTTAATAATTAATTAAATTAATAATTACTTACCTCAGAGTTCATAGTACTTGACGACTTGTCCCTTTCCCTCAAGAAGCTTGCCATTTTCTCAAATGCAAACCAATTAGGCTTATATATTTCATCAGCTCCAGTACCGGTACTTGCTTTCACTTTTTGTAGAATGTTCTAAATGAAGCCATTAGCGAATCCTTCTTCTTTAAATCGGGTATGCTGGCAGGGCTGCTTAGCTGATCTTGTATCCGTTTCCACGCATCATGGATCTCATTTCTATTTTTGTGTAAAGTGTGAGGCGGATTCCATATTACCGACTCATTTTGATACATGTCCAAAAATTCGAACACTAAATTATTATTGCACTCCATTATTTCACTCATAAAATTGTTAACGTATGCTTCAGAACTAAACCAAGTGCATTAATATTACAAGCGTTTAGAGCCTGTGACATGCAGGTCGAACACGGCCAATTAGGTTTTAAGACGAAGCGCGGGAAAGTTACATTCACAACTACCTATGCATATTGAAAGTAATGAAAAATTTCTGATACTACATTACCTGTATTTTGTTAATTTTAATATGCTGATTTCAAATTTGCTGTACTTTTTTCTCTATCACATCAGGATTTTCCACAAAAGGAGATTGAACATTTAAAAGAAAAACGTCACTTTTTTGACATTAAAAATACATATTAAATTGGTGCAATAAAATACAAAGTTGAAACCTATCACTAAATATAAATATGAAATACCTCTTAAATCTAAATTACAATTAACTACCCCGCGATTAGTTAATTCCGGTGTTACAATGATCTTTTCAAATTTTTCCCATATGTTCATATCCATCATCAGCATCCATCATCATCCATCATTTAGCATCCAACAATAATCATATTAACAATAATCATATTAACGTTCCACCTGAAAATTTATAAAAAAAATTACACTTTATTTTACTTTTATTTTAGAATTACCAAATAAATTTTCTTGCTTAGTTAATTGATAACAAATAATATAAATTTTCAATAAACGTTTATGATAAATAAAATAAAGTAAATAATAAATTAATTTAGTTTTACAATAAAATATGCTAGTCGTCGTGTGAGATTGAATGCTGCGAACGTCCAGGACGTTCAAGTTGACTATGAACATCTTTTGCGGCAACACCTAAAGACAGAAAAGTGTTAGTGTGGTGCAGTGAATGACAAGAGTTAGAAAGGCCTGTTCAAGTTTAAAAAAGTGCAATGCGCCAAAAGAGTTTAATTTTAGTTAAGTTTAAAAGAATGTTTGTGTATAAAATTTGAGGTTAGGAATTTTTGTAAAGATTAATTTTAAGTTTCACAGAGAGAAATACTTACGTTGATGAATGTCGATCAAAGTGCGAAAATGATTAAATTAAATTAAGCTACTTACCTGCTAAATTTGTTTGAAAGACAGTAAAGATTTTTCCAAATTTCATTACCGCGAAGAATGTAAACATGATAGACAGTCAGGTCAACGTAAGTATGTCAAACGCCCAAACAAGGGACGGAAACCAAAGAAATTTGTAACTAGAATTTTTAAGCGCGACGCACGCGTATTCCATTTTAAACAAGTACGGACACGCTGTAGGATAGTATGGAGATGATTGAATTCACGCGAGGGAACGTTTAATTCTTGCTCGAAAGCCACAGCGTACACACGCTTAAGAATCCGGTTAACAAAATTTAATTCTATTATCTGAAAGTTTTTATTACAAAACCAATTTAAATGTTTCTTGATTATTAAACATTATTATATGTTCATTAAAATTTATTTAAACTTGGAACTTCTTATTTATTTTATTAAAAATATCTAAAAATTTAAACAAACATTTTAAACAGGAAAATAATTTACATTGGCTCGAATGTAAGTTCGCCAAATGTTAAATTATTTAAACAAAGTCAGCAAGAGGATTTTAAAACAATTTTAAAACATCGGAAAGCAGAAGCGTGCAAACAAGGTTGTCTTTCCATTAAACGAGTGCATTGGTTTGTTTCAACCAAAGGAGAAATTGTTTTCTAGACGTGCAAGCACAGGAAAGCAATTTGAAGTTTGGAAAAAAATCAAAGGCAATCACATAAAAATTAAGTAATAAATTAAGATCAAAATTTTAAAGAAAAGACTAAAGAAAAATTCACCGGGTTTAAAACAAAACAAAAATTCATTATTCATTGCGTTGCCCAAGACATGAACCCAAGCCTTGATAAAAAGAGCAGAACCAGAAAAATTGAGCTAGAACAGGTAAAGTAAATTGTTGCTGAAAAGAAAAACAGAATAACCCGGAAAACACAACAATAATTTTTGGCTTCTCCAACTTATTCTCTACTCTTCCAACTTCTCGAGTATACAACAATATGTTGTATATTTTATGGATTTAAGAAGGACATTTCAAACATTTATTATAATTTTTTTTTAAATAAGCTTTAATTACTTGATTGAAACTCGTTTTATTTCATCATAAATAGCTGGTATACATTGCAATGCATTGTTTCGTTCTTTTTAAAATTGAACATAGAAATATTTATATTGTATATTCAAAGTTAAAAAAGAATTCATGGTATATGCACACTGCACAGATGGGAAAAAAACTCAGTGTATATATATATATTATATACATATCAAATACCGTATGATTTTTAAAATTTTAGATCAAGGGAGGCCGTGAAGAGGAAAACATACAGCTTAAATTAACTCATACGTACGTTTTGGTTAACACCACTGCGAAAATATCGTCAATAGTAAAGGAATTATAAGCTCTGAAAGAGGTTGGAAAATATTGTTCTTTTGGCAATATCTTCAAATTCTTAAAATTATGAAAATAACATTTTAAATTCAGGTATAAGGCACCTAACTACGTATTTACAACGTATTTGTTAGATCCTCCCTCCTTTTTAAAGGGTAGTTTTAGGGGGTGACTTTTCAGTATTTTCTCCCTAACTTTTTATTATTACATATTTCATAAAAAAATTACTAAGAGAATATTCTTTAGGATATTTGGCACAAGAAGGCCCTCTTGTTGCATTTCGATAAACCGAACCGTTTTCGAGTAATTGAGATTTAAAAGTTAACATACGTCCATTGCATTTTGTTATCATAAAATACTGAAACTAATTCCCTCAAACTACCCCTTAAAAGGGAGGAAGGATCTAACAAAAGCGTTGTAAATGTTCAATCAGATGCTTTATATCTGAGTTTCAAATTTTAGTTTGATAACTTAATGTATTCAGAAGATGTTGCCAAAAGAAAAATACGTTTCATTCCTCTTTCAGGGAATTATAACACCCTTATTATCGACTTTTCGAAAACAAAGCATTGAGAAAAGTTGCTTCTTTTGCGTCTCTCTATATACTGTTTCATTCTCAAACCACGGTTTTGGACAGCCTGTATGTATTTCTTGCTGAGTGTTCATAGAATCCATGGTCCCGTTTTTAAATTTTTCGTTTTTAATTGATAAAAAATAAATTAAACATAAGAACACTATAAGAACAATACAATTGAACATCACAGGTCTGCCGCGCCAGTTTAGCAGGAAGTGATATTAAGTTTCTTATTTTAATTAATATATACAGCTACCGTCAAAAAGTCGGCATCAAACGGAAAACATTTCTATTTTTGATTTTTCAAAAAATTAACTTTGTTAATGGATTACTTTTAAAAAAATTCTGTAAAAGTTGTTTTACAGTTGCCTAAATGAGAAGATTTTTCTTGACATGAACATGTAAACTAAACAAAGAAAAAATTCCTCAAACGAAAGTAACTCATTAGTACAAAGTAGATTAGAGTTTTTAGAAACCATTTATACAGGGTGTCCACCGCGGTCTTTTCTACCGTCTACAGTATATAAGATTCAAAAATTCAAACGTAGTAAGATGTAACTCGGTGAGCTCTAGTTTATAAAATTATTTTTGGCTCTACAGTGCTCAGTAACCGAGAGCCATACCGAAGTTATATTTTTTTAAATGGAACACCCAGTATATTTTTACATATTTCGAAAGTACGCATAAGGAATAGATAAAGGAATAAATAATAAGTTTTACTTAAGAGTTTGTAAGAAATTGATGTTTAAGTTAAAAAATTTCTGTATTATGAGCATGTATTTTGGTTATTTAATAACATTTCGTCATGAATGCATGAGGTAGTTAATGCAATATCTTATCTACAGAAATATCAGAACAGCTTCGGTTTATCAGTTATTATGTGTACAGGGTGTAAAGTTTTGCAAAAGATAATTTTTCTCAAAATTTTTAAATGGAACGCTCAGTATACCTTAACCCTCGTGAAATACTGTTTTTGTAACGAAGTGACCACTCCGTTACTATTTTTGTACATAGTTAGTTAAGTTTTGTATATATTAATTTAGTCTGTAAATTTAGGATGCCTTGCGCAGATTCATAAAGGCATAATTTAGGTGGGAGTTGTCAGGGAGTGGGACTCCCCACCACGCGCAAGCCTTTATAAGCGCGCTCGGAGCGTGCTTGAGTTAGTCGCTCACCGGCTCATCCAGCCGATGGTCGTGGCTCCGCCGCGCTATCAAGCCACCCGACGTGGCTTGAAGTTAGTGACGTCCCGGGCATTCCGAGTCACCGGACGTGACTTGAATGCAGTAGTTCGCGGAGTCATTCATCCGACGATGTTTTGACTCAAACGCGTTTAACAATCTGTGCTACGTTCGCGTTACCTGCAACCGCTCCTGTTTTTATCCTGACCTTCCTCTTACCAAGTGCGGGTGTCTCGCACTTCCTTACCATAGAACGGGAGTCTCGTTCTCTCTCTCCCTTACCTAAGTGTCGGCGTCTCACACATCCTGATCCCTGAGTGGGAGTCTCACTCTCTCTTACCGAGTGTGGGCGTCTCACACATCCTGATCCAAGAGTGGGTGTCTCACTCTCTCTTATCCCAATGCGGGTTCTCGCATATCCTGACCCTGAGTAGGAACGTATGCACAGTGCGTTACCGGTCCGTGAGTGTCCGTAAGACACACCGTTTCCGGAATTACCGTCCTGCGATTAGTGTCCGTAAGACACACCGTTTCCGGAACCACCGCCCTGCGATTAGTGTCCGTAAGACACACCGTTTCCGGAACCACCGTCCTGCGATTAGTGTCCGTTAAGACACACCGTTTCCGGAACCACCGTCCTGCGATTAGTGTCCGTAAGACACACCATTTCCGGAACCACCGTCCTGCGATTAGTGTCCGTAAGACACACCGTAGTTTACCGTTGTCCTCGAGACACACCGTATATAACCGCTACCGAAAATACCGTCCGAGAGGTTAACATTTCGTTTACCTGTACGTGAGTGTTACCGTTGTAAAAATATCCCAATTTGTGGATACGTGTATTTATGAACTGTTTGTAAATAAAACTGTATTTGCTAAGTGATCGACGCTTTTATTTCTGAACCTGGACTCCGACGAGCAAACCCGAACCGCCGTCAAGCAGAGCATCGATCAGCAACTACAGACCGACCCGAAGATTGACGGACCGTTACATTTTAATAAGCTTTCATAAAACGACAAATGTATTTGTCGAAAAATAGCGTAAGTGCTGCAGGTGTTACATTTATTGCGGTCCGATCTTGTTGCGTAAACTTTAAAGAAGATAGGCTGTTCCTTATAAGCTATTTTCCCTATGACATTATTAGATACGTTTAGTACATGTATATACATATATATTTTAAATGAAGTATACAGTATATGTTTAAGATATATTTTTTTAAAAGTATGTATATGTATCTCAGATCTAAAAATAAAGTATTGTGACGATTGCGGTGCCAGCCCGTCTGATGCGTCACCGCCGACACGTCTTAGACGAGAAGCTTCGGACGCTTCGACATCACGTCAGCGATGAAATCAATCTGAGACTTTCCGTCGCGCGCTCGAATGTTCCAGATAAACAACCCCGGCTATAAAACACGCGGCCGGTGAGTTCGAATTAATTCAGTATTGGACAGTTCAGAATTCAAGTCGCGTTATAAACTTTCGCTCGGCTGTTAACATAAATTACGCATAAGTTTATAAATAAATTATTGTTTAAGTTAGTGTTAATCCGTTTGTTTTTAAATAAATTTGTTTCGTGTTTTGTTTTAAAATAAAAATTAATAAAACCCTTTAAAGTCGTTACATTGGTGTCAGGTGTGAGGTTCGTGAAAATAAATAAACAATTAAAATTGAATTAAATTTAAACAAATTATTAAACAAAGTTCAGTGTCGAAAAAGAAACAATGGCTTCAAAGAAAGTGCTGTTAAAAGATTTAAAAGTGACCGACTTGAAAGCCGAATTAGAAGAACGCGAATTGGAAATTTCCGGAAAGAAATCGATTTTGCAACAAAGACTACACCAAGCGCTACTAGAAGCAGGAGAGGATCCAGAAGCTTTTCTTTTTGAAATCTCGGGCGGCCCTGCTGATTTAAGTAAAATATTAGAGGATAAATTAAAAGAACAATCTGGAAATTTCAAGGACGAATTGCAAAATAAATTATTGGAACAATCTGGAAATTTCAAAGATGAATTACAAAATAAATTACTGGAACAGTCCAGAAATTTAGATGAGAAGTTTCTAGAACATTCCGAAAATTTGAAAGACGATCTAGATAAGTTAATGGAATATTCTAGAAACACGGAAGAAAATGTGAAAATTTTAGAAGAGAAACTTGAAAATAAATTAATACAACAATCGACAAATCTGGAAACTAAACTGCTGGAACAATCTAGAAATTTAGACGAGAAACTTCAAGAACAATCTGGAAATTTCAAAGACGAACTGCAAATTAAATTGCTGGAACAATCTAGAAATTTAGAAGACAAACTTCGAGAACAGTCTGGAAATTTGAAGGATGAATTTCTGGAACAATCAAAAGGGATAATACCCTGGACACACTGGCCGGTTCAAAGATCTTCTCAACCTTGGATCTAAAGAGTGGTTATTGGCAAGTAGAACTAGCGCCCAAAGATCGAGAAGAAACGGCGTTTTCCCTTGGTATGGGTCTATGGCAATTCACGGTGATGCCGTTCGGCTTATGTAATGCCCCAGCGACATTCGAGAGGCTGATGGAGACGGTTTTGAAGGGTCTGTCCTGGACAACGTGCATGGTATACCTGGACGACATAATTGTGGTGGGGAAAACTTTCGACGACCATCTGAAGAATCTGGAAGGAGTGTTCCGAAGGAGTGTTCCAGCGGCTTCGCGGAGCTGGACTAAAGCTTAGTCTCAAGAAGTGCCACCTGTTCCAGAAGGAAGTGAATTATCTAGGCCATATTGTTAATGGGAATGGAATCGCCGTGGACCCAGTGAAGATTCAGGTCGTGAAGGACTGGCCAACTCCCAAGAATAAACACCAGATAAGGAGTTTCCTAGGCCTATGCACTTACTATCGTCGCTATGTTCCCGGATTTGCGGACATCGCTAAGCCTTTGACAAAACTCACCGAAGAAGGTCGTCCGTTTGAATGGGACCAACATTGCCAAATTAGTTTCGAACAACTAAAACAGTACTTGATAAGTGCTCCTATTCTAAGTTACCCTCTCCCAGAAGGCAAGTTCATCGTGGACACTGACGCTAGCAATGTTGGTATCGGTGGCGTACTGTCCCAGATACAAGAAGGGCAAGAGAAGGTGATTGGCTACTTCAGTAAAGTCCTGTCAAAGCCGGAACGAAATTATTGCGTCACTAGAAGGGAATTGCTAGCCGTGGTAAAGTCCATAGAACATTTCTACAAGTACTTATATGGCAGACACTTTCTCCTGAGGACGGACCATGCCGCTTTAAAATGGATCCTCCGATTCAAGAATCCTGAAGGACAAGTCACACGATGGATCGAACGACTTCAGGAATACGATTTAGAAATCCAGCATCGGGCCGGAACTAGCCACAGAAATGCCGATGCTTTGTCGAGAAGACCTTGCCGAAGACTGTAAGCACTGTAGTCGTCTGGAGGAGAAAGTGGCCACGACTGCGAGGACGGCCGTCGTAAACGACAACTGGCAAGGTGAAGAATTGCGACGAGACCAGGAGAACAATCAGGATTTGAAATTGGTGCTGGAATGGAAAAGTAGGGAGGCAAGGCCTACTTGGGAAGAGATAGCACCGTGTGCACCATCCGTGAAATCGTACTGGGCGCAGTGGGACTCCATAGTGCTGGATCATGGTCTTCTGAAACGAACAATCGAGAACCAGGAAGGCACGGAACAGAAGACACAGTTACTGATCCCCAAGAATAGGGTGCCGGAAGTTCTGAGGGAACTTCACGATGGAACTACGGGAGGGCATCTGGGAATCAAGAAGACTATGGAAAAGGTGCGCGAGCGATTCTACTGGGTGCACTGCAAGGAAGACGTAAAGGACTGGTGTAGGAAGTGCGTAGTCTGCGCAGCTAGTAACGGCCCCCACAGACGAGGCAAGGCTCCTATGAAACAGTACAACGTGGGATGTCCTTTTGAGAGAGTTGCCATAGATGTAGCCGGCCCATTTCCACAAACTAATAGTGGAAATAAGTACATTGTCGTGGTGATGGACTACTTTAGCAAGTGGGTTGAAGCATACGCCCTACCAAACCAAGAGGCGATAACTATTGCTGAAGTACTTGTCCGAGAATGGATCAGTCGGTACGGCGCGCCCATGGAGCTGCATTCAGGAAGGAAGGAACTTTGAATTGGCTTTATTCAAGAACGTGTGTACTCTGCTCGGCGTCCGGAAAACTAGAACCACTGCACTTCACCCGCAGTCAGACGGAATGGTGGAAAGATTCAACAGAACCATCAACCGACATTTGTCCAAGGTAGTCTCCGATCATCAGAGAGACTGGGACACGTACATTCCCCTTTTTCTACTGGCATACCGTTCGTCCGTTCATGAGACAACAGGAGAGACACCAGCAAAAGTGGTATTTGGGCGAGAGCCAAGACTGCCCTGCGTGAAGCCTGGCGAAATCCCTGCCGACGAAGACTACGTGAGCGGTCTACGCAGAAAAATGGACGACATTCACAATCGAGTGCGTCACAATATACAGACAGCCAGCGACCGAATGAAGGAGCATTATGACATCAACGCTCAGAATGGGGGATACGAACCTGGAGCGCTGGTCTGGCTTTATAATCCTCAAAGACGTCGAGGTCAATCGCCAAAACTGCAAACATCTTGGGAAGGTCCTTACAAAGTGATGAAACGGATCAACGATGTCATCTACCTCATCAGGAAGGTTCCGCATGGCAAACCCAAAGTTATCCACTTCAACCGAATGGCTCCTTACAACGGAGAAGAAAATGAGGGGACAGTACAACGGACGCAAGGTTCCGAAGTAAGCTTCGAAACCTTCATGTTTCATCACGCCACAGGAAGTAAGGCGCGATTCGGAGTGACCACAGAGAGACAGCAAGACCTTTTTCAAGTGTCACCAGAGTACAGTCTGGCCCACTGTGTGGCAGAAGACCTAAGGATGTCCAAGGGGATAGCCCAAGTCTTCCGGAAGAAATTTGGTCAGGTCGAGGAACTCCTAAGACAGCACCCCATGGTGGGCAAGAGCCTGCAAATCATCCACACGGAGGCGGAACGAAGACGACACGTGTACTACTTAGTCACCAAGAAGACATCAAGCGGTAAGCCTGACTATCGCAGTATTTGGAGAGCTTTATGGAGCCTGAAGAGACAGCTGGTGGAAGGCAAGGAGACGAAATTAGCCATTCCCAAGATAGGCTGCGGACTAGATGGGCTGGATTGGAGGGTCGTTCGCAGCACGATAGAAGTCATCTTCAACGGAACGGGAATTGAAGTTCTAGTCTGCAGTCACCACCCACAGGCAGCTGTTGGCAGTAGGAAAACCGTTCCTTCAGAAAAATGCATATCAATTTTAAATAACACACACCTGCAAAACCGTTTTGATCAAATTTGCTCACGGCATGAAAATTTTTTTAAATCTTCACTGGGCCAAATGAAAGTTAAATTACATATGAAAGAAAATGCAACGCCGAAATTTTTTAAGTCCAGACAGTTGCCGTTTGCGCAAATACAGGCTGTCGAAAAAGAATTAGAAAGGTTGACAAAAGCTAAAATTATTAAGCCGATTACAGTTTCCGAATGGGCTGCACCTATCGTCGTAGTTACCAAGCCAGATGGAAGTCTTCGTCTGTGTGGAGATTTCAAGGTGACAGTTAATCCGCAGTTGAAAGTAGAGCAGTATCCAATACCTAGACTAGAGGAACTAATGCAGAAACTTAAAGGAGGTACTCGATTCACAAAAATTGATTTAACAGATGCCTATTTGCAGCTAGAACTAAAAATAGCTGTTATTAATACACCTAAAGGACTTTTTCAATATCAACGTCTTCCTTTTGGTATTGCTAGTGCACCTGCAATATTCCATAGATTTTTGGAGCAAATTCTACAAGATCTTCCAGGTTGCGTAAATTACTTGGACGACATAGTAGTCACTGGTGAAGACAAGGAAAAACATTTTGCTGCTCTAGAACAGTTATTTATTCGACTAAATCGATATGGACTTCGTGTTAATAAAAATAAATGCAAGTTTTTCTTGGAGAAAATTGAATATCTAGGACATATAATATCAGCCGGTGGAATTTCACCATCCAATCAAGCCTTAGAAGCAATTCAAAATTTACCAAGACCGAAGGATCTTACACAATTACAAGCTTTTTTGGGAAAAGTAAACTACTATCAAAAGTTTGTTCGTAATTTTGCCGAACTAGAAGGTCCTTTGAATGAATTGAAAAGAAAAGATACAGCTTTTAAATGGAATACTAAGCAGGAGCAATCTTTCAAAGCACTAAAAATGCTATTGTGGAAGCTGCCCGTTTGACATACTATGATTCTTCCAAACCGATAGTTCTGGCAACAGATGCTTCAAGTTACGGAATTGGAGCAGTTCTCTCACATATAGAGTCAGATTAATACCGAGAAGAAATAAACGTATGAAACAAATGGCAAGAAGGCATTGCTGGTGGTCCGGAATTGACCAAGCTATTGAGTCCAAAGTTGCTGCTTGTGGATCATGTCAACATGCAAGACCAGCGGACAAACAAGAATTTCAGGCGTGGCCAACTCCACGAAAACCGTGGGAACGAGTTCATGTGGATTTTGCAGGACCGTTTTGGGAAACACATTGGTTAATATGTGTCGATGCTTTCTCAAAGTTTTTATACGTATAAGAAATGCCTTGCATTACTTCAGAGAAAACTCGAAATTGTTTAGAATTTTTGGAATAGAAGGCCTACCAGATGTTCTAGTTAGCGAAATGGAACTCAATTTACATCAAGAGAATTTAAAAAATGGATCAACATCAATGGCATAAAATATTTTAAGACAGCACCATTCCATGCAGCATAGAATGGTGAAGCAGAACGCTTTGTACGAACGTTCAAAGAAAAAATGAGACTTTACTGGAGGGAAGGAAAGAATAAGCTTTGCATTTACTACTTACATCATTTCGTGCAAGTCCCGATCCTCGCACAGGAAATTCTCCAGCAGAACTTTTACATGGTCATCCTTTTAAAACAAAACTGGACTTACTACATCCTGAAGAAGCGTGGAGTTATAATACTGATATAACACTGCAAAGAAAATTTGCAGTTGGAAATTTGATATATGCGAAATGTTATGATAGAGGTAAAGAAAATTGGGAATCTGGCATTGTAGAACGACGTCTTGGAAAAACAATGTATGCAGTTAATTGTTCGGGAAAAATGAAGATTCGGCACCAGAATCAACTTCGTGCTCGTCATCTTCCAGTTACTATTGAACACCAAACTAATGATGATTTTACATTTCTAGGTGGTTCTTCTATTATTGAACCGGAATGCACTTCCCGAGCCAACTGTACAGAAGATGAGTCATCAAGTTCTTCAAATACATTTCAAGTTCCATCATCGGAACCTGCCAGCTTGCAGAATGAAAGAAAATCCTCATCTGTAATACAAGATGATTCGCAAAACGAAGATGCTACAAGAAAATCCTCATCTGTAGTACAAACTGACTCGCAAAACGAAGATGCTACGACTCGTTTTCCATCATCAAATAATACGTTTCCATCGCAACGTTCACGTGTCCCTGTACGGCGATCAACAAGAGAACGTCATGTACCTGGTTAGGTATAAAATTAAAGAGGAAGGAAATGTTGCGGCTGCTGATCAAGATTGCGATGAGTAACTAGGAAGTTATAAAATAAACATGTTAATAATTGAATGCTATTACGAAATATAGAATCACTTAAAATTTCTCACTTCTGTTTCTTCATTAAAGTTATATTTCTAATTAATATTAGTGCCCCACATTAACGGCACAAAACTTGTTAAACACTTCTGGGCATATGAGCATAGACACTAGGACACTACCATGTTATTGGGGGGTTACTGCTTCATAACTTCATTTTAGTTGGAAGCAAAAACTGTCTCTTACGCCACTTTTAAACTTGAATTTTAACGCTTCCTGAATTTCTGGCGGTTATAACTGCAGTGGGAAAGAAAGGCCTAGTCGTTACGATTCATTATTAATGAATCGTTAATAATCTCATTTTCAGATTTTTGGCGCTTACGCTCTTTTGTAGTGCAACCGTCGATATTCTTCCCTACGGGGATGACAAAATATAGATCGTGTGTCGAAGGGGTGAATAGTGTGTCGAACATTTATTATGAAAGTGACGTCAGATGAAATTACCGAGAACAAGACGGTCTTTGTCATTCATTATACGCACTTATCATATAAAAGACAGTGTACGTGTTGTCTGGGCACATTTTTATGTACCGCCACTTCCTGGATCATTTTTGTACAAGTTCGTTACGCAACTTAAGGCTTTTCTCACTCAACTTAATATTAATTTATTCTGCGAAAGTGAATGCCAAAAATATGTAGTACATTGAGCAAAATTTTAAAACAAAGAAATATTATTAAATTAATAAAACATTCATGAACTGTCAGATGAGCCTAACGCCGCGTTAGTAACAGACATACTTTTTCTTTGCACCGCCGACTCTAATCTGATTTTTAGTTGCTCACAGGTTATGACAAATATACAAAATTATTGTGTAAAACATTATCCATAATATTAGTGACAAAATTATTAACTGAATATAAAAATAATAATTGTTCACGGTCCACGCAGAACAGATTCTACGAATCTATGGCTAAGTTGTAAAAGATCCACCCACTGGCAAATTTTATTCGTAGTTTTCAATCTCAGTATATAATTCCATTCATAGGTAAGAGAGCATTTGAATTAACTAGTATTAAATGAACCTACGTGCACCGCATAACAATTAATCTCAAACAAACCACGTATTGTTTTCAAATGAAAGAAAGACTAGTTCTGTTTAGAGTGGCATTAAAAACGAACAATATAATTAAATTTGAGGTACGTATAACACATTGTACTACCTCGTGCTGCGACTAGCGGGTAACTAATTAGTCCGTTTATTATACGACCATTTTTTTTCTACATCCGGCCGAGAAGCTTAAAATGTAAATTTATTTATGCTATTCTCCGACATTACACGTTAATTGCAAGGTTTTTATACGTTATGATGAGCCGGTGCATTACCGCGATTCCACTCAAAAGTTTAATGAGATTTAAAAGCTCTTCAATATTCACTAGAATATTAAATCACTTAAAGAACACGGGAGCCTTCTTTTTCTAAGCATAACGGGCATGAAAAATAAATTGCGCAGTTGTTATTTTATAGAATCCTGAACATCAATTATTGAGGGCATCAAAACTACACTGATTGGCAAAAAACTATTCATTATTGACCATAAATTTAAAAATTAACCAACAAAAGAAGATAGATTAACACAAAATTTAATTTAATTAAAAAAAAAATACAATTGGATGTTTTCAACAGGCTTCCTAATAATGGCTAATAGCGGGTATGTGCTCCCCCTTGTAACTGTCGAGTAATCGAATTAATTAGGTTTGTCACAAAATCTTAAGATATTCCCTCAAATTCTTTTTAACTTTTGGAGAGTCTCTGGTAAGGCTGGGCCACTTTGTAGTTGATCCCAAACATATTCGATTGGATTGAGATCCAGACTGCATGCTGGAATCGAGCGTTCGAATGCCGACCTCGTATAGTATATAGTCATGTATAGTATAGAGTCATGACCCCGGCCACGTGTGCTCTATCATTGTCATGCATTAGAACGAGGTTATCTCCAATAAATTGAGAATAAAAGATCACAGTTTCTTGATGAATATCTTTCACCTATGGGCATTCAGTGCACCATTTTCCACGAAACTAAAGTCAGTATGTGCCTCGGAGGAAATACCTGCCCACACCGTAATAAAACCACCATAAACGATCGCCTCTTAGAGATGGTGCAGTCTGCGTGTCGTCCATTTGACCTTCTCCATTCCCTCTAGTGACCATCAAGTGACCGCAGACAAGAACGCAATTCATCATTCATCAATGAAGAGAACTTTGTCTCATTGATGAAGCATCCAATTTGAATACCACTGTGCAAACTGCAACCGTACGTGCTGTTCGATGCCTTGGTAACAATTCTGGCACTGTGGTAGGTCTCGGTGAAGTTAAGCCGCCTTTCACAAGCCATCCTCTCGTTTATTTCACCCCGAACCGTTTGCAGGCGATGTTCAAATTGAACATTTACATATACAGGATGTTATCTATTAAGGTGGTAATAGTTATACCGCGCATAGAGGACATAAATATTGCGATTTAACCTAATTTATCTACATCCAAAAGATGACCAAAAGTTTTTCGTTTCTGAGATATAACCTCCTAAATGGACAACTTGGAAAGCACATTTTCTTAAATATCTTTGGAACGGTTTAATATAGAGGGTTGAAACTTGACATGGAAGACAACTGAAATACAGAAATGGATATGCCTTAGGCAAAATTGAACATTCTTCACCAGTGGCGTAGATCCAGGGTAGTAGGTTATCATTTTAGTATATAACTTTTTTATTGTATTAGCTATCAAACTCCTTTTAAAAACAATGCACAGGACCGTTATTTGTATAAAAATTTTTAAAGAATTTTGGTGCAAGTCGGTTTTGATTGCAGAGTATTCCTCAAGCAGCCTCTGTACAACGCTGTTTCAAGCGTAATTGGGCGTTCGTCAGCAGAAGCGTATATAGCTCGAGAACCAGAACCAACCTGTCCTATTATATTCGCCATTGCGATGTAATAGTGATCACAGGATGTCGTTATCTAAACTTTTCGTTATTTGTATAATTGTTACTACGGCAACAAACCGAAAATTAAAGTTTATTGAAAGTGAATAAAACAAGTCTTAAAATAACAAAAAAAAATTTTTTTCTTCGTAATTAGACCTTAACCCTCTCGCGTAGAATGGGTCATATTTGTCCCAGTGTTCGAGATGCTTCCAGAAATACGACTTTTATTATTTCTAAATTACTGGATTTTTTCATTTATTTTAATAATAGTTTATTATTGAAAGGTTTTTATCACAATAAAATAATTTTTGGTTCCGTTTTTATTATACAGGGTGGCTGCCGAGGTATCCGAGATACTCCGTATATGAATTCTATGACTAATTTTAAGCAAAAATGCTTCTATTCACTTTTCCCGAATTCCCAACGGTTCTTAAAATATCGAGATTTGAAGTTGTCAGGTTGTATGGGTAGTTGCTAAAGACTAAATTACATTTGCGACTAGAGGGCTTAAAAAAGGTTTATTTTAATAAATGCGTAGTGACATGTAATTATTAAAGCTGCTCAATGTAACCACCACCTTGTGCAATGTATAACTCAATCTTCCGTCGAAGTTCTCGTTCCCAGTTGTAGTTCTCCATATTGTTTTTCACATCATTAAACGCTGCATGAATCTCCTCAATGAGCTGGTCCCTGCAATTAAGCTTTCCCATTGAATAGGTAAGTGTCTTCACATTCTCCACATGAAAAAGTCCCATGAGTTGAGATCCGGAGATCGCGGTGGCCAAGTAATGGGGCCACCACGACCTATCCATCGATTTGGATACTTTTCATTGAGGAAATTAGTGACCCTCTTCCATATTGAGACGGAGCGCCATCATATAAAAAGAACATCATCCTTCTGAATTGAAGAGGAATGTCCTGAAGTAGTAGAGGTAGATTGTCGTCCAAGAAAGTGCGGTACATTTCGCTGTTCAAATTTCCATCGAAGAAATGTGGTCCGATAACTTCATTTATTAATTATTCCAGCCCAAACGTTTACGGAGAATCTTCTCTGAAAATGGGTTTCTCGAATAGCATGAGGGTTTTCGATTGCTCACACATGATCGCAAATTGTTGATTCCATCTCTTGCAAATGTAGCTTCGTTACAGAAAAGGGTTCTTGAAAGAGTATTCAGATGATTGCTCCACCATTCACAAAGACGAATTCTTTGGGGAAGATCCATGGGGAAAAATTCTTGTACCGGTTGGTAATGACAGGTATGTAGTCCCTTTTCTCGCAAAGTGTCTTGCACGGCCGTCCTACTTTGTCCAGTAAGTACAGAAATTCTTCTCGTACTAGTACCAGGATAATTTTCAACAATCTCAAGCACTTCTGCAGCATTATTTCTTTGCATAACTTCTCTTTCACAAGTTGGTTTAGGGAACGCACCTGTTAATCGAAGAGTTGTGAAGGTTCTATTGAACGTTTGCTTGCAGGTTTGGATATCGTCATTGATATTCCCTAACTGAGGCGGTGGTTCTACCATTGCAATATCCATACATTAAAGGCATGATTTTAACAAAAGCAAAAGTTCTGGAGAACCAAGCACTGTAACAGAAAGACGACGAAGAATTCTCAGTACTTGTAAACGGCAAAGACAGGGTACTTTAAAAGAAATTCAGTCCCAATAGAATGAAGAAACTGGTCTAATTGTATCTAGGGAATGTTGCCAACAATGATTACACAAATTCGGCTACGGTTTTTATAAAGTAAATATCATTTATTGTACTCAATACTCATTTCAATTTGAGAACCTAAATTTAAATAAAGCGTCTTTCAATAGGGAAGATAGATTTTTCAATAGAAATCACTCGGTTCCCTGATATATTTTGTTTTACTTCCGAGTGTCAAAATATTCAGTATAGTTTGCAATTTCATCATGCAGCGTTTGACGCTTCCCGACCGTTTAGAGATTATTAAAAAATATTAGCAAAGTTCGAGGTTAGTTGTGGGAAGAACTGTAACCGTCAATAGCGACCGCTATAGAGCCATGTTACTCGAATTTCTGTGGCCAGAACTTGAGAATGTCGATATTGAAGAGATGTGGTTCCAACAAGACGGCGATACGATATCTATGATACTGATTTCACCAACACAGACAGCACAGCATTCAAAGAATATTTCATTGGAGTACTTGGAACAATCAATAGCTTTAAATTGCAAATTGTTTTTAATAAAAATAGCTGTGCCACCGCGTTTCCTATTACATCGAGTAAAATAAGTAGCTAAAGTATCCGTTGATATTAATAAATTCAAGTTCATACTCACAAAGCCAGTGTTCATCCACACAAATGACGTCAACGTTCCGGTTCGAAAGAAAAAGTTCTAAATTAAGGGTTTTCTTGCTAAGTCCCTGTATGTTTACATGACATATACAAAGTGCACAAGACGAATTGACTCTAGATATACGCCGCTTGTCTAAAAATGCAAGGAGCTGACATTTTGAGTATCATCAAGAGAGGCAAAAGAAATTTCACTTTCATCTAAATCATAAATATTGTTGTTGATAGGGCAGTTTTGTGTGACATCTCCCAGTTGTCTACTAATCGGAGCAGGATTTGTTGCCGTCTTCAAACCTTCAGTGGTGAGATCTATCGTAGACTTGGGACCTCATGATTTTTGAGAGTTTGCAATAGGTGGGTAAAGTTGGACCAATGTAGACCCAGATCGTACCGCTAAGGACTCGTAGGCAGATGGAGCGCAGGGCACATGCGATCTTATTAAGTTTGATAGATGCCCGTATAAGATTGTTTTACTCCCATAAGATAAGTGAACACTTTTATTAGACATTAAGTTATCATCCATTAATCGGTTTACATCAACGAAGAGACTGTGGGAATTTTCTAATGCCGCACCATGTATTTTAATGTTAGCCTCATAAATTAGACTATTTAAAATGGGTTTTTTATGTTGATACGGTATAGTCACAATGATTGGGTTTGTATGATTTAATTGTTTTAGGTGATTACTAACTATGTTACTATCTATTCGGAGACCTCTCAGGATATTATTTGTACCAGCCATTAAAATCACATTTTTACACAAGTCATTTTTAGTGTAATTCTGAGTTAAAACATGAAGGTCCCGGACAACGTCATTAATTATTGCGTTTGGTTTAAACGTGTTCAAAACATTAAAAGTATCACAGAGTCCAGTTTTCTCGCACATATAATAGCCATCACGTCCTTGACTATCCGACACTAATAAAATATTGGGCTTTAAATTTTGATTCATATTTTCGTATTTTGCACTTTGATTTAAATTAGAGGTCGTCGTGGGTTCATTTTTACTTTTATTTTGTGTTCCATTATAAATGTTATCGTTATTATCATTATCATTGCCCTTCGGTGGACAATTGCAGTCTTTTGTTTTAATATTTTCCGTATTATCGTGGTCTTTATTAGAGTCTAATTTTTTCTTGCTTTCCAATGCTAGTACCCGCTTGTTGATATCACGCTTCATTTTAGTATTAGTTATCATCAGAAAGTTTATTTTTTTCTCCAACTGATTTATGTAATTTAACAACGAAAAATTAGAATTTTTCGTTTTGAGTTTTGTCGCGTTATCTGCATTTTCAATTGCAGCTTCTTCAAACGTATCATTTTGCAAAAGGCTTGAATTTAACGCAGATTTTAATCTATCGATGAGTACTTGCTTTTTACCGCTTGTCGCTAAGCCATGTTTTTGTAGATGTTCGTGGAGCTCACGTTTCTTCAATTGTGATATTTTCATGTTGCCTTGCCTCTAGCATACTGTTTTAAACTGTTTTTCACCATTTACACATTGTTAAAATCTCACAACACTTACAGAAAAATGTTCTACATCACCAGTACATACATTTGTACATGTTAAAAGTAATTTTTGATACAAAAATTCGTCCGAAACTTAGTAAACTCTCGGAGCGGTTTAAAAATACGTCCGTTCTCAGTCCGTTCTCTCTTACTCGTATGATATTAACAAAGAAATGTGCATTTATTTATTATTGTAAGTAAATTTTATTGAAAAATCATGAAAAAAAGTAAATTTGTTGATTTAAAAAAATATTCTAAAAAAATTTTTTGCTTCGTTGAAAACATGATTTTTCGATGAATTTTTTACGGCAATAATATGTGCTTGTCTGAAAACCTATTTAGCCCCTATTAGATATGCCTGGTGATGTATTTGTTGCAAAAATTTAATTTTCTTTGGAAATTTACCTCTTTTACACGGACACTTATAAAATGGCAGATGTCTTTTACACCGTTTATTTCAAAAGCCGACAAAGAGCTATCGGTGCTGCTGCCGGTCTTGCTTCATAGTATTTTGTTAGAAAGAATTTAAGACCCCAAATAAATATTTATGGTCGGTATTCCGTTCTTAATTTTGTAATCTTAAAAATTTAGTAAATGCAGTTACTGTTGTTAATTTGTTTATTTTGTTGCCACTGAAAAATCAAGTAATTTGATAACTTATGTGGAATTTCAAATTACAAAAACAAAATTCAGCAATTGTAAACAAACAAAAATTGGTGATTATTTTCAAAATATATAAGTAAAATTAATAAATATTTCAATAGTTGCTTAGTGTTTATTTAACGTTAATTTTAAAACCTCTGTTAAGTGTTAAGCACAAATTATTTTTTCCAAGCTCTAGACATAACTAGAATAAAATGATTTATTTATCTTACTACTTACCTATTCTTGTCCGCAGGGAATCTAAAAAAACTACAAAGAGTTACAATTTTTAGAATTGTTGAATGAAGTCCATAATTAGGTGAATTTAATGTATGAAGAAAAAGGCACTTCCTAATTTCTTATTTTTAGAATTGTTTGTAAACAGTTTAGCGGCACATCGATTCACTCCATGTCTTTCTATACTTTCCATTTTCAATAAAAGATAACTTGTTAACCTTTGATCGCTTTACACTAAATTCCCTCAAGTTCCCTTAATACGCCTCTGGCCCAACATAAGCATGCATTCGGCACGAGAGCTATAAATAAATGAGTTCTGCATCCCGAGATTGTGACTCAGACTTTGCGCGGGATATTATGCGCGAACTGAATATTTTCATGAGAGTCGCGCTACTGTGTAATCACAGTATAAAGATTACACAGTAGCGCGACTCTCATGAAAATATTAAATTCGCGCATAACATCCCGCGCAAGGTCTGAGTCACAATCTCGGAATGCAGAGCTCATTCATTCACGGCTCTGGTGGCGAATGGATCTTTATAATTATGTTAATATACATTATTTATGCCTTGTTTTTTTTTTAACCACGTCCACTAAACGCTAAAATCCGGCACGTGTGCGTTTACAATTTACAACAAAATTGCTCACACTTAAAGCAGAACAAACAGTTCGACACATCCCCTTTAATCTACTCGAGGTCAATGAAAATCCAGTAAAGAGATCAAAGTGCCGACAAGCGAGTTGCGCTATTGTATTCTTTATACTGTGGTGTAATCCTTATACTGTGCATATACAGTGAGAATCTTGTAGCGCTGCATATAGACGAAAATTACGTGATCAGATAATACATTTCTGAGTCATATAAAACTGCACATAGGGGTTTTAACATTACGTTGCTTCAGTTTTCAATGCTGAATCATTTAAAAACTGCACATAGAAACTATTAAGGAAGGTTTATTTCATTACATTACATTAATGAAATTTGGCGGCAAATAATGCAGAGACCTCTCTCAACGAAGCTCATTTGAGAATAATGTGTACATTTCTACTTTTCGGCGGTTGTATACATTATTTTACAATAAATCAAAAGAACAATTTAATTCAGTCTGACAATTCAAAATCAGTAGTCATTACTAACAACCCTAACAACGCACGGTAACCATGGCGAATGAAATAAATTTGGAAATAATAATGTAATAAAGCTTCCATTAATAATTACTATGTGCAGTCTAAAAGGTTCTCAGTGTACAGTTTGTTAAATGGATCTTTTTACGCACGTCATTATCAAATGACACTAGTAAAAACAATTTTTATGTGTAGCTATCTACATCAATCGTTCGGATTGAAAAAGATACGCCTTTATGCGAATGTCTTTAAAGTAAGACATATGGTTTACAAGTGGCAGATAAGGAAAGATTATAAAATACTGCGGTAATCAAGTTCTGTCAAATGTAAATCTGACATTTGCTTAATTTAATGTTTTGCCTTTTTCAAATTTCATTTTGCCTTACAAACTCATTTAGTTTTAATATATCTCTAATTAAAAACGTTTAGAATACAATAATTAGAAAATTTTGTTTGATAAAATGCCAGGAAAACGTTCAAATTCGCAAACGCATAACGGTTTCATAACTTTTTTTACAGTTACTATTTAAACAGTACTTGATTTGACTAAAAAGTATTGATTTGTTTCATACGGATAAATTTCAATGACGTACGGACAGTATACTTATCAATCAGTAGGGACAACTCGTGCCGGCACCTTTGATATTCATACTACCGGGGCCCGTTCGTGAATAACGCTCCGACTAAAAAGAGCGCGCTCTGGGTAATGTTCTTTCTCTCTCGTGTAAGTGATTTTGTGCATTTTGCTTTTGACTTTAAACGCCCAAAGTGCTCCCGCGATACAGTTCTTGAACGGGCCCCCGTTTTCAGAGCCAATATGGCCGTTATTGGCGGGCTTTCATTTTATTGCTACTAGATGTCACTGGTTGAAAAATGGCACGGATAGAAATGATTGCAAGCAAATCATAGAATGCGATGTTGTTTTACTTTTACTTCAGACTTTCTACACAACATAAATTCATTATAATCTAACAAAGATGGTTTTCCGTTCAATCTTTCTTATCTCTCCGCATCCATCACACAAAATGCTGAATTAAAAAACGCCCACTTAAAAGCAGTTGATGATTGTAGAAAGTCCGCCAGTTTTCGCATATGCGCACTCAGAAACTGTAGTAACGGAAACCTCAAGCTGTCCCTACTGATTGATGAATATACTGTGACGTGCGTAAAAAGATCCATTTAACTAACTGTATATAAGTTTTGACAATGAATGTCATGTCGATTTAGATTTAGTTACTCCGAATTAGGTAAATGTCGCCATATTTTCCTTTCATCACGAGGTGTATTCACGTCCAAATTCAGATACATACATTTTGAATTCAGACTTACAGCATTATTTACAACTGACATTGTACTAATTGTTATAATTTATTTTGTACTAACCTCATCCTTACAATATAGATAAGATTTTTTAAATAGAAATTAAACACTTGTACGTACACACAACCTAAATTTCATATAGGAAACAATATCAGTGAAGATAGGTGCATATAGTTTGATGTATTGAGCACTTGTGAAATATATATAATTAAACGCAAAAACGAAAACACCCTTTTCACAAAAACTGTTTATTAAAAACTAAATGTACATTTCGTACGCGATGCGTACATCCTCAGTAGTACACAAAAATATATTTACAAAACTTCGCACTTATATTTAAGGGTGAGAGAAAGTGAAAGTTGGCCGGACTTTTCCAGGAACGGGTGAAAGGACTGGGGTGAAAGTGTTTTTAAGCTAGTTTATGAAATCTAACAATTATTTGTATAACGGGGATAAATCATTGTTTAATAATGAGTCTTTATGTTTTTTCATATATATTGCTTCTAACATGTTTAAATTTTTATTTGTCGATGTTTTTAATACTTTTACGTTGTTTATGGAGAAGTTATGTCCTGTCTCGATATGATGCAAGGCGACGGCAGATTTGTCTATGTTCTGTTGTTCTAAATTGTACATGTGTTCTTTGAATCTTGTCTGTATATATCTCTTAGTTTGCCCTACGTAGGATTTTTGACAAGAATTACAACAAATTTGATAAATGCCTGATTTTAGCAGAGGGTCAGTGGTTTCTAAGTTTTTCGTGAGTTTTAATTTTAAGCTGTTGTTATTACTGAAGGCGGGTGTTAAACCAAATTTTTTAAATAAATTTTTTATTTTGTGTTGCCAAATAGTGTCAAACGCAATTTTGCAATGTTTCTTTCTTTGTGCAGTTTCTGTGGGTGTAAGTGTTGTGATTTTCAGGATTTTATTCTGTTTAATTCTGTTCAGAGTTCTGGTCACATGAGTTTTGCTATAACCATTCAGGTTTGCAATTTTGAAAATACGGTTGAGTTCTTGGTCGTACTTTTCTTCGGATAGAGGAACTGACAGTAAGCGGTTGAGTAAAAAGTGAAACGTTGATTGTTTGTATTTATAGTAGCAGAATGAATCATTATGGATGTAATTGTCAGTGTGTGTGGTTTTTCTATAGATTTCAAATTCAAATTTTTGGTCTTTTCTTAGTATTTTCAAGTCCAGAAACGGTAAGCTACAGTTTTGTTCTAGTTCGTATGTGAATTTGACTGAGTCATATTGAGTATTAATGAAGTTTAAGAAATGGTCGATGTTAAAGTTGTCCGGAATTATAGCTAGAACATCATCTACATACCGATTCCAGAATTTTCGGAAGTTTTTGTACTTATCCTTTATTTCAATTTCTAAATTATTTAGAAAAAGGTTGGCTAGGAACGGGGAAAGGAGGTTGCCCATGGCTGTGCCGAAAATTTGCTTATAGAACTTGTTGTTAAAACTAAAGGTGTTTTGGTCCATACAAAGTTTTGTTAGTTTTAGATATTCTACTGTTTCTTCACTTGGGACTGAGTTATATTCTAAAAACGCTTTTAACATTTCTAAGGTGGTCTCTATGGGGACACTAGGGAAAAGAGAAACTACATCGAAATATATCAATTTATCTCCTGGGTCTAATTCAATTTTGTTTATATTGGAGATTAAGTCAGAAGTGTTGGCAACTGAAAAATTTTCCGGAAATTTTAAAGAGTTGAATTTATTAACCAGCCATTTAGAAATGTTGTTGGAAGGTGAATTAATGTTGGATACTATGGGTCTGTACGAATTACCTGGTTTATGTATTTTCGGGAGACAATACATATTGGGAAGTTTTGGGTTTGGAAGTTTCAGTTTTCTTTTTAAATTATCGTCAATAAGGACTTTACATTCGTTCAGAGTTTTATTAGTGTTTCTTATGAAGCAGCTTAAGGGAGTGTTTTCCACTTTGGTGTAGGGACCTATATCTAAACTATGTTCTACGTCTCTAATGTATGTGTTGGTGTCAAGAATTACTATCGCGTTACCTTTGTCAGCTTTTGTGAATATGCAGTCTGTCTTATTGAGTGTTTGTAGCGCGTTTCTTGCTTGTTTGGTTTTTCCATCTTCTTTCTTGGTTTTTATGTTCTTAATAATTCTATGTGCTTCTTGTGTGAATTCCGGGATGGCTTCTTTTGGGAGAAATGTAGTGGCTATGTGGATGTCGTTTATCAGTTCTTCTATCTGCGGTTTCTTGGGTCGAATTGAGAATTTTAGTCCTTTATTTAAAAGGTTTAATTCTTCTGTGGTTAATTGCTTAGATGATTTGTTCACTATGTGTTTTTCATTAATTAGGTTCGGTGAATTATCGGTGGCGTTGCACAGATTTTTAATTTTCTTATTTAAGATTTCTATTTTAACTTGCAATTTTTACTTTAGTATTTGTTGTAATTTATTGTCAAAACATGTCCATTCAAAATAACTAAGTTGATTGCTTAATTTTAGATGTAACGTATAAGCTGCAAGTTTTAGGTGATTTAAATTTGTATAATGTTTACTTATTTTTTGTTTCATCCATTTAACTTTCATGTCGAACGTGAATTTTTCTTCTCTGTTTGTTAATTTTCTATAATAGAAAACGGTTTTCTATAATAGAAAATCAACAAACAGAGAAGAAAAATTATTATACAAATTTAAATCACCTAAAACTTGCAGCCTATACGTTACATCTAAAATTAGGCAATCAACTTAGTTATTTTGAATGGACATGTTTTGACAATAAATTACAACAAATACTAAAGAAAAAAGTGCAAGTTAAAATAGAAATCTTAAATAAGAAAATTAAAAATCTGTGCAACGCCACCGATAATTCACCCAACCTAATTAATGAAAAACACATAGTGAACAAGTCATCTAAGCAATTAACCACAGAAGAATTAAACCTTTTAAATAAAGGACTAAAATTCTCAATTCTCAATTATTTTCGTTAAAAACTTTTTTTTCTTGGAAAACTCTGACTATGTAGATAACACAGACTTGTTTTTTTCCTTTTTAACCAGAACCCGTCTGCAAGAATGCGCCGGGGGCACCGCAGCCATTTAGGCTTATTGTGCTCGCCCTGGTTCCGTTAACGCAACCATTCAGTGAGACATGTCTCCTGTACCAGCTGGTACAGGTTTTTCACTGATTGCGTATTAAAGTCTTCAGGAGCAATCATAAGATGTCCGAATATGCGCTGTCTACGGTTTGCCAGCGCATCACATTTACACAAAATGTGCATTGCCGTCTCTGGTTCCCTATTGCAAAGTCTGCAGTTTAGATCCCCATTAAATTTACCGATCCTCCATAGGTGCTCCTTAACAGTCAAGTGTCCTGTTAGTAACCCTGTGGTGATACTGAGTTGCGCCCTGCTCAAAAGCAAAAGTTCCGCAGCTCTCTTCTTGCAAGGACCTCTGAGGAAGGTCTTGCTATGGCGATGCCCTGGTCTACTTAACCAGTATCTATTGTGTTCCTCGCTTATCCAGTCACTGAAAAAGCCCGAATAGCGTTCTTGGTTATGCGTAGGACAGATTCAGGTCCAAGGTATACCATGCCCGCTCCCTGCCTGGCTAGTTCATCGGCCCGTTCGTTGCCGATTATACCTTGATGACCTGGCACGCACACTAGCGTAATGCAGTTGTGCTCCGCCAGGTCATTGAGCTCACTTAAACATTCCCACACCAGTTTGAAAGAGATCTTTAAGCTTGCCAAAGCCTTCAAAGCCGCCTCGCTGTCGGTTAAAATGAAGATCCGCTTATTTGTGTAAGCCCTCCTATTGTTTTCCCGCGCACATTGTAATATGGCGTATATTTCTGTTTGGAAAACAGAGGCAAATTGGCCCAATGGGAAGCATAACTTCTCCTTTGGTCTATGCCTGTATATTCCAGACCCGGCACCAGTTTCAGTTCTGGAGCCGTCTGTATACCAAATCAGACTTCCAGGAGGAAAATCCTGTTCAGGTTTCCGGTGCTCATCAGATTCATTAATTTCTATCTTGATGGGCAGGTTTATATTGCCTTTGGGAGCCATATAGTCCGTCCTCATGTCGAGTAAAGGACCCCTTATACTGCCAACGATACTTGTATGACCCGTACTTATATTAAGAAGGTGACGTGATTGCTGCAGTCTATGGAGTCCTCGTCTTGCCTCTCCCATTATCACAATGTGTAAGGGAGGGAAGTCTAGAAGGGTTTCCATTGCAGCGGTGGGCGTTGTGCTCATCACCCCCGTTATGCCTAGACAGGCAAGTCTTTGTACCTTGCCCAGTCTAAGTTTGGTGGTCTTCTGCTTGACCTTCGGCCACCACACCGAAGCCGCATAAGTGATTGCGGGTCTGACTATTCTGGTGAACAACCAATGCACCATACTTGGTTTTAAGCCCCACGTTCTATCATAGGCTCGTCTGGCCACCGCGAAAGTGGTCACCGATCGCCTTACTATCTTATCTAGATGTTGATTCCAGGTAAGTTTGGAGTCGAAAATCACCCCAAGGTACTTTACCTACCCGACAAAACTAGGTCGTTCGCACGAAGATGCAGAGGACCTAAACCCTCTAAGTTCCGCCTTCGAGTGAATGGCACCATGGTGGTTTTTTGAGTACTGATCCTCAGACCTTCCTCCTCGGCCCACCTTGCTACTACATTCAGGGCGACTTGCATTCGGTCCCTGACAATGTTATTAAATTTCCCTTGTACGGGTATAACTAAATCATCAGCATACCCTAAGGGATCAAAGCCTTCACCGCTTAGCTGTCTCAGAAGCCCGTCCATGACGAGGTTCCACAACAGGGGAGACAAAACACCCCCCTGCGGACAGCCTCCCGCTACCCCAGCCATTAGCGTGTCGTCCAGCAGTGATGTATAGACCACCCTTCCTTTGAGCATGCAGTCAATCCACCTGCAGCAAATTTCCTCCACCCCTCTACTCCTTAGAGCCGTGGTGATAGAGTCAAAGGATGTATTGTCAAAGGCCCCTTCGATGTCTAAAAAGGCAGCTAAGAGGACCTCTTTATTTTCCAGAGATTTCTCCACCCTCCAAGTGAGATGATGGAGTGCTGTCTCAGTAGATAGACCTGTTGAATAGGCAAACTGGTATTGGTGTAGGGGTCTGTCGACCAGAACACCACCCCTTATGTGCCCATCAAGTATTTTCTCCATTGTTTTTAATACAAAGGACATAAGACTGATGGGTCTGAAAGCCTTCGCCTGAGTGTAGTCCACCCGGCCAGTTTTTGGTATGAAAACCACTCTGGTCAGTCTCCACACTCTTGGCATGTAGCCCAGAGCCATACAGGCTCTCAGAACCGTACATCTGTACGGTTCTGACGATCAGAACGTCCGAGCCCATCTGCAGCATAATCGGTATTATCCCATCCGGACCCGGAGATTTGTAACTATCAAACGAGTTTATAGCCCATTTGATATTAGAAAACGTTATGACACTCCTGGCAGAACTCCATTCCTCCCTTGATGCTCTGAGAACAGAGGCATCCGGAACCTGACTATTCCAATCAGCAGGCACGGCATCAATGGCTGTTGACCCAGGAAAATGAACCCGAAACACTTCGGGGAGCTGGTTTCACTGTTATTTTCGTTAAAAACTTTTTTTTCTTGGAAAACTGACTATGTAGATAACACAGACTTACGAAAATATAACAAAATATTCTTAAGATTTTGTACTTTATGAAAATACGAAAAAAGTTAAAGTATCTTAGCATTATACAGAGCGAACAGTACTTGCGAACACTCGCAATCTCATTTTTTTTTAATGGAATGACCTATTTTTTGTTTCAAAAATAGATAGTACTTATTTACCTTTATTTCTAACATATGTTTTACTACCATTACTTTTTGGTTTTTAACCTTTTAATTTTAAATTTTAAATAATTTTTTTTCACTCCTGACCAAGCTATCAACCGTTAATGAAACGTTGAGCGATTGGCAGGGTTAGTATTATTAATGTTAACCCCCCTTTATTATTTTAATTATTAAACGATTCAAAAAAATTAGAAATTGCTCTTATATGGATTTTTATGTAGATTTCACTTATACTATCAGTTTTGCGATAGCGTTTTATATATACTGGGTGGACAAATAAAATATTTTTTAAAATGGAACACCCTGAATATTTTTACAAATGTTTAATCCTTGAGTCATTCTCATAACAAACATATACAGGGTGTCTCAGAAAAACTATTCCTAACTTTCAGAAGTAGTAGAGGGCATGTAGTTAAGCAACTTTTAATAATAAAGTTGTGGCCGGAAATGTTTCCACATCAAGTTAAAACGAAATAAAAAAATGAGGACTAGAAATAATTTCGATGCAAAAAGTAACTTTTCTATTTATTTCCAGCAACTACCAAATTTTAATTAATTTCAACTTGTTATGAAAATATGAAAAATTATAAAAACTTCAAAATTATGGCCTCCATTTGGAATACTTAAGTTATAACGACGTATAATTGAATGTAGTTGCTGGAAATAAATAGGAAAGTTACTTTTTACATAGCAATTATTTCTTGTCTTCATTTTCTTTATTTCATTTTAACTTGATGTGGAAATATTTCCGGCCACAACTTTATTAATAAAAGTTCCTTAACTACATGCCCTCTACTACTTCTGAAAGTTAGGAATAGTTTTCTGAGACACCCTGTATAAATATCGTGTAATTGGTTTACTAGTTTTTGTGTTATTCGTCAGCAGTTATTAAAAACTTGATTGTCGTTTTTTAAATACTTTCCAGCTTACCTAGAAGTATTATTTTAAGAGATAGAGAAAAACTCCAAATACAATAGGTGTGGGTTTTTGTATGCAATATCTTTTAGAGCTCTCACAAAAAAGAAAAGCGCATCACAAGCGCATGGAAAAAAATTAAGTTTTTGTTTTTTTAAATGGAATACCTATATATTGTTTAATATAATGAAATATCGTTGTTTGTTAATTTCAGAAACATATAATATGTTGATATTTGGATCAGCTGTTTTTTGACACATTTGAGTTTAATCAATTTACATATTAATATATACACATTTTAGGAAAAAATGCTTAAAATCACTTCTAAATCACTGTTTTAGTTAGCAAATGACAACATAAATTCGAATATTTGAAACGAGACAAAATTAATTAACAATAAAACATTTTTCCAAGCCCTGATTTTTTAAATATTCATTTATTGATATTTTAGAATCAAATATCTCACAAATCGTCCATCCAAGTATCAAAATATAATATATTTTTGAAATCAGCAAACAATGATATTTCACTATGTTGAACAATGTTCTCCCTTTTGCAATGCGCTTTTGTTTTTGTGAGAGCTCTAAAAGATATTACATACAAAATCCCACAACTATTGTATTTAAAGTTTTTTTCTATCTCTTAAAATAATACTTCTAGGTAAGCTGAAAAGTATTTAAAAAACGACAATCAAATTTCCAATAAATTGCCGAATAACACAAAAACCAGTAAACCAATTACACGATATTTATATATGTTTGTTATCAGGGAGACTCAGGGATTAAAAATTTGTAAAAACATACAGGGTGTTCCATTAAAAAAAATATATTTTTTTGTACACCCGATATTGATAAAACGCTACCGCAAAACTGATAGTATAGGCGAAATCTACATAAAAATCCACATAAGACCAATTTTTAAATTTTTTGAATCGCTTAATAATTAAAAAAATAAAGGGGGTTAACATTAATAAAACTAACCCTGTACGAATTTTAAGAATTTGTTATTCGGACCTTAATAATTTTATAATAATAATTTCATCGGACCTTAATAATTTTATCAACAAAGTTCTAGAATTCCTTTGTATGTATGTATGTTTAAAAAAATAAAACATTAAAACAAGAATTTTGTTTAGGTTTCAGCATTAAATTTTATGGCAACGAATTCACTTCAAAATCCAGTTGGAGCAAATTTGACAATAGCTTTAAGCCAATTTTCAGAATTATTGCAAACATATTACTGTGTTATTTTCTTTTCGAGGATTAATAAAAATCTAAATGAAAAGGATACACTTTGAATGTTTTATTTTGATAAATGATTTTTCTTTTGGCTTTTGGTGCCACATTTCTATCATGTTTGTATAACAGGGTCCTTTAGAGTTCTGAAAATTAAACTTTCATTAAGATTTTTCTTGTATTTATATTTCTATTTTGTTAAATGCAGAGTTTACATAACCTGGAAGACGATCCTTTGAGTCTCGACTCACTGAATACAGCCAATTGGTTGAAAAGCAAATTCAGAGAGCTTTTTGGGGAAGACTCAGACACCGAGGCCATGCCTGATTTCCTCACACCACCTGTTAGGCCTGTTTTGTTGATGCCTGAAGTCCCGAACACTTCGGTCAGGGAGGTTGGGTTGACAGATTTTGAAACGCTTGCCCCTCAGCAGATGGAGGCTGCTGAATTCGAGGAAGTCGTTAAAAAGCTTCCTCGTGAGTTCCTTAAGGACCGACGAGGGAACAAGCGCCGATGTCTTCTCCACCTTCCTGATGGGGCGAAGGTAAAGATGCTTAAGGTGGAGGCACTTCGACTGGGATTGATAGGCCGGCCTACGAAGAGCTGAATTAATTTTTATAACTTTGCATTGTATAGAGTCTCATTTTTTTAGTTAATTTTGTTGAATTTTTAATTTTATTTTCGCATTTTGAGGTTAGGTTTTCTTTTGGGGTGAGTTTTTGTGGGTTTGTTTCCCTATATAAGTGGGATAATTTGTCAATAGATTTAATAATTTAATAAGAATTTAAGTCTTCCTTGGGCAGTGTTAGTGGAAACATCTTCTAGAATGGTAAACAGTTTTAAAATTTATTAATATTATTATTGTTAATTTTGATTTAAACACACATTTTTGTATTTAACGTATCATATACAGAGAAGATGCTTTTATCTAAACTGATATGATGAGATTTGTTATTAGTAAAGACGACGTGGAATAATTACATTTCGATTTGCAATTACGAAGTTAAAATTTTACCACAAACACACATTTTTGTATTTAACGTATCATATACAGAGAAGATGTTTTTATCTAAACTGATATGATTAGATTTGTTATTAGCAAAGACGACATGGAATAATTACATTTCGATTTGCAATAAACGAAGTTAACATTTACCACAAACACACATTTTTGTATTTAACGTATCATATTCAGAGAAGATGCTTTTATCTAAACTGATATGATTAGATTTGTTATTAGCAAAGACGACATGGAATAATTACATTTCGATTTGCAATAAACGAAGTTAACATTTACCACAAACACACATTTTTGTATTTAACGTATCATATTCAGAGAAGATGCTTTTATCTAAACTGATATGATTAGATTTGTTATTAGAAAAGACGACATGGAATAATTACATTTCGATTTGCAATTACGAAGTTAAAATTTTACCACAAACACACATTTTTGTATTTAACGTATCATATACAGAGAAGATGCTTTTATCTAAACTCATATGATTAGATTTGTTATTAGCAAAGACGACATGGAATAATTACATTTCGATTTGCAATAAACGAAGTTAAAATTTTACCACAAACATACATTTTTGTATTTAACGTATCATATTCAGAGAAGATGCTTTTATCTAAACTGATATGATTAGATTTGTTATTAGCAAAGACGACATGGAATAATTACATTTCGATTTGCAATAAACGAAGTTAAAATTTTACCACAAACATACATTTTTGTATTTAACGTATCATATTCAGAGAAGATGCTTTTATCTAAACTGATATGATTAGATTTGTTATTAGCAAAGACGACATGGAATAATTACATTTCGATTTGCAATAAACAAGGTTAAATTCCATCACAAACAACACATCTTTGCATTGAACGTATCGTATACAGAGTAGACTGGTTGTCTGAACTTGATATGGTTGAAATTTGTTTACGGCAAATACAAAATGGAATAAATACATTGAGTTTTTGCTATAGCAGATTTAGAGTGCACACTAAATTTCAACAAACCAGAGTATACTTGTTAAATAATAAATTAACACAACACACCATTATTTCATTGCATTCAACGATTTTTAGAATTTTGAGGGACACGACATCAAGGTATTTGCTTTAGCGGTCTCTGAAAATAACACACCTGTTTGTTCATGATGAATATGAGGTTGAGATCTACCAATTTCAATTCGTCGTGGCAAATTAGATTGTAATTTTATGTACGATTTCCAACTGATAATTTTTGGTTATGTGTATATTTGCTTTGATATTTTCTGTGTAACCTTGGTAATACCACAACTAAATAAATTTGTCACTAAGGCTGGGTTGCATAAAACATTTAAGCCAGTATTAAATTTAAGCCTAAGTTAGAATGTGACACACAATATGCTGTATGTAATTACGTGTGTCACATTCTAAGTTAGGCTTCAATTTAATCCTGACTTAAATGTTTTATGCAACCCAGCCTTAGATATTTAATTTTTACTTACCCATTCACCACGTTGCTCGTAAATTTGCACAACAACAATTCAATAAATGCTTTCAGAGTTTCAATGCTACTTAAATTGGAACCCCGTGCAGTGTTGTTACTTGTTTAATAATTAAATCAATAGACCCTGAGATCACAATTATTTCAAAAAAGGTATATGCTAAATACCACAGCAATATGCAACAAATGAGTGCAGAGTGTATCACGTTGAGAACACACGCGTGAAAAATCGCTCCTAGAAAAATGACAATTATCTCGTAAAGAGTGCATGTTATTAAACTGAAAGTGATAAATTCTGATCCCCAATTAAATGTACTTTGTATTGATGCATGTTTTTGAAGTGGTAGTGTGAACAGTATTACGAAAAATCAAATTTAAAACGCCGGAGGTAAACTCGCTATACCTGCCGCTTAGACTGTGCGCGGACAGATAAACATGTACCCAAAAATTTTAACTAGTTTTATTAAATATTTGTTGATGCATGTTTTGAAGTGGTACCGTGGAACTGTAATACAAAAAAATAATAATAATCCAGATATCAAATCCTAAACACCGGAGTTAAACACCCAAAACTAAATACATAAATAAAATTGTGTACTCCAAAACTTGACTGAAATTATGTCTTCAAATGAAAAAAAAAAAAAATGTTGCTTCATTTGCAATCACATCTTCCTCGAGGAGAAATCTAGTATACAGTGCAGCTTATGTAAAAATTCTTACCATTATGCATGCGTTGGAATCTTAGATCTGCGGGGTATCCACATGAAAAAGCTAACGTGGAAATGCAACGACTGTGAAAACAGTAACGAAAAAAAAAAAGAAGGTAGTGTGACTGAAATAACGAAAAAGTAGTACTGTATACGGCAGAAATAATAAAAAACTAAAGAACGACACTAATGATGATGCTAGTGGAAATATTTTGGAAAAAGCGGAGGATAAACATATAAACGAAAAGCCTGAGAAAACAAGTAAAATAATACCAAAGCAACAAGATATTAGCATAGACATCAAGATAACACAGAAACAGATAAACTTTGCAGTTCAACAAGCACTAATAGAAACGAAATGCAGAGAAATTATCTCCAATGCCGATGTTATCAACCGTGAAAACCATCTTGAAACAAAAGTAGCATGGATCACAGTCAACAAGAAAAACCCAGAAAAGCTATCACAGTAGGATGTAACAACATAAGTACCCTAAAAACGGTACCAAGAAACGACATCACTATATGTCTATCGTCTGCATCCAAAAACAACAGTTGAAGATATTGTTTGAACCTTTTAAGTTTTCACGTGTCTAGTCACAAGTGGAGATCTCATCGTCCATAAAATAATAATAACAAAAGAAGAATAATAAAAAGTTCGATCCGAAACACCGCTCCGTTCTCCTCTTGTATTTTCTTCTTGTAAAATCCGCAACATAAATTTGGTCCTTCGAACCGGATATTCCTAGCAGTTCGCAAATCCTCCAACAAGACTTTCAACGCTTTCTGCAACTTAAAAATTTGGTAAAGGTGAGAAGTTTTCAATTTTGACAACATGACCACGAAAACCTTGATCAAACGTCAACATGAAATTTTTGACCGTATTTCGGCTTTACCTCATCAAATTAAGGATAAAATCGACACCAAATCTATTTCGAGATCTGACAAATTAATCGATATTACCTCAACAAACATTGGGACAAGTTTTGCAACAACCATGAAGCTTTGGTATTAGAAAAAGGCATCGGTAACATGGAATATTACGTCAACAATTTCTTCTCTTAATGCGAATTCGTCTACCTTACAAGTTTGACGCTCCTAGAAGAACTCCGTCCGTTATCAGAGTCAAATGTGACAGCTCCTGTCAATTTAAATCCTACTACTCCGAGAGAAATGTTACCTCCACTTCCAAAAGTGTTTCTGCCTGAATTCTCCGGTTCAGATTTAGAATGGGAATCATTTCGCGATGTATTCGAAGAAATGGTACTTAATCGGGAGGATGTTAGCCAAGTACAGAAGTTACTCCTGTAACGTTCTGAAGGGTGAAGCAGCTTTACTGGTAAGAAACACTGCAAGTACATCAGCGAACTTCGAGGGTGCTTGGAAAGCTGCGTGCGCCCGTTACACAAATGAACGCCTCCTGGTTAATGCTCATTTATCAGCCCTTTTCGATCTGCCAACGTTTTCCCAAGTATCTTTCAGTATCTGAAATGCGAATTCTTCTTGATCGAGTACGCGAAGAACTCCGTGCTCTTCATCAATTAGTACGACCCGTTGAATATTGGGATGACATCATAGTATTCATGATCATTCGCCGTCTTGACCCCATTTCTCGTAGAGAATGGGAATTGCATGTAACTGCTTTTGACGCTCAAAGCAAGTTAGCTGATCCGAATTATGTACCATTGCAACCAACTTATAAACAAGTAGAGAACTTCCTTGAATCCAGAATCCGTGCTTTTGAAATGTCCACTCCGGGTGCTACGACTGCCGCCGTCTCCAACCCAAACTCACGCAAGCCTCCAAGCCACCGTGTTCATCAAGCTTTGGTTCAACGCAAAACAACGTGTTCCTTTTGCGGAAATGAACATTCCAATTTTTCCTGTGAAGCCTTTCGCCGAAAGAATTCACAAGATCGACTTTCCGAAGTTAGAAGACTACATCTGTGCTTCAACTGTCTAGGTCAGCATCCAAAACGAGATTGTAAGTCCAAAAAGACCTGTCTCACGTGCAAGCAAGATCACAATTCACTATTGCACGACTCGATCCAAACGTATCCCAACGTATCGAAATTAGTTTAGCCTGTGCCATGTGCTGCTAAGTTCGATAATACCAAATCCGTAAAATCATGTTTCGCGAGTGATGGTGTTTCGCAGTCAATTGCATTGCTGGCGACTGCTCTGGTGACTGTCGTTTCACCGGTAGGCGAACGTGTCCAAACGCGCGCGCTTTTAGACTCTGGATCTGAAGTGACTTTCATAGCCGAACATATTGTTCAACGTTTATAATTAACCCGACAACGTTTCTCCGTTCGTGTTATTGGAGTTGGTGCATCCGCTTCCGTATCTGCCTCTTCAGTCACCAAAGTGTCTTTCGAATCTCAACTCGAAGCAGAGACTCATACTCATACTGTAAACGCTTATGTTTTACCGCGATTAAGTAGTCGCATTCCTTCACGAACTGTTTTGCCCATAGATCCTTCATTATTGAGTGGACTTCAGTTAGCAGACCCTAATTATTATCAAGATCAGAAGATCGGACTCCTCCTCGGGGCCGATATCTTTAGTTCTTTGCTCCGTCCTGGAATTCACGTAATTCCAAATTCCAAAGTTGTGGCCCTTAATACCTCTTTGGGTACTAACGGGCACTTTGAACAGTTCAGTCAGTTCTTCAGTGTCTTCACTCCATTGCTGCATCCAAGATAATTTAAACAACACACTGCGTCAGTTTTGGGAAGTAGAAGAGATTCCTTTGAACATTCACGAACTCTCCCCAGAAGAGCAGGTTTGTGATCAACACTTTTCAGATTCATATCGCCGCTATGAAAGTGGACGCTTCATCGTTCGACTACCGCGTCGTGCTGAAATCTCAGACGGTGACAATCGAAATCAAGCAGTTCGGTCACTGTTCGCGCTTGAACGTCGTTTCTCAAATGATAATCAACTGCAACTGAAATATGCAGAATTCATGCAGCAGTACGAGTCAATGGGACATATGGAAATAACTGAAACTTCTCCTACCTCCCCATGCTGGTATCTTCCTCATCATGCCGCTGTACAACAAGGACTGCAAGGAAGTAAGTTACGTGTTGTGTTTGATGCCTCTCGAAAGAACACACAAGGTCATGCTCTCAATCAAGCTTTGCTTCCAGGCCCTGCTCTGCAAAATAATCTCACGCTTGTACTGACGCGTTGGCGTAATCATAAATTTGTTTTTTGTGCAGACATCGTGAAGATGTTTCGACAAATTCTCGTTGATCCTGCCGACAGGGACCTAAAACGCATTGTCTGGCACCAGTTCGTCAGAGTCCGATTGCGATTATCAACTCAACACAGTAACCTACGGTAAAGCTTGTGCTCCATTTCTTGCAATTCGCGTCTTACGTGAACTTGCAAATCTCGAGGGTGAACGATTGCCTCTTGGCGCTGAATGTCTCATTCATGAAACCTACCTAGATGACATATTATCAGGTGCTGACTCACTTGCTGAAGCAGTCATGAGACGAGATTAATTGATTCAACTTCTGGCATGCGATCAGTTTGAGTTGTGCAAGTGGTCTGCAAATCACCCTATGTTACTTCATCATGTCTCCAGAGAATCAAATACTCTTTCAGGTTCTGTTGAACTTCCCGATTTTACTAAAATGCTGGGCATATTCTGGGATCCAAAGTCTGATGAATTCCATTTCAAGCAACGTGCACCTTTGCAGACACCAGAGAATACGAAGCGCTCAGTACTCTCCCAAGTTGCGCAATTATTCGATCCGTTAGGTTGGATATCTCCTGTTATCGTGTCAGCAAAGATTTTGCTTCAGGACTTGTGGCTTAGCGGAAATGACTGGGATGAACCTCTTGACTTTCAGTTTCAACAGCGATGGTCAAAATTCCAGAAAGGATTATCTCATTTAAAAGATATCAAATTTTCCCGATGGACTGGATTGAGCAAAAATATGCGAGCCGAGTTGCATGGCTTCGCTGATGCGTCCACCAGAGCCTATGCTGCAGTTATCTATCTTCATCTCATCGATACAGAAGAGTCAATCCACACGACACTCCTGATTGCAAAAACTCAAGTGTCTCCGGTGAAAACAGTTTCTGTGTCGCGTCTGGAACTTTGCGCCGCGCAACTCCTCGTTCGACTCTTGCTTCACTTACGTCGTATAAAATTGTTTTCCTCATTTCCATGTTTTGCTTAGACTGATAGTATGGTTGTGTAAGGACCCGAAAAATGCATAGGGAAATTTCCAAATTATCATTATAAATTTTTTTTTTAATTTCACTTGATCTCACGAAATCGTAACGCAGGAAAAACATATTATATTCAGTAATCTAGAACGTGCTCTCCAACTAAAGACAATATTAAGTTACGGAGATAAGATTGTTTTCAAATTTTAAGGGATCAGCAAAAAACCGTGCGACCAGCTTCTCTGGCTACTGACCGCGCGACACGTGGCTAAAAATGGTAAAAGCAACACGCGTACGCCACCTAGTGGAAAGCGGCTCGTCGCTAAAAGCCCGAATCAACCACGGACTTTTTCAAAAACTTGCTGAATTTGAAAAAGATCCCACTTCGGGGTTCGAGGGCGGTAGCGAGTGCTTAAGTACAGGAGCCGCGCGCAGGAGAGTCAGTTCCCGGTCCCCTTAGTTTGTTGCGCGTTAAATTCTCGTCGAAATTTTAGTTTAATTAATTAATTTTTGTTCTAAGTTCGGTTTTATTTCGAATTAAATTCTTTCAAAGTTTGTTAGGTTTCGGTTAGAAAAAGCAGAAGCTTTTTCCGTGTAGTGTTTTTTTGGGTGTCAGTTATTTTTAAATAAATTCGCTCGCTAACGAATCAATATTCGTCAATATAAATCGTTAGTGTTTTTCCTGAGTTACGGATACGAGAAAAAATCATTTAAGTTTCGTCCCCGGTAAGTTCCACGTACTTTCGGCTTAAAAGTTTGACAATTACTAACAATACGCATTTTTCTAAACGTACCGCACCATCTTCCCTCCTGGACGAGTAATTGTGTTTCTATTAAATCTGATATTGTAAAGTTATTATTTTATTTTTTTTGTTGTTCGTTCGTTGTGTTACAGTACAAATTCTCTTACAATATAATTATATTTGTTAAATTTTCCGAATTTCATTTATTATTCACAGTAGAATTTAGAGAACCTTTTTATTAAATAAGTACACCGAACCAGGAGAGGAGAAAAATTCAACAATTTCAAAGTAGTAAGTCCGAAGATCGAAAGGGCCAAAACTCATACCGAGTCCAAGGAGAGCGACGGAACGACTCCTGGCTATTTTTTTCAACTAATCCCAGGAACTGACAAAGGGGTCGCCTTTAGCGTCTCGATTCGGCTTGAAAAAGTTTTGGGTAATAAAGGGTTAAAAAAGTCTAAGAGGGATAAATTGTAAAATTTTGGTTATTTGTTGAAAAGCCATTTTATCAAAATTTAAATCACCCTTTCCCATAATTTCGGGTCTTACAGTTGTTTTAGCTTGGATTCGCGGTCATCCAAGCCGATGGAAAACTTTCGTCGCGAATAGAGTATCATACATCCAGACATCGTTGCCTGGATTGGTGTGGCGTCACGTGCCGAGTGCTGACAACCCCGCGTATATCGCATCACGTGGCATGTCTCCACAACAACTCTCGACTTCACATTTGTGGCTATCTGAACCCCAATGGCTCTCCAAGACTTCGTTAAATTGGCCATCCCAAATAAGTGAAGTTTCCGCTTCACCAGGTGAAGAAGCTCCTACTCGCGCACATTCCCTACACGGGCAACTAGAAAACGAAAATTTTGATTTACTTTCTCGTTATTCATCGCTATCTCGCACACTCCGAGTAACTATTTATTGTGTTCGATTCGTAAATCTCTGCCGTAAAAAACTCAATTTTTCTAACTTTATCACGCCGAGTGAAATCGCAGATGCTAGAACGCGCCTCATAAGATTTGTTCAAAGTTTATCATTTGTTAAAGAAATTAGAGCATTAATTAATTCGCAGCCTGAAACGGTCGCGAATTTGTATATAAAACAAATAAGCATGTTATTGATGTAACTAAAATTGTTACGCATACTTGCAATTAAGGTTATTGTCACGGTAGTCGAAAATTGTTTTGAAAATGATAAATCACAAACAAATGTACATCTATTTGAAACTGAAGGCAAGTTGCCGGCCGGAAAAAAGGCGTAGGATCATTCAATAACCATTTAACAAACACGAAAGGCCATAAATCCTATCGCACTTGAGATCGTTCAATGGACTTTGAAGGGATTGTCACATAAATTTTGGGTCACGAGGGTTTCGGATACGAGTCTGCTATTCTTTAAAAGTTGCAATTCGATACGCATAAGTAAACGTAAGATAATACAGCATTGAAAGGGACACTTGCAAAAGGCAGGAAATAATAAAAACGTCAACCATGTTGAAATTTAGTAGAAGCAGACGTTAAAGACGCGGAGCCCTTCAGGGTGGCATGTTTTGGAAAGTTAGAAAAACACTTCGTGGAACGTGGAGGCGTGTTTCTTCTAAACACAGGACGCGATCCGATTGGTCAAGGTATATTTTGCATTTGTTTTCGGGTCAAAGGAAGGGGCATTAATTAGGGACAGTTGTAAGATGAATTTGAAAAATTACAAGCAGATAGCCACGCGCTTTCAAGACGGTCAGTCGTATCTATTTTTGCTGGGCAACTTGCTTTGAGTTACTTACTGATTTCTTTAATTATTTTCACCAGAGGGTATAAATTAATTAATCCGGTCCGTTTTAAAATACCAGTGATTTTTGAGAGGCAATTTAAAGAAAATTAATTATCACGGTCGTGGCGCGAAATCTAATCCGCGAAGTGAATATAAAAAATTGTGTGGTGCGTGAAATGGGATTCGTATTCCGCGGCACTGAGTTAGGTAATTTGCTCTAATTTGCATCTTATTCGTTACATATTTGGTGGCGTTAAAGGATTAAATATTCATAATCTATAAATTTCAGTACTTGCTTGGTTTGGGAAATTTATTATTAGTTTTAATTTGCATCCGAACCAAGTTAAAAGTAAATAAGTGGCATCCACATTCGTGGAGTTGATTTGACCATTATTATATAAATTATTAGCTAGTTTGTTTGGCGTTTCAGTAATTTAAATCGACCAGAGGCAGTCAGCCGACGTTTTCACTTTGTGGTGCAATTCATATACAGGGTACTTCGTAAATTAGTTAATTCCCTCTTGCGATATTCACTGGCAAATTGGAAACACGAAACAGAGTGGTTTTCGATTTGCGCAGTGAAATCGATTGTTTCATACCACTGGTCTAAGGCAAGTTCAGATCTGCCACTAAACCCCAGTGTGACCAGCACAGATTAATTACCTAAATCAGGGCCAATCAATTGTATTACTAGGTCAGTAAAATTAAGAGGCCAAACCAATTCTGAATCACGTAATCAGTGCCATCTTCTCAGCCGAGTTTCCATCACACCTTGTGTGTGGACCAAGGTGTAGCCTTTGTCGGGGGATCTGTAGTGAATCAGAAGGGATCTGCTTCGAGACCGTAAGGCCATAACTACACATAGTAGAGTGTCGTAAAAAACGGTCAAAATATTCCATTGCGTACAGGTTAGATCTTCGTCGAACAACGCAATCAGAGGTTAATTAATAAAGCCAGAGGCATTGACCCTGCACCTCAAAATAGCGAAAGTAGCGGTTGAGCGAGTCTCCCCACTTCGTAGCGTTAGCAGGTTATCAAAAATCGGGCTCCCGCCTCCAAGGGAGGCTCCCTTGAAAAACGAGCGATTACTATTGATTCTCTCGCAGATCGATCGCCTGGGTTGCATTTTGTATCACATACTTCCCCAGTATCTGATTAATTAATCCCCTACATTCATTAAGTAAGTACACTGTAGGCACAACGCCGCTGTGCACTGGTTGATATACAGAGCGTGTCTTAGAGTACGATTAAAGTGTTAAACACGAGTACCAAGATAACGTAATTTTGAAAACAAATTAATTATTTATTTAAATTGAATAGTCAGTACGCAAGTATTGTTTGGGACAAGCATAAAAACAACCCACCAGTTGTGTAATTGGAATTAGTTAGTTCGTCACGATATTCGAACGAGAAAGCCGTTAAACGAATTCTACTGTATTTCTTATACGAGTGTAAATTTTTTTTGGTGTTTCCTTTGTATGGTAATATAACAAACGGGGTTTTTTATACTCAGATTTTCAGGCTGCATAGCGCCTGGAAAACGGAGTTTTTCCCTTGATCTACAATAAATACTTGATTAAAATTTAATCCGCGTTTTTATTTTAAGTATAACATTTCCTGCTATCTCATATTTATAACCGTCTCACCGGGATCAAATAAGAACAGGTTAACGGCACGAGTAGAATACGTCCGAATTAGCGATCACGAGCCATTTTTAATTGAAAATTGTTTAGAAATATCAACAAAAGTAACTCGGAAGATTTCTTTGAAGGCTGGCGCCTGGCGTAAATTTATTGTAGTTATTATTGCATGGTATAGGGGCCCCGTAGTGTCAGGTAACAATCCGTCTAGCCAGAGTGGCCTGTAACCATAAAAGTGACCTTTTTCCTTTCCTGGAAGTTTGCCGAGTTACTCCGAAAATAAATACGCGTTAAATCCTTGCAGACGACAACCTTTCAGTTGCCAGTAATTTAACCGGCTAATAAATTCAATTTGTTTATCTGTTTGGATTAATTTATTACTTATTTAGTTGTCCCTAAAGACAACAAACAATAGTAGCACCTCGGCGTGTTACATAATAAGTAAAAATTTGGTGCCGTGACCAGGATTCCGGTTTTGATTTAAAGTAGACGGAGTAATAACTTTGAGATAGGAGGAAATGACGGGACGCGGAAAAAAGATATACAGTAGAGGAAGTCGCGCGCGGGCGGTCGCGGAAAAGACCGGTACGGATCGCGGAGCCGCGAAGGAAACGAGTAGTGCCGTCGCCGAAATCGATGCACCGGGGACGAGCGTCGCGACGCCTGACACTATGCAGCGTTACGAAGGGACGACGGAACAGGTGCCACGATGGTTCACCAGTTGGACGGAACAACAACAGGAACTAATGTCGGGAGTTTTGGCGGCCTTGCAGAGCATCGTCAGCGAGCGGCAGCCAGGAGAGACGACATCATCTGCGGCGAGCAGCTCCACGTCCGAAGTCTCGACGGTTCAAGAGCGCGGTTCTTCAGCGTCAAGTCAGGTAAGAAATGTACCCGTGGGCTGTCGGAATACGATCGTAGCCGTGTCGAACTCGTCGGGGCCATGCGCAATTTCAGGTGTACAATCAAGGTCGTTGCTTCAATTAACTATTAGGAAGCCGATTTTCAAAGGGGAAGCGAATGCGGATCCATACAGATTTTTACGGCAATTAGAGGGCTATTTTCGAAGAGTAGGAATTCCCGAGGGAGAAAAACTAATAACCGCAGAAGAAAGTTTGTTAGGATCGGCTTATTATTGGAGCCAAATTTACAAAGGGAAGTGGCAAAATTACGCGGATTTTAAAACGGACTTCCTAAAAACGTATTGGTCCGAACAGAAGCAACTCGAGGTCCTACGCGAAATAATCAGCGCCCAATGGGAACCTCGCGGGATATATACGATGTTAGAACATTTCTCGTATTACGTAAGCCAGGCAAAACTTTTAACGACACAGCGAGCGGAGACAGTATTGGTGAACGATTTAATGCGCCACTTTCCCCACACACTGCAATCTCTTTGGCAGATGAGCGGCAGGAACACCATACAGGAAGCAGCCGAGTTCCTGAGAAGACAGGATGATTTACTGGCACAATTAGGATCAACAGGGGGGCCTGCAAGAGAGGAGAGAAGATATCGAGGACGAGGAGCGCGAGCGAATTGGCGTTACACGCCTTACGGAGACGATGAACTCGGTCAGGAAATCTGAAGGCGGCGAGTCGAAAGGCCGATCGCTTCGCCGTAGATGACGCAAGAAAGGCCGCTGTTGTGGAAGTGAATCACGTGACAAGGAAAGGCGAGTCAAACGGGATTAACAAGGGCTTTGAATTACTCGTGAAATTAGGCTGGAAACCGTTTCAAGGACTAGGGAAATATCATCAGGGAATCATAGCACCAATTATACAAGCAGGGCAAACACATTTACAGGGTGTTGGTTTTTCAGGCGATTCGGGTTGCGAATTATTGCGTTACAGTGAATTGATTAGGCCAGGTGAACCGTTGGAAGCCACGGGCGCAGATTGTTTCCAGATTTTGTCGTTACAGCGGGGCCCACGGTTTATTTCTAGCGGAGAGGAAGAAAATCATAGGGTCATCCCAGCGATTACTATCAAGGCCAACGGAGGAGTCGAAATCGTGGCGCTAATTGACACCGGAAGCGAGGTCACCTGTGTCTCTGAAGAAACCTACGATAAACTCATCAAGGCAGGGGTTCCCGTCCCAATACTACCTGTAAAAGCAACACAACTAAAGGGGGCTGTTGGCCAGAGGAGTATTCGCGTCAACGTGCAAGCGCTTATCTCCTTGAATATTAGTGAAACCGAAATACGAACGTCTTGTTTGGTTGTTAAGAATTTGATCAAACAGATGATCATCGGCGATGATTGGCTGAACCGGCACAAAGCGAAGGTTGATTTCGAAGAAGGCGTGTTCGAATTTACATACGAAGAACGCCGACATCAAGTACAGCTCACTGAGCGTATAGAGGTGGTTGAAAGAGCGGGGGCGTGTGGCGACCCCTGCGAGCCGGAGGGAGAACGTGTTGACGCGAATGTAATGCTGGTTGCAGAGGAACACTACGAAGGCAACGAGGTTATACAGGACAAGATAAAGGATTGTATTTTAGCGGAAACCGAGAAAAATCAGTTAAGCTGCCTGCTTTTAGAATTTAATTCGGTCTTCGCAAAGATACCAGGGCTGACGCACTTGTATACGCACGAGATCTTAATGCAGGACGAGACGCCCTTCATGAAGCGCTCGTATCCCGTACCGTACGCGTTAAGGCCAGCTGTGGACGATGAGATTAAGAAGATGTTAGAGCTACAAATTATACAACGTGAAGCATCACCTTATTCGAGTCCGATTGTCGTCGTAAAGAAAAAAGACTCCACGGTGCGACTTTGTCTAGATGCAAGACAGTTAAATGAGAAGATGGTGGCAGATCGCGAAAGTCCTACCCCAAGTGAAGAGTTAATACGCCGTTTTAACAATGTGAGATGTTTTTCGTCATTAGATTTGCGTTCGTCTTACTGGCAGATACCGTTGCATGCAAACAGTAGGAAGTACACGGCTTTCCTCTATAACGGAAGGAGCTACACGTTCAGGGTATTGCCATTCGGATTAAAGACAGCGGTCGCCAGTTTCAGTCGCTGCATGGATTTGGTTTTAGGGCCGGAAGTAAGGGAGTTCACGGTGAATTACGTGGATGATTTATTGATAGCGTCACCGGACTTTAGAACACATTTAGAACACTTGCGGGCAGTCTTGACAAAGCTGCGAGATGCTAATTTAACCGTGAACTTAGAAAAGTCGTGTTTTATACAAAAAGAGATCAAGTTTCTAGAGCACATTTTATCAACAAACGGAATACGGCCGGATCCAGAGAAAATCGAAGCAATTCTGAAATTCCCAGCGCCGACACGAGTTAAACAGCTACGAGCGTTCCTAGGATTATGCAATTACTATCGACAATTCCAGCGAGATTATAGCGAGCATACGCGGCCTATAAGACAGTTATTGAAGACAGGAGTCAGATGGAAGTGGGGAAGCGAAGAAGAGTCTAATTTTCAACACATCAAGGAGTTGTTTTTACATTGCGTAATGTTGCGGCACCCGAGATGGGATCAACCGTTTATTTTACAGACGGAAAGTTCCGGATTTGGAATAGGTAGCGCATTATGCCAGGAAAAGGACGGGGGAGAGCTGGGAGTCATCGCTTTCGCCAGCCGATCCCTGAATACAGCGGAAGTGAACTATACCACGACAGAGAAGGAACTGCTAGCGATAATTTTTTCTTTACAGAAGTTCCGCACGTACTTAATGAACGCGAGGGTGATTATTTATAGTGACCATCACGCATTACAGTTTCTAAAACAGTGCCGTTTGTTGAGTGAGCGTTTGACAAGATGGGTACTGATGCTGCAAGCTTTTGATTTCGAAGTGCGCCACATCAAAGGACAAGAAAATGTTGTAGCGGATACCTTGTCGCGGTTTCCGATTGGGCCCTCAACAGCAGGTGAACAAGGACATCCGGCGCCAATAATTGCGACACTGGCGACTACTGAAAAGCCAGAGCTACGGAGAAGATTAATGAATATCGGAGAGTTACAGGCGAACGATGAATATCTCGGGAAAATTTATGTACAAGATGACGAAGAAAGAAAGGCAGGGTATGAAATGTACGACGGGGTTCTACTGTACAATTGTCGGTTTACGCAGGCGAAATTAGTGGCGGTGCCGCGAAGTTTAATTGTCGAGTTAGTACAACACTTTCATGAAGCGTATGGGCATTTCGGACCCGGGAAGGTCCAGATTAAAGGGTTAATGAGCAAACACCACTGTTACAGATGGGGACCCTAAAATTTCGTAACAACAAGTGAAAGTGTTTATATGGGATTGCAGGGAGCCATCGACCCACGGAGAATTACGGTCAGTGGCACAGACTGCTATTGACCCACTGTCTGGGGTTTCGGGGAAGGTTTATGGCGGGGTAACTGGTCCAGACGTCTGGTATTTATGAGGGTACGGATAATACGTCATTATCATCTGATTATTAGGAAACGGCAAACAGCGAACTCGAGTATTAAGTGAGTGGAAATATTTGTACGGGATTAAAGAGTGTTGGCTTAACAGAGGTATCGGATTAGTCGGGGGTGTTGTTGCGAAATTAATTCAATGGATACCGGTGTAATTTATGAACTAATTAGTGATGGGAGATTTTACAAGCAGCACCGAGTGTTGCATATATAATTAGTTTAACGGGGAATTATGGCGTGAGATTAAGTGAATTATGGTGTGAAATTAATTAATTAAAAAAAAAAAATTTTTTTTAGTGGTAGTGATGAATTAATTTAGTTAACGATGTCAATGGATTTTCACGGGGCGCTTCAATTTGACGGTGTCAAAGTCAGGTGCGTGCGGAATTATTAATGCGACAATGTTATTAAGGATGTAATTCCGGGAAGTTAAGGTGGCTTTACCGTGGCATGCTAATGCGCTAGCGGGAATTAGTGTCATGAGATACTACACGGGATTAGTGACGGTGAGTTATCAACTTAAGGTGTTGGGGTGGAATAATTAAAATTCAGGGAATCTTAGCGGAAGTTTAGTGAGTGACATCGACACGAAGGTTTTTTTTTAGGCCGTATACGGAATTAGCAAACTAAATCGTGAGTGCGGAAGTGAGTGAGCAAATTAGCCAGGTATTGAAGGGATAGTTAGCGGTTAAGGTGTGATTAAAGAGTTTGTGGGTGTTGAATTAATTAGGATTTAGCGTAGGTGCGAGTTGGTGATTAATAAGAAATGATTATCTAGGTATTTATTAAACAATAAGTGACAGTGGAATGTCAAGTGACTTCGATTAAATAAGACCAGTCTATATGTTCCGTTAGAGTGTCCACCGGTCTAGCTAGTTCAACAACTGGGGGCGTCGGGAACACGGAAGTGTTGGGATTGCATAAGCTCGGGATTTTTCTTGTTCTTTTCCTCTCGTTTCCTTTGGTGTGCTGAAGTTTGGGGTGCCCTTAGTGGTTTGTGGAAATTAGTTAGTTGAGGTTTGTTTTCATTGGCCAAGACGAGTTCGATCGGTTAGCGTTCCGCGGTGCACCTGTATATTTCTGCCGGGCGAGGGGGTGCCAAGTGTTCGTGGGCGCTCCCATATCAAAGGAAAGCTGGAAAATGCTCATTTCGACGGAGCAATTGCGCTAATTTCCAGCGGGGGCGAGTGAAACGGTCGCGAATTTGTATATAAAACAAATAAGCATGTTATTGATGTAACTAAAATTGTTACGCATACTTGCAATTAAGGTTATTGTCACGGTAGTCGAAAATTGTTTTGAAAATGATAAATCACAAACAAATGTACATCTATTTGAAACTGAAGGCAAGTTGCCGGCCGGAAAGAAGGCGTAGGATCATTCAATAACCATTTAACAAACACGAAAGGCCATAAATCCTATCGCACTTGAGATCGTTCAATGGACTTTGAAGGGATTGTCACATAAATTTTGGGTCACGAGGGTTTCGGATACGAGTCTGCTATTCTTTAAAAGTTGCAATTCGATACGCATAAGTAAACGTAAGATAATACAGCATTGAAAGGGACACTTGCAAAAGGCAGGAAATAATAAAAACGTCAACCATGTTGAAATTTAGTAGAAGCAGACGTTAAAGACGCGGAGCCCTTCAGGGTGGCATGTTTTGGAAAGTTAGAAAAACACTTCGTGGAACGTGGAGGCGTGTTTCTTCTAAACACAGGACGCGATCCGATTGGTCAAGGTATATTTTGCATTTGTTTTCGGGTCAAAGGAAGGGGCATTAATTAGGGACAGTTGTAAGATGAATTTGAAAAATTACAAGCAGATAGCCACGCGCTTTCAAGACGGTCAGTCGTATCTATTTTTGCTGGGCAACTTGCTTTGAGTTACTTACTGATTTCTTTAATTATTTTCACCAGAGGGTATAAATTAATTAATCCGGTCCGTTTTAAAATACCAGTGATTTTTGAGAGGCAATTTAAAGAAAATTAATTATCACGGTCGTGGCGCGAAATCTAATCCGCGAAGTGAATATAAAAAATTGTGTGGTGCGTGAAATGGGATTCGTATTCCGCGGCACTGAGTTAGGTAATTTGCTCTAATTTGCATCTTATTCGTTACATATTTGGTGGCGTTAAAGGATTAAATATTCATAATCTATAAATTTCAGTACTTGCTTGGTTTGGGAAATTTATTATTAGTTTTAATTTGCATCCGAACCAAGTTAAAAGTAAATAAGTGGCATCCACATTCGTGGAGTTGATTTGACCATTATTATATAAATTATTAGCTAGTTTGTTTGGCGTTTCAGTAATTTAAATCGACCAGAGGCAGTCAGCCGACGTTTTCACTTTGTGGTGCAATTCATATACAGGGTACTTCGTAAATTAGTTAATTCCCTCTTGCGATATTCACTGGCAAATTGGAAACACGAAACAGAGTGGTTTTCGATTTGCGCAGTGAAATCGATTGTTTCATACCACTGGTCTAAGGCAAGTTCAGATCTGCCACTAAACCCCAGTGTGACCAGCACAGATTAATTACCTAAATCAGGGCCAATCAATTGTATTACTAGGTCAGTAAAATTAAGAGGCCAAACCAATTCTGAATCACGTAATCAGTGCCATCTTCTCAGCCGAGTTTCCATCACACCTTGTGTGTGGACCAAGGTGTAGCCTTTGTCGGGGGATCTGTAGTGAATCAGAAGGGATCTGCTTCGAGACCGTAAGGCCATAACTACACATAGTAGAGTGTCGTAAAAAACGGTCAAAATATTCCATTGCGTACAGGTTAGATCTTCGTCGAACAACGCAATCAGAGGTTAATTAATAAAGCCAGAGGCATTGACCCTGCACCTCAAAATAGCGAAAGTAGCGGTTGAGCGAGTCTCCCCACTTCGTAGCGTTAGCAGGTTATCAAAAATCGGGCTCCCGCCTCCAAGGGAGGCTCCCTTGAAAAACGAGCGATTACTATTGATTCTCTCGCAGATCGATCGCCTGGGTTGCATTTTGTATCACATACTTCCCCAGTATCTGATTAATTAATCCCCTACATTCATTAAGTAAGTACACTGTAGGCACAACGCCGCTGTGCACTGGTTGATATACAGAGCGTGTCTTAGAGTACGATTAAAGTGTTAAACACGAGTACCAAGATAACGTAATTTTGAAAACAAATTAATTATTTATTTAAATTGAATAGTCAGTACGCAAGTATTGTTTGGGACAAGCATAAAAACAACCCACCAGTTGTGTAATTGGAATTAGTTAGTTCGTCACGATATTCGAACGAGAAAGCCGTTAAACGAATTCTACTGTATTTCTTATACGAGTGTAAATTTTTTTTGGTGTTTCCTTTGTATGGTAATATAACAAACGGGGTTTTTTATACTCAGATTTTCAGGCTGCATAGCGCCTGGAAAACGGAGTTTTTCCCTTGATCTACAATAAATACTTGATTAAAATTTAATCCGCGTTTTTATTTTAAGTATAACATTTCCTGCTATCTCATATTTATAACCGTCTCACCGGGATCAAATAAGAACAGGTTAACGGCACGAGTAGAATACGTCCGAATTAGCGATCACGAGCCATTTTTAATTATTGAAAATTGTTTAGAAATATCAACAAAAGTAACTCGGAAGATTTCTTTGAAGGCTGGCGCCTGGCGTAAATTTATTGTAGTTATTATTGCATGGTATAGGGGCCCCGTAGTGTCAGGTAACAATCCGTCTAGCCAGAGTGGCCTGTAACCATAAAAGTGACCTTTTTCCTTTCCTGGAAGTTTGCCGAGTTACTCCGAAAATAAATACGCGTTAAATCCTTGCAGACGACAACCTTTCAGTTGCCAGTAATTTAACCGGCTAATAAATTCAATTTGTTTATCTGTTTGGATTCATTTATTACTTATTTAGTTGTCCCTAAAGACAACAAACAATAGTAGCACCTCGGCGTGTTACAAGCCAGTTCCTTGTTCGTCATCTACTCATAATTTGAATCCTTTTCTTGACGAACATCAAGTATTACGTGTAGGTGGACGTCTTGAAAGTGCTAAGTTGCCCCGATCCGAAAAGCACCCCCCGATTTTGCCTAAATCCTCGCCTTTAAGCCTGCTGTTTGTTCGATACGCTCATCAATCAGTTTTACATGGTGGACTGGCACTCACCATCAGCTTCTTGCAGAAGCATGTGCGAATTATTCGAGGACGAGCATTGGTCAAACAGGTACTCCGAAATTGTGTGCTTTGTAGATGACAACGACCTCCTCTCGGACATCAGCTAATGGGTCACTTATCAGAAGTTCGAGTTACACCAAGTCGCCCATTTCTTCGTTCCGGTGTAGACTATGCAGGACCCATAAGATGTCGTACCTCTGCTGGTCGTGGACAACGAGCACATAAGGCCTATATTGCAGTATTCGTGTGTCTTAGCACAAAGGCGATTCATATCGACGCCGTTAGCGACCTCACCACTAATGCTTTTTTGGCTGCTTTTCGCAGGTTCGTCGCTCGCCGAGGAATATGCGCTGAATTATGGTCAGACAATGGAACTACGTTTGTTGGAGCGGACGCAGAATTGAAAGCACTCTTTCGTGAAAGTTTTGCTTACTACAGAGACGTCGCTTCTGAACTTGCTAACTCCGGAACTCTGGCGTTTTATCCCACCATCATCTCCGAATTTTGGAGATCTCTGGGAGGCCGGAGTAAAATCAACCCAAGGTCTACTGCGAAAAGTAATCGGTGATCAGGCTCTTACGTATGAAGAACTCACAACCGTTCTGGCACAAGTTGAAGCCTGTTTGATCTCCCGACCATTAGTACCACTCTCTTCAGATTCATCAGATCTCTCCGTATTGACCCCTGCTCATTTTTTGGTCGGATCTTCTCTCCTGACGGTTCTTGAACCAGAAGTTAACGACAAAACAACACATTTCACATCCAGATGGCAATTGGTACAACAGCTGCAACAACATTTCTGGCGCAATTGATCTTTACAATACTTGCATCACCTACAACAAAGATCCCGATGGCGCGACGTAAATAAGAACTTTAATCTTGGTAAGCTGGTCCTGATTCACAATCCGCAGTTACCACCAGGAAAATGGTCCCTTGGTCATGTGATCGCACAACATCAGGGAGTGGATGGATTAGTTCGTGTAGTCACAGTGCGAACTGCCAAAGGAGAATTACGACGCTCAATTACCCGACTTAGTCCATTACCAGTAGAACAATCCCACGAGAATGACTCGTCTGTTAAGTAAATTTGACTAAAGCAGCTCCATCACAACTCACTTATCTTATGGTGGGCAGCTTTTACTGATGCGTTATCGTGTTCGTGTAATTTGTCACGCCGCGGCCGTCTACTTTTCTGTCATATTTCTAATTATGTGAGCTTCATTCTCCACATGTGATTTATAAATTCGAGTTATTTTCTCGCTTCGCTCGAAGGTGGGCAGTAATGTTTGAACCTTTTAAGTTTTCACGTGTTTAGTCACAAGTGGAGATCTCAGCGTCCATAAAATAATAATAACAAAAGAAGAATAATAAAAAGTTCGATCCGAAACACCGCTCCGTTCTCTTTTCTTCTTGTAAAATCCGCAACAGATATGTTAAACTTCTTAAAACCAAAATTTCAAGAACTGATTTGCGAAAAAATGTTGTCAAAGTACCCAGATTTGCTTCGAAAGCTATGGATCCTGAATTATGGCCATGCGTCGTGAATATCAATAAGTTTTTTTACTTTCGCAAAACGGAGCCAAAACTTCGATAAAAAAAAACTGAATCACACCCTATCACTATGTCTGCATATCATATTAACATTCAAAGTTTGCGACACAAAAAAGACGAACTAGAAGCATTAATGTTAGAGGGAGGTGATAGATATGATATAATATGTTTGTCCGAGCACTGGTTAGGAGAAGAGGAAGCAAATTATGTCAAAATTGGGACATGGAACAGAGCCGCTAACTATACAAGGGACACTGGTTATGGAGGTTATGATACTTAGTAGAAAGGGCCTCATATGTGAGAAATTCGAAGATACTACGTCATTATCCATCGAGGGACACTGGGAGGTTACTGTAGCTTTCTGTAAGAATTATGAAGTTTTTATATTATGTCTGTATAGACCACCATCAGGTAATTTTGACATATTTCTAAAGTGTATTGATATTATAATGTCTAGAGACTTTAACTTTTTCCAAGGTGTTTTTGAGCCCACTAGAGGAACAAACTGTTTAGATAACATATTTTTTAATTTCGGAGTAAATAATTTTAGAGTTTCTGTCGATAAAAGCGAATTGTCGGAACACTCTGCACAAATTCTCACTGTACAAATCCCATCCTAAAGCTATTGAAACTACATACAGACCTATAACGATGAAAGGCAAATTTTAAGCAATCTATGTTGGAATTATGTCACTGATCAATAAATTAATATTAATGATAAATTTCGTATAAATATTCCATAAATATGGAAAACTATTCTGATGGTTATAAATTAGCGTTTCCTTTAATCACAACTAAACGTAATTCTCATGAGAAGAATGTAAATTGGTTTACTAACAATTTAAAAGATATGCGAAATAAATTGCGGCTTCTGAATGATATGTACAGTATGTTCCCGGATTGAGTTTACAATACGTATAATGGACCAAAAATTTTTGAATTAAGATTTCATGTTCCGCAGTTTAGGCCTGCTTAGCGTGAAATGAATTTGTGCCAAGTTTGACACCGAAAGTCTTCAAGGTGGCGGAATTAACACAAGACGAAGTAAAATCTGTGCAGGTAAAGTGGTCTTCTTTTCTGAATTTAGGAGAAAAATTTAGTAAATTAAAATGATTCTCATTTCAAATTAGGGAGATATACCAAATTCCAACATCCTAGAAAAAAAATTGAATTACGGAAAATTACTAATTATAAATAATATTTCAGTAAAGTTGTAAAATTTTAACGCCATCTACATATTTATTGACCAAAAACAAATAAAATATGATTATTCAAATAACATTCCATCCATATTAGCACCTGACTGTTAATGTCTTACAACTGAAATCCTAATATTTCGTAATTCAATTTTTTTTTCTAGGATGTTGGTTTATCTCCCTAATTTGAAATGAGAATCATTTTATATTACTACATTTTTCTCCTAAATTTAAGAGGAAGACCACTTTACCTACAAAGATTTTACTTCTTCTTGTGTTAATTCCGCCATCTTGAAGACTTTCGGCGTCAAATTTAACATAAATTCATTTCACGCCAAGCAAACCTGAACTGCAGAACATGAAATCTTAATTCAAAATTTTTTGGTCCATTATACGTATTGTAAACTCAATCCGGGGACATACTGTATACATTATATACGACTGAGGAAATTCGTATCGAACGGAATAACTATAGGCTACGATATAGAAAAGTTCTAGGAGCTTCTAAAATAAATGCGCATGATAATATTCTTTCAAACTCAAATAACAAAATTAAAACTATGTGGAACATGGTTAGTGCAAAAAGATGCGCAAAACCCCCTACAACTCAAATAATTAAAGCTGATGATTTTAATAATTATTTATTGAAATTGCCTCTCAAATTTGTAAATCTATACAACCTTGTAAAAATTCTGTCTCTGATGTACGAAAGCCGAGGAAAATACTAAGTAAAAATTTTGAATTCACAGAAATGAGCTATATCGAAATAAGAGACATTATTATGTCCTTAAAAAATAATAGCTCCAAAGACATCTACGGTTTGACCGCCGACATAATAAAAATGAATTTAAATACAATAGTAGTGCCTTTGACTAACCGTATAAACGGAATTGTCAGAGAAGCATGTTTTCCAAAATGTCTAAAGGTAGCGAAACCGTACTAAAAACACAAGATAAAGACTCAGTAACTTCGTATCGGCCTATTTTATTACTTCCAATTTTCTCGAAAATAGTTGAGAAGGCCCTAAACGAAAGGATTCTAAAACATCTAGAAAATAATTTATTGCTAAATGACAATCAATATGGCTTTAGAAAACACAGGAGCACGCTATATTACACTTTGTAAACAACACTATAGAAAGTTTTGAAAGAGGTTCGATTGCGTTGATCATAAAATATTGTTAAATAAACTAGTAGATTACAATTTTAGCGATAACTGTATAAAATTAATTCTGTTAAATTTATTAGATCGTAAGTAGCAAACTTTTTTCAATGGAAAAACGTCTGAGAGCAGACGAGTGACTACCGGTGTTCCGCAGGGTTCGGTATTAGGACCACTGTTATTTTTAATATACTTTAACGACTTCATATACTCTGTGTATCACAGGAAAACTGTTTGTTTTTTGCTGATGACACAGTCTTAATCGCTCAGAATATTAATATTGAAACTGAGGAATGTGATAAACTAGAAAGGAAAGCGGCAAATTGGTTTCTGCATAACAAATTATCACTAAACCAAGAAAAAACAACTAGGGTTTTATTCTCTTTAAGACGCGAGATGGAAGTAAACTTCCAAGATACTGTAAAATATCTTGGCATTCAGCTAGATTCAAGGATAACTTGGCACGCTTATACAGATGCTTTACAAAAAAAACTAAGCAGTTATGTCTTTCTTTTTCGTAGTCTCTCAGCTAATCTCTCAAAAAATATCCTAAGGTCGACTTACTATGCCATTTTTCATTCTACCATGTCGTATGCTATTTTGACCTGGGGTCATTGCGCAGGAGCGAAAATGATCTTTAAAATACAGAGGAAGGTGACTAGAATAATAGATAATCTACCATACATGGGTGAGTGTAAACAGTCATTTATAAATTTGAATATACTAGGAATATACTAACACTTCCATGCGAGTTTATTTTACAGTGTCTCTTATATGTATATGCACTTACAAACATAAAAGTTCATTTGTTTTAAACAAGAGAATAACAAAAAGCAGTTCAACATGTATTGATAATATGTTTACAAACATTAAACTAGACGAATGTGAAATTGAAACAATAAATCTTCATGTCTCAGATCACCTTGCTCAAAAATTGCAGAATAAAAAATTCATAAACAAAATGCATAAAGACATTGAAATAAAGAGAGTAATAAATAATCAAAACATATCATATTTTAAAACGTTACTGCGATCATGTGAATGGGAAATTTTGCTACAAAAAGATGTTATTGAAGCTTTTCATTATTTTCATGAAATTCTGCTAAAATTATTTAACGACGCTTTTCCTATGATAAGAAAAATCGTCACAGCAAATGGGAAATTTGAACATGAAATAAGTTCGACACAGAAGAATTGCAACAAATGAGAAATATATTAAATGCATTGGGAACTATAGCAAATTGTACTAAACAACAATCAGCGTACGAAGATTACAAACTATATAAAACATATTTTCACCAAAAATTAGAGTTCGAAAAACGGAAATATCACGAACAGTACATAAAATCAGCATACAATATTCAGAAAGCAATGTGGGAGGTAATAAATAAAGAAACAGGAAAAGGAAAAAAGAAAGAAGAAAGCATACTATCAACCGAAGAATTTAGTAACTTCTTTGCTACTGTAAGCCAAAATATATTGAATAAAATTGATACAAATATTTAGAAATTAGGTCCCGAGGAATATTTAACCAAAGCAAAAACCAATACACCAAAATCCATGTATTTTCAACTTGTTGACGAGAATGAAATACAAATTATTATCCAACACTTAAAAAGTAAAACTTCCGCTGAAATTAACTATGAAATCTCATATCCACTAACAATCGTAATAAATAAGCGTATTAATGCAGGAATATTTCCCGAGAAACTGAAAGTTGCCAAAGTAGTACCAATTTATAAAAAAGAGACTTAAATAACTGTAACAATTATAGACCAATATACACAACAATTATAGACCAGTCACACACTATTCTGCGATGTGTAAAGGTTCTAAATAGACGTGAATTAACCGCTCTTTAAAAAGTGTTCCTTTTTTCAAGTAAATATAAGTGAAAAATGCCTGTTGAAACGCAAAACGCAATCAGTAACAAAGGTGCATCTGATGATGTTGATGATGCGATTGTGCAACGGATAGTAGAAAGGATATTACAATCCAAAACATTAATGTCATCGATCTGTTCGACGGCTATCGATTTGGTAAAAACAGAGTACGAAAGTAAAATACAAGTACTTGAAAATAGGGTGAGCCAACTGGAAACACAGTTATCAATGGAGTACGATAAAATAGAACAATATTCCAGGAGTAATAACCTTAGAATTTTCGGCATTAAAGAAAATTCAGGCGAATGTATAACCGACGTTGTAATTGATTTCTGTAAGAATAAATTAGGAGTAGATATCACTGAAGAGGATATAGACGTTACTTACAGATTAGCTGGAAAAATGGCCACAAGATCTAGACCAATAATTGTAAAATTTGTTAGAAGATCTGCAAAAGACCAAGTGTTCAGAAACAAAAATAAACTGAAAGGAATGAATGTATTGGTGAGAGAGGATTTAACTAAATTAAGACATAAATTGCTGATGGAAATCACGGAACGTTTTGGATACAAAAATGTCTGGACTTTGAATGGTAAAATTATTGTCCGAATTGATCGAGAAAATGTTAGAAAATTTGAGAATCAGTGTTAATGGATTAAGTACTGTGAAGCACAAACAAGACAGGCGGCGGTGTAATTTCACCTCTACTAGAGCTACTTGGCAAGAGGCGAGAAAGAAATACAAGTTTTTGTTAACTTAGCAATTGAATTTTGTTTTCATTTATTTTTGGTGTGTGTATTAATTAGTAATTTATCAATTATTTGCATATATCGTTTACTATTTATTATCAAAATGTGAGAGGGCTGCGAACCAAAACTAACGTTTGTATGTGTAATATTTTAGCGGAAAATTTTGATATAATAATTTTCACTGAAACTTGGTTGAATGACACCATTACTAGCAGTGAAATATTTGATAACAGATATATAGTGTATAGACGGGATCGACATGTGGGCAGGGGCGGTGGTGTACTCATAGCGGTAAAAAATAAATATACTTCGTCAATAATAGATATCAATACAGAGCTTGAGGGATTATGGATAAAAGTCATTATCAAAGGGGAAACGTATTTGTTTCATGGAATATACTTTGCTCCAAATTCGTCTGCTTCATTGTACAAGGATTATGTTAACATATTTGACAATCTCCATTTCGAAATTAACGACTGGAAATTAATTTTATGCGGTGATTTTAACTTACCGCAAGTGCGTGGAACAGACCATTGTTTTGAGAACGATTACATTAACGCGCGCTTCATTTTTCAATTAATTAATACTTTCATTGTGGAATCTCGAAATTGTATTCAAAATAAGCTTGGAAGAACATTAGATCTTGTACTCACAAATATTGATGGTATAATAGAAAGCGATTCTGTGCTTTACTACCTATTGAATGGATATGGATGATCATCATCCGCCTCTAAATATTGAAATTTCAGTCGCATCATCGAAACGACTCTGTGTCACATTGCCGACAATGAATTTTAAAAAAGCTAATTTTCATTTAATGTATATATTATTAAGAGATTGTGATTGGCAAGATTTAAATAAAACAAACAACGTCAATGAAGCGGTCGAAATATTTTATAATAAATTAAATACAATTTTTCAAATAACAGTTCCCATCTTACGAAATAGGCAGACTAAATTTCCAAAGTGGTTTACCAATGATATAATAGCAAAATCATACATACAGCAAAAACGTTTTCATTTAAAATATAGGCGCCAATCTGCGTATCACAATGATAAATTTATTTATTGAATTAAGGAAACTCTTAAAGCAAAGAATTTCTTATGCCTATAAACTTTATGTCAGATCTGTGGAACAAAGTTTATCTACACTTGATATATCGAAATTTTGGGATTACATTAAAAACAAAAAAACAAACCAAACTACTGTTACTGAGTATGTGGACCCAGATGGTGAGGAATTAGTTAATAATTTAGAAGTAGCCAACGGCTTTTCTAAGTTTTTTAGTTCAGTGTATTCCACATCTGAGACTACATATGACATAAATTATGAGTTAATAGATGAACATAGTTATATAGATTTTTTTACATTGGACATAATAAGTGTAAAAGATATTGAAAATGCTATACGAAAATTGAAGCCTAAGAGATCCGCGGGTTTTGATGGTATACCTCCTTATGTTGTTAAGGCATGCGGAGAATTCTTTATTTATCCATTGCTTATCATCTTCAATATGGCTTTAAAAACGAACACTTTTCCAGATTCATTGAAAATTGCCCGAGTAATACCGATACATAAAACTGGAAATTCAAAATTACTTAGCAACTATAGACCAATCTCAATTTTATCCAGTTTTGCTAAAATTTTTTAACAAATTCTGCATACTAAAATATACAATTGTGTAAAAAATAAGATTTGTGACCAGCAACATGGTTTCATGGTGAAAAGGAGTACAGAAAGTAATTTGCTCGAATTTATGCATGATGTAGCAATTGCTGTTGAAGATGGCGGACAGGTGGATGTGGTATACACAGATTTCGCTAAGGCATTTGATAAAGTGCATCATGATATTCTTCTAAGTAAGCTTTGTATGTTTGGATTATCTAAACCTCTATTAAACTTTTTTAAAACTTGCTTATGCAATAGACAACAGTTTGTATCCTTTAATAACACAAACTCTGCAAGTTACTTGGCGAAATCTGGTATACCTCAGGGTTCAAATCTTGGTCCATTATTATTTGTAATATTTATAAATGATTTGCCCGCGAGTCTCTCACATAGTAAATGCTTGCTCTTTGCAGACGATTTGAAAATATATTGTAATGTTGAATCTATTAATGATTGTGAACTCCTGCAAGATGATATTTATTCAGTATTAGGTTGGAGTATACGTAATAAATTACATTTCAATATAAAAAAATGTGGAATCGTCAGGTATACCAGAAAAAGAGAACATACGTATATAAAATGACTGGAGAACACTTAACTAAGCTAACTGAAGTGAGAGACTTAGGAGTATATTACCAAGAAAATTTAACTTTTAATAAGCACATAGAGATGATAAGAAATCAGGCTTTAAGGTCACTTGGCTTTGTGATGAGGAACACGTCAGAATTTGTTACAACGAGGAGTCTAATACTATTGTATAACTCGTTAGTCCGGTCAAAGTTAGAATTTGCGACATGTATATGGAGTCCTGATACAGAATATCAAAATGTTCTGATTGAACGGGTGCAAAATAAGTTCATAAAATATTTATGCTTTAAGGCCTTTGGAAGAAATCCAGCCTATGAATCTCATGAACATATTAGGCGCCACTTTGGTATATATAGACTGAAATACAGGCGTGAAATAGCAATGCTGATGTTATTGTATAAGGTTTTCAACAATTACATTGATAATGCACGACTTCTTTCCCTTTTTAAACTACATGTTCCTTATTATAGCATAAGACCGGGACCGCCTATATACGTGTATCGATCTCGTCTGTCACCAATCTCCAGAATGTCAAAGCTATTTAATAAGGTACATTTGGATTTACCATTGGGTATTTTCAATGTAAACATAACACAAGCACGTAAATCAATGTTATCTCTATACCCCTAAAAAACTATTTGAATATATGTATGTAAAAGTATAAACGCAACCCTCACTAAAATAATTTTTTTTTTAATGTATAATCAGGCCAATATTCAGTTCCTTTACCTTTTTCATTTATTTTTTCATTTGCATTTACTATTTACTTTTTGTTAATATTATTACTGCAGTACTTATATTTAGTTTAGTAGAACATGTAATTAGGTTAATAATTAACCTGTATGTTCTAAATAAATAAATAAATAAATATCGGTACTGCCTGTTATTTCAAAGATATATGAAACTGTTATAAAAAAAAGACTAATGTGCTACTTCGAAACACATAACCTAATAACAAATAATCAACATGGATACAGGAAAGGCAAATCGGTATCAACTGCCCTGGTAGACGTTATAACAACGATTGCGAATGCCCTGGATAATCAGGAAATAGTCGAAATCGCTTGTTGTGATTTAACAAAAGCTTTCGACACAGTAAATCATAATACATTACTAAGAAAATTGCACTATTATGGTATAAACTTTTAACATCGTATCTTCAAAATCGCACGCAAGTTATACATTGGAAAAATGAAGAGGCAGCCGAAGTAAAAGTAGAGCAAGGAGTTCTTCAGGGTTCTATACTGGGGCCGTTACTGTTTGTTGTTTATATAAATGATTTGGTATTTAATGTAAAAGCAGATTGTGTGTGTTTATTTGCCGACGACACGTCATTTGTGAACAAATCTAAAAGTGAATACGAACTAGAACATCAAGTGTCAATCAAAACTCTCGAAGATACCTCCGCGTGGATGATCAGCAATTCGTTAAGTTTAAATAAAAACAAAACACAAATTAATAATAAATAAAACTAAAACAGAAAAACAATTTTTAAAATTTTTTGGTTTAACGGTGGACAATAAATTGAACTGGACAGAACATATAAACCAACTATGTAAAAAGCTAACTTCATGTGTATATAGTATTCGCCGACTGAAAAATATCTCCACGCATCAAGCAGCAAGGATGTCCTATTTTGCCAACTTTCACAACAGGGCAACTTATGGTATAATTTTTGGGAATCTTCAAGTCAGGCATCCGTATTTTTCTTTTGCAAAAAACCGCATTGAGGGCTCTGTGCAATTTAAAAAGTACAGACAGCTGCAGAGAAGTATTTAAAAGCGAAAAGATAATAACTATACCAGCAGTGTATATTTTCACCTGTCTAAAGTATGTTAACTAAAATAAGGAACTGTTTGAACTAAATGGTCAAACACACAGCTACAACACCAGGAATAGATCAGAACTTCAAACACCATATCATAGAATCAAGATGACGCAACAAGGGATCGACTACTGGGGTCCGAAATTTTATAATTGCTTACCAGAGGAATTAAAAAAGAAAAATGAAAAACAATTTTGTAAATGCATTAAGGATTTTTTATTAGTAAATGTATTCTATTCATTAGAGGATTTCTTCAAATTTAAAAATATAAATTAGAAGTGAACAGTACCTGCTACGTAAATTTGTTAGTAAATGATGCCGTACTTATTGTTATGCTCTACATCAATGCTGGGCAAGAGAGTCGTGGTGAGTTCATCCTCTCTACAAGCAACAACTGTAATCGGCGACAGTCGAAACTATTCGCCACTCGTCGAAACATTATATTGCGCGTCGTTGGTTCTAGGCGTGCCGATTTGAATTTGAAACTGGAATAAGCGCGAAACACTTGCGGAGAAGTATAAGGGGTGGTGGAACTGTTCCCCTACTGTTGCTCGGCCCTGCTCTACATGTTGTTTGTTAACATATTGCGGTGTTTTTCTACTTGTGAATTAATTAACTTAAATGACAAAGTCACGCATAAAAATTTTAACATAGAGACTCTTTTCGTTATTAAATTGTTTATTGAATTTATATCTCAGGGTACCAAATTGTATTGCAAAACAAATTTATTTAAACTGGGTTCTAAAGTATATTTGTCCTAATGGTGATGATTTTAAAATGTCTGTTATTTTTATCACGCTACGTGAAATGTATGGAGGTAAGTAAAAGTCGATTTTAATATTAATATACACTAATTATTTATTGATAGTAACTCATTGTTTATTAACATTTTAAAATATTGATAAATACATAATAGCAAAATTGGTGCAATGTATGGTTAGTACAATTAGAGGTTTAGTGCAAATGCACATCAATTTATGTTTTTGGCACAAATTGAGTTGTCATTCACTTCGACGTAGGACATGGAAATTTTAATCAAAGAATTTAATTAAAAATGCGATCATAGTCTCCTTTTTCAAGAGCAACCTATGTTTGAAATTGATTCTCAGCTGTTGGTAAGTTTTGGTTTTGATTTTTATTAAACAAAATCGAAAGAAATTTATCATCAGCGTACTATCATTTACAATGGATTCTAAAAATTTAATCTTTTCCTTCAAGGTAAATGATAGTCCTGTATTGCAGTTTACCAAATTTCTCGGTTCACGTTAATCCGTACTTTCTCTGTGATATAGCTTTTAAACTCCTCACTTATGAAAAAGCAAAAGATTAGCACTTTACCGAAATTTTGGTAAAAGAACTTCAAATAAACGTTAATTGCGGCCACAATCAAAATGATTCTTATTGAGTTTTCACATAATCAAAATTTATTAAGCTATCTTACAATGTGGTAAATTTCAATCATCAAAGTTTGAAATTTGATTTACAACATTATTTTTAAATAAGCATTTTTAATCAATTATATTAATAAATGGAAAATTCTTACATGTCCAGGTCACTACTTTCAATTACAAGTATGTTGCTCAGAAGGAGCTCATCAGTTGACTGCAAAGTCTTGACTCTAAGTGCTGAGAGCTGAGGTTGAATGCCTGAATTACCCAGAAATCTCCCCTTTTATATACCTTTTAAGGCACAAAAACTTTGTAACCTTAATTATAAAAAAATTAAAATTCCTAAAATGAAAACAATTCAAAATTCTAATACACAAATAATATCAATCTTGTTTCGTAGATTCTAAAAATCAAGTTACATTTTGAAGAGACTCAGTCGAACAGGTTCTATCTTCGAAAGGCGGATTCTGTTTTGGTTTTTGAGTTTTACGCCTTCCATCGTTCTTCTTGTAGAAGTAGGCTCGCGGTTTGCTTCGGATTACCTCTTCTAGCGTCTTAAATGAACTTGAAACGCCTTCCACGATGCTAGGATCGGCTCGTTCAGGAGTTTCGACCTCGGAGGACAGCATTTCATCCTTGGATGTCTCGGAAATTGACTCATGTGACATGGGTTTGCTTTCCCAAAATTTCTGAGCATCCTGAAGTACTTCCTGGAATTTACAATTGAACCAGCTCTCGGTTGTGGGAGATATCGTCCCTTCAAGTATGTCTTTTGACATATTCTAATTCGGACAAAAAAATGTTTCAGTTATTTCTGTAAAAATAAAATTATACTTAATGTCCTGGAATATGTGAAGATATGTACAGCAGTTCTACATCTTTACTTTACGACCGTAAAATAATAATCTATCCTTACACCACGTGTCCACCGAGTGTGATTTTCTTTTCTGGTGTCTAAACTATTTAATATAGAAAAGAATTTCAAACGCTATCGTCCTCTAATAAAAAAACTCTATTCGCTAAATTTATTTGCAATTACACAGGGTGTTCATTTTACAGGTGCCAGCAAGTACCTTTAATATTTTAAATGGAATGCCCTATATATTATTACGAATTTTGATATATTTATCAATTTGTAAAATATTTTATTAATATACTTCTATATCTAAACCTAGTATTTACCGAGATAAATGCCGTCAACGAAGCAACATCTTAAATGCAGGCCCTTATTAAATTGCTTTTAACTTGCTTAATTAAAGAGTCTTCATTATCAGTTATCAGCGTGTAATTACACATGCTTTAAGCTAAGGAACATTATATTGAACAAACCTGAAGACTACGCAGATTGTTGATGGCTGACAGTTCTTTCTGCTGAATGTAGAAGTAAAATATTTCAAGTTTTTCTTATGGAACTCCCTATACCTATAATCATAGACAGATGTAGAATTAAATTTGTTACCTTTTTCCCAAACAAAGTCCTATACCTTGTAACGAAGTGACCACTCCGTTACTATTTTTGTACATATTTAGTTAAGTGTTGTATATATTATTTAGTCCATATATTTAGGATGCTTTGCGCAGATTCATAAAGGTACAAATCAGAGTGGGAGTACTGAAAGGAGTAGGGCTCCCCCTCCACGCGCTAGCCTATAAAAGCGCACTGCGAGCAAGTTTGAGTTAGTCGCTCACCGGCTCATCTTCCCGACGGTGTTCCGACTCTAACACGCTGGGTAACCTGTGCTACGATCGTGTTATTTCCAACCGCTCCTCCTGTTTTATCCTGACTTTTCTTTTACCTGATCCCAGTGCGGGCGTCTCGCACTTCCTGATCATAGAACGGGAGTCTCGTTCTCTCTCTCTCTTACCGAGTGCGGGCGTCTCGCACTTCCTGATCATAGAACGGGAGTCTCGTTCTCTCTCTTTCTTACCGAGTGCGGGTGTCTCGCACTTCTTGATCATAGAACGGGAGTCTCGTTCTCTCTCCCTCTTACCGAGTGTGGGCGTCTCACACATCCTGATCCCAGAGTGGAAGTCTCACTCTCTCTTACCAAGTGCGGGTGTCTCGCACTTCCTGATCATCGGGAGTCTCGTTCTCTCTCTCCCTTACCGAGTGTGGGCGTCTCACACATCCTGATCCCAGAGTGGGAGTCTCACTCTCTCTTACCTAATCCGATCCTGGGAGCCGAAACTAGAACGCCTGCACAGTTTGCATGGTGTTTAGAGTTATCGTTTTATGTCCTTAAGACACACAGTATTTTACCGTTGAATAGTGTCCTTAAGACACACCGTATATTACAGTTATTTAATGTCCACGAGACACACCGTATTTTACCGTTGTCCCCAAGACACACCGAATATTACCGCTACCGAAAATACCGTCCGAGAGTTTAATATTTCGTTTACCAGTCCGTGAGTGTTACCACAGTAAAAACAATCCAATTTGTGGATACGTGTATATGAACTATCATGTAAATAAAACTGTATTTGCTAAGTGATCGACGCTTTTATTTCTGAACCTGGACTCCGACGAGCAAACCCGAACCGCCGTCAAGCAGAGCAACGATCAGCAACTACAGACCAACCCGAAGATTGACGGACCGTTACAACCTAAAACTACGGTTTATGAGATAATTTTGGTTTTCAATTTGCTTCATCTTTTTGTCAATTTTAGGGTGCTGTGAATGTCAACAAAATTGCCTTTTGGCTTCTAAAATTTATATTCAACGATTTCCTTATAGAATTCAGCCATATGCAACATACGGTTTGTGAGATAATTCTGGTTTTAATTTTGCTTCATGATTTTTTTCATTTTTAGGATGCTATGAATGTCAACAAACTTGCCCTTTTGCTTCTAAAATTTATATTCAACGATTTCCTGGTACGAGACAACCATATGCAAAGACTTTTCGTAAATTAAAGGAAAGATTTGAAAGAACAGGCAGTGTTGCAAATGTTATTTCTAGCAATATTAACTTACGTTTGCAACACTGCCTGTTCTTTCAAATCTTTCCTTTAATTTACGAAAAGTCTTTGCATATGGTTGTCTCGTACCAGGAAATCGTTGAATATAAATTTTAGAAGCAAAAGGGCAAGTTTGTTGACATTCATAGCATCCTAAAAATGAAAAAAATCATGAAGCAAAATTAAAACCAGAATTATCTCACAAACCGTATGTTTTAGGTATAGGACTTTGTTTGGGAAAAATGTAGCAAATTCAATTCTACATTGGTCGATGATTTTACTTATGGGATGTTCCATAAGAAAAGCTTGAAATATTTAACTTCTAAATTCAGCAGAAAGAACTGCCAGCCACCAACAATTTGCGTACTCTTCGGGTTTGTTTAATATAGTGTTACTTAGCTTAAAGCATGTGTAATAACACGCTAATAACTGTTAATGAAGACTCTTCAATTAAGCAAGTTAAAAGCAATTTAATAAGCTCCTGCATTTAAGATGTTTCTTCGTTGACGGCATTTATCTGGGTAAATATTAGGTTTAGGTATAGAAATATGTTAATAAAATATTTTCCAAATTGATAGATCTATCAAAATTCGTAATAATATATAGGGCATTGCATTTGAAATATGAAAGGTACTTGATTGCATTTGTAAAATGAAAACCCTGTGTAATTGCAAATAAATTTAACGTATATAGTTTTTTTATTAGAGGATGATAGCGTTTGAAATTCTTTTCTATATTAAATAGTTTAGACACCAGAAAAGAAAACCACACTCGGTGGACACGTGGTATATACAGGGTGTAAAATTTAAAAATATGAAAAGAACATAGCAATAAGTCTTTTGTCATATACACTTAATTGTAATTAGTTGGATTTGTAAATGCAGTTAGTCATTTTAATCTTGAGTGTACAAGTAGTATAAAACTATGACCCTTGTAACTCGATGCTTTTGTAATCTTTACTACAAATAAATACAATGTTGAAAGTTGAAAAATGTTGAAACAAAGATATACATGATACTAGACAAAACAACAACATTCACGCTGACTTTTATAGATTGACTAAATCAAATACAGGTCCTAATATAAGAGGCATAAAATATTATAACTTACTCCCTCCCAAAATCTTTATCTTATGCAAATTTCAAAACTGAAATTTCCTTAATGTTAAGACAAAATGCTTTCTCCTCTGATGAATTTATATCATTTCTAAAAAAGAAAATAGGGTTTGTATGTGTACTTTTTTATTATGTATTTTGATATTTTATAGTAACTATGACGACATCTGTATACACATGTACTGATGAGATATACAAACGTGACAATTGTAAATATATTATAACATGTATATGAACAATAAATAAAGTTATTATTATTATTATTATTAAATAATTGCCACTAATTTATTACGATATACATTTCATACTGCACCTTCATCATATTCACTGTCGATTTCTTTCCGTTATCACAACTAAAAAGTAATAATTATTTTCAAAGTTTCGTTTAATAAGTAATAAATTAATTACAACTAATATTTTACTAAAGATTGTTATAATTTATTTTGTGCAATTTATTTTTTAATAAAAATTATACCAAACACTTGTGTTTCAACTCGAAGCCAACCTCATCAACTTTATAGGAAATCAATACGAGTGCGTATCGTAAAGTAGTGATCGTAAGGTTTCATGTTAATAGATCGGGCACAGAATTGCAATTCTCGTCAATCTGTAACAGCGTAATTTACGATTGACTCGAAAGCTACGATTTCTCGATCTTAAGAGAGAACCATAATAATTCGTTGTACTTTATGTGAATGAAAAGCGGCGTCTTGGCATAATATATTTATTTATTTTCTCCGCTAAAGTTTTTAATCTTCTAAAATTATACGCATAATAAATTAGGTATTTTTATAAAATGTTTTAAAATTGATGTCAATAATTTTTTTTGTTTTTGGAAGTGTGGTTGAAAAATAATACACAACATATTGCTGTGGTATTGGCATATAACCTTTTAGAAATAATTTTGATCTCAGGGCCTATTGATTGAATTATTAAACAAGTTACAACATTACACGGGGTTCCTACGCAATGAAGTAATTTAAAATAGCATTGAGACTCTGTAAACATTTACTGAATTGTTTTGTGCAAATTTGTGAACGAATGTGGTAACTGGAGTAAGTAAAAATCGAATATCTTAGTGACAAAATATATTGTTGGTAGTATTGAAGTTATACATGAAATGTCAAAATTACGATATACACATAACCAAGTTGTCATCAAATGCAAATGGTACATAAAAATTATAATCTAAATTTGCCACGACGAATTGAAGTTAGTAAACTCTACCTCTCATTCATCATGAACAAACAGGTTTGTTATTTTTAGTGACCGCTAAGGTAAATAATACCTTGTTCCGTGTCCCCAAAATTTCTAAAAAATGTTGAATGTAAAGAATGAAATGTGTGTCGTTTTGAATTATTATTTAATAAGCAAATTGAGGTTTGTTGAAAAACAGTGTGTATTTTGGATCCGTTATAACAAATACTCAATGTATTTATTCCATTTCGTATTTGCCGACAACAAATCTTAACCATATCAAGTTAGATAAAAAACATCTTCTCTGAATATGATAATGTTAAATACCAAAATGTGTTTGTGACAAAACAATCTAACTTCGTCATCAAAAGGCGGCACGTAATTATTCCGTGTCGTCCTTTTTAACAACAAATCTAAACATACCAGGTTGAATGAGAATTCTCTCTGTGTATGTTACGTTAAATACGAAAATGTGTGTGTTTGTGGTAAAACTTATGACTCTGTTGTCACAAATCGGCAGGTAATTATTCCCTGTCGTCCTTGTTAACAACAAATCTAATCATACCAGGTTGAATGAGAATTCTCTCTGAATATGATACGTTAAATACATAAATGTGTGTGTTTGAATCAAAATCAACAACAATAATATTAATAAATTTCAAACTGTTTACCATTTCTAGAAGATGTTATCACTGTCACAGATCAAGGAAGACTTCAATCTACTGAAAAATTGTCCCACTTATATAGGGAAATAAGCTCACAAAAACATGTCCCAAAAGAAACTTAACCCTAAAATACAAAATTAAAATTAAAAATTCATGGAAATTAACTTAAAAAATGCGATTCTGTATACTGTAAGAGTATGGAAATTAATTTAGTTCTTCCTAGGCTATCCAATTAGCCCCAGACGAAGTGCCTCCACCTTCAACATCTTTACTTTCGCCCCATCAGGAAGGTGCAACAGATATCGGCGCTTGTTGCCTCTTCGATCTTTAAGGAACACACGAGGAAGCTTTTTTACTGCTTCCTCGAACTCAGCAGCCTCCATCTGCTGCGGGGCAGGGGTTTGAAAATCTGGCAACCCAACCTCCATGACCGATGTGCTCGGGACCTCTGGCATTGATAACACAGGCCTAGCAGGTGGTGGATGGACATCAGGCATGGCCTCTGTATCAGAATCTTCCCCAAAAAGCTCAACAAACTTGGCTTTCAACCAATTTGCTGTGTTTGGGGAGTCGAGACTCATGGCATCGTCTTCCAGGTTACGTATACTCTGCATTTTAACAACAAAATAAGGATATAAGTACAAGAAATATTGTAATGAAAGTTTAATTTTTAGAACTCTAAGGGACCCTGTTATATAAACATGATAGAAAAGTGGCACCAAAAGCCAAAAGAAAAAATCATACATCAAAATAAAACAAATTCAACGTGTGTATCCTTTTCGTTTAAATTTAATTACTCCTAGAAAAGAAAATAACACAGCATATATCCCCTAAAAATAATTTTAAGAATTTTTAATCCCCAGAGAAAAATTTTGAAATTATTTTTACAGCTTTTTCTCCTCAAAATTTCATTAGGTACTTAAATTTAAAAAAAAATAAAATTTTCTAAACTTATCTTATTTCAGGTGATCCTACATAGGGATGTAATGCGCTGATGTGGAACTTTCCTCGGACATGGTCCCCTTGGATGTTTTCCAACTCAAAGGTGTTACCATAAAAACTCCTTTTTATCCTAAAAGGACCCACAAAAGGAAGATCTAATTTGGCGCATTTTCCTTCTTCTCTTCTACCCAGACGATAGTTTCTCAATATAACTAAATCGCCTACATTAAATATTGTCCTTTTTCTAATTTTTCTGTTTTCTTTTTCTATGTATTTTCTGGACTTGTCTTGTATCCTTCTTTTAACCTTTTCTAATTCTTCTTGTAAATTATGTAGTATTAATCTTAAATTTTTGTAAAATTCAAATCTAAGTTCTTCAAAATTTCTTCTTCGTTCTTCCGTCCATTTCCATTTACTTCCTTTCTTCAATAACTCATAAAGCGTGACAGATTTTTGAGCCATATTTGGAACAAATCGTTTATAATAGTTTAACATACCCAAAAATCTTCTAAGTTGTTTTATGTTTTTAGGTAAAGGATAGTTTCTAATATCTTCGAGTCTTTTATCATCTACTCTTACTTGTTTATCGTCTAAAATATACCCGAGATATGACACATTGCTTTTATAAAATTTACACTTTTCTACATTTATTTTCATGTTTGCACTGTTTAAAGTTTTTAAGATAATATTTAAATGTTCATAATGTTGCCTCACATTTTTACTAAAAATTAATATATCATCCACATAGTGTATACAAAAATCTTCAAACTTTCCCAAAATATTTTGCATTACTCTCACTAACGCTGCAGATGAACTAGATAGACCAAACGGCACTACCTTAAATTGATACACATGTCCATTTATCATAAACCCTGTATATTTCCTGGAATCTTCATGTAATGGTATCAGCCAAAAGGAATTTTTCAAATCTAATTTAGAAAATATTTGAGCGCCAGCACACTTATATAAAATACTTTCAATGACCTGCGGACTTTCATGTTGCGGTTTTGTAATTGCATTTAATTTTCTTGCATCTAGACATAATCAAATATTGCCATCCTTTTTCTTGACAATCACAACTGGATTAATGTAACACGTTCTGGATTTTTCAATTATTCCATTTTTCAACATTTGCGTAACTTCAAGATTAACTTTTTCTGCATAACATTGGGGAATCGGATACGTTTTACCATGAAAAGGTTCTTTTGTAACAACTTCTAACTTGTGCTCATAACCTTCTGCCTTTGTAGATTCTGTGTTCGTTAAATGTTTATATTTAGAAAGAAATTCCATAATCACCTCTTTATATTCTTCTTCACAATCTAATTTACCATTTTCTTCTAATTCAACATTATTTAATATTCTTTCTTCTTCTTTTTCTAAAATTTCCTCTTCTTCCCATTCAATTCTTTCTTCATTTATCAAACATATCCTTTCTTCTACATTTATTTGAACACGTAATTCTTCTAAAATATCCATTCCTAATATGCAAATGTTTCTTAAATCCGGAACGATAATTAATCTTATGTCGTATTGTTTATCCTTAATCTTCAAAGTTGTGGCAATCATTTTATCTATAGCTACAATTTTCTTCCTGGTTGCAGAAATTAAATTTGTTTTTCTTATTGGGATGCAATTTTCATTTTTCACTAATTGATTTTCTTCCGCAAATTGTTGATTTAATAACGAAATTTCCGCACCTGTGTCAATTAATGCCGAAACATCAATATTATTTATTTGTATTTTAATATGTGGTAAATTTACATTAATTATGCGCTCTTCATCTTCATTGAAAATTATATTATTTAAATTCCTTATTTGTTTATAAATTTTTAAATTCTTTTTGGCTGAACTTTCTAAAAATCTTGGTTGTGTACCATTGCTTCTACTTCAATCTAGTCAAGGTTTGGTTTTTGTTTCATCACCTGGTTTACTTGACGAGTATGTCGATTTTGCATCATATTCGCTGTGTTCTCACGTACTTGTGTTCTTTCATCCTTTGGAGAATAATTGTTGTTATTGTATCTTGGCCTGTTGTTATAATTCGTTTGATTTTGTCGGTCATAATGTTGTCTATTGTTATCATTATAAAAATTTTGTTTATTGTATTGTTTACTATTGTGATTTTCAAAATTCTGCTTGTCATATTGTCTGTTGTTATAATTGTCATAATTCTGTTTGTCATATTGTTTGTTGTTATAATTACCATAATTCTGTTTGTCATATTGTCTGTTGTTATAATTATTATAATTCTGTTTATTATACTGTCTATTAAATCCGACACTGTTGTTGTTGTATCCTTGTTGCGTTGGTCTTCTGTAATTTTCATCACTGTTGTCTATTCTTTTTAGAAGTTCTATGAATCCACTCATTTGATCGATTCCATGTAGTGCGACTGCCTGTATGATGTCATGATTAAAATGCCTTACTAACTGTTGAATTATTTCCTGATCCGACATTCTGGGTGTTAAATATTTAACGTGACTGTACATTTTCATTACGTATTCTTCTCTATTTACTTTTTGATGTATGTCGTATCTTCCTGTTAATAAATTTTTCCTTATCCTTTGTTGTTCATTTTGTCCCCAAAATTGTCTTAAAAATTTTTCTTCAAATGCTTCTAAAGTTGTCATTTCTTCCGTATTTACATTTAACCATATTTGCGCATCATCCTTGAGGCAACTCTTCATAATTTGTAGACGATATCTATCATTCCCTATCTCTTCTGTCATTTCCTTGATGTTTCTGAGAAAACTAACTGGGTTGTTGTTATCTCTTTTTCCATAAAATTTTGGTAATAATTTTATTCTAACATTTGTATTTGTTTCGACAGGATTTATATTTATATTTTTATCTTTCATTTGTCCTTTAATTCCTTCTACTTCAATTTGAATTCTATTAATTGCACCTTCTTGGTTTTGTTGAACGAAATGTGTTTCCTCTTCGTATTCCTCTATTTTAGATATCCTTTCACTTAGATTTTTCTCCTTTTCTTGAAGACCTCTTTTCATACTGTTTTCTACTCCTTGTATTCTTTCCTCGGTTTTCGTTTTGAAGACTTGGAACATTCCTGTTACTTCTTGTTTTATTTCCTTTTTACTCTGTTCTACGGCTCCATCTATTTCTCCTTGCATCATATTGCTTACATGATCAATTCTTTCTGTATTTCTTCTTACTTCCTTCATCAAATCTTTCATCATGTTGAAAATGCTTACTAATGAAACTTCTTGACTCGTAACCTCCTTGGCATCCTCATAGGTTGATTCTTCTAATTCTTGGTCTTTCGTCTGTCTACTTCCTGCTAAAGATTCTAAACTTTCCGTTTGTGAGAGTTCTCTTCTCTCATCCTGCTCCTTTTCTCGTCTTTGTTTAGCGGTTTCTAAGTATTCCTTTTTCTTTTCCATATTGAAGTCTTCCTTGTCCATGTTTTAAATTTATTTTTAATTTGTTATTTAACGCGAAATTATTTAAATGGCTTAATATTTTAAACACACACTTGTTTAGTTTTATGTTTAAGTACGATTGTCGAAAAATATTTTTAAAATTAAAAATGTTTATAACATTCACCGTTTCAACAGAATTTACCTTACCAGCCCACAAATTATTATCGCTCAAAATCAATTTGCACAAGAAAATAGTTTTCATACAAATAATAAATTGAAATGTTGATGGATATTTATTAATCAATGAGAAACGAATCAGATTGTTTGGTTTATTTTTATTTTGTACACAGACAGTGTAGTGTGAAGTAATTTCAGATATAAAGATTTTATGTTGGCAACAGATAAAGTAAATAATTTCTGAAAATGTTCGATTAGATGTCATTAACTTTTATCACAATTGGTTTTGAAAAATGACTGAAACGTTGGGTGACAAGATTTTTACATGAATTTGTCTTGGAAAATTTTTGAGAAAAATAAATGTCGCCCCACGTTGGGCGCCATTAATTAAGTGCTGTGGTATTGGCATATAACCTTTTAGAAATAATTTTGATCTCAGGGCCTATTGATTGAATTATTAAATGTTGGCAGTATTGAAGTTATACATGAAATGTCAAAATTACGATATACACATAACCAAGTTGTCATCAAATGCAAATGGTACATAAAAATTATAATCTAAATTTGCCACGACGAATTGAAGTTAGTAAACTCTACCTCTCATTCATCATGAACAAACAGGTTTGTTATTTTTAGTGACCGCTAAGGTAAATAATACCTTGTTCCGTGTCCCCAAAATTTCTAAAAATTGTTGAATGTAAAGAATGAAATGTGTGTCGTTTTGAATTATTATTTAATAAGCAAATTGAGGTTTGTTGAAAAACAGTGTGTATTTTGGATCCGTTATAACAAATACTCAATGTATTTATTCCATTTCGTATTTGCCGACAACAAATCTTAACCATATCAAGTTAGATAAAAAACATCTTCTCTGAATATGATAATGTTAAATACCAAAATGTGTTTGTGATAAAACAATCTAACTTCGTCATCAAAAGGCGGCACGTAATTATTCCGTGTCGTCCTTTTTAACAACAAATCTAAACATACCAGGTTGAATGAGAATTCTCTCTGTGTATGTTACGTTAAATACGAAAATGTGTGTGTTTGTGGTAAAACTTATAACTCTGTTGTCACAAATCGGCAGGTAATTATTCCCTGTCGTCCTTGTTAACAACAAATCTAATCATACCAGGTTGAATGAGAATTCTCTCTGAATATGATACGTTAAATACATAAATGTGTGTGTTTGAATCAAAATCAACAACAATAATATTAATAAATTTCAAACTGTTTACCATTTCTAGAAGATGTTATCACTGTCACAGACCAAGGAAGATTTCAATCTACTGAAAAATTGTCCCACTTATATAGGGAAATAAGCTCACAAAAACATGTCTCAAAAGAAACTTAACCCTAAAATACAAAATTAAAATTAAAAATTCATGGAAATTAACTTAAAAAATGCGATTCTGCATACTGTAAGAGTATGGAAATTAATTTAGTTCTTCCTAGGCCATCCAATTAGCCCCAGACGAAGTGCCTCCACCTTCAACATCTTTACTTTCGCCCCATCAGGAAGGTGCAACAGATATCGGCGCTTGTTGCCTCTTCGATCTTTAAGGAACACACGAGGAAGCTTTTTTACTGCTTTCTCGAACTCAGCAGCCTCCATCTGCTGCGGGGCAGGGGTTTGAAAATCTGGCAACCCAACCTCTCTGACCGATGTGCTCGGGACCTCTGGCATTGATAACACAGGCCTAGCAGGTGGTGGATGGACATCAGGCATGGCCTCTGTATCAGAATCTTCCCCAAAAAGCTCAACAAACTTGGCTTTCAACCAATTTGCTGTGTTTGGGGAGTCGAGACTCATGGCATCGTCTTCCAGGTTACGTATACTCTGCATTTTAACAACAAAATAAAGATATAAGTACAAGAAATATTGTAATGAAAGTTTAATTTTTAGAACTCTAAGGGACCCTGTTATATAAACATGATAGAAAAGTGGCACCAAAAGCCAAAAGAAAAAATCATACATCAAAATAAAACAAATTCAACGTGTGTATCCTTTTCGTTTAAATTTAATTACTCCTAGAAAAGAAAATAACACAGCAATATGAAACAAATCTAAAAAATGGCACATTTATTTTTCTCTTTTCTGTGTTTATTTTGAAATAAAATAAAATAAAATAAAATTTGAAATAAGTAAAAAATAATTTTATAAACTTTCATAAACTACTGAAAATTGGTATATGGTACTAATTTTTCTTTATTTTGACAATTGTGATAGTTTACCTGTAGGTGTTGACATTAGTTTTTTGTAATAATTAAAACCATAACAACGAGTTTTTCTAAGAATTATTATGCTTTTGTTGAAAAACCAAGACAGGATTCGTCTTTCGAAGATTGAAGCTGTTCACCTTGGTTTTTCAAGATGTAATTTCATATTTTGTATCTGTAACAGGTTTAATTTATTTGTGTTAGAATTTTGATTTTCATTCATTTTAGGATTTTTAATTTTTTTGAAGTAAGGTTACAGAGTTTGGTTACAGGTTTGTTCGCTAAAAACCATATAAAAAGGGAAGATTTCAAGGGTAATTTTCAGTCTATGTTGAGCTCCTTCAGACCAACATATAAGTTATCAAAAGTAGTGAGCTGAGTTTTAAAACATGTAAGAAATTGAATTTATTTAACTTTAATTAAAAATGCAATTTGTTTAAAATAATTTCAGTCATTTTAAATAAATTTTAAAGTACATTTACTTTAAAATTTAAATTAATTAAAATTAAAATTTATTTTAATTAAAATTTATTTTAATTGTTAGATGATTTGACAAATTTTTGTATCGTGTGAAAACTAATAATCACTTGTTTGATTTTGGCCTCGATATGAAACGTTTGTCCAAGTTTTTATTGAGATTTTCCAAGAATGTTTAACTGATACGTTTGAAATGCGTGAGTTGTCTTAAGGCTGTATCAGAAACGTTCGGATAGGCGTGAATCGAATAATCCCAATAAACAACAATACAGATTCTTGGATGAAGAGGTTAAATTCTCCCGTCTACCGTAAATGATACAATTCTGATATAGTATATAACGGTATTAGGCCAATATGCTTGATATAACGAACGAGGATAAGTTCTATGGCCGAGGCGCCAGCCGAGGCTATAAATTATCCGATTTTTTTATATGCATATCGGCCGTACGTTGTTTTATACTTTTCGTAATACTAAATGATGAAATAAATATTTATTTTGGCAAAAACATTCAAAATAATAAACTTCGATATTGATCGCGAATATTAACGAGAAAAAGTGTACAACATGAGCATCGTAAATTCATCAAGAATTGAATTTCTAAATAAAGAAAATTACGACACATGGAAGTTACAAATGCAAGCGATACTGATCAAAAATGACTTGTGGGAATATGTAGACGGAACATGTGTGAAACCCGTCTTAGTTGGAAATGAAACAGAATCAATTAAATCTGTAGAAAACTGGACTAGAAATGACAACAAAGCTAAGTCTGATATTATTCTATCAATTAGTCCAAGCGAACTAAAACAACATTATTTTTTTGATACAGTGGATAAATTAAATGAGATGGAAGTGGAAATTCATCCTGATCTTTTAACTATTATGTTCCTGTACAGTTTTTCGAAGAAATTTGAAAATTTTAGATGTGCGATAGAATCACGTGATGATTTACCAACTCCGGAAGCTCTTCGTATCAAAATCATAGAAGAAAGTGAAGCCCGGAAGAAGGAATACAATGGCACACAGGATTCATCGTCGAATGCATTGGCTATAAATAAAAAACGAGGGTGGTATGAACAGAAGAAAAAGAAGAAGTGTCAGAGAACTCAAAATCAGAACAAGCATTCAAATTTAAATGTCAAGTGGCAAGTAGGCCACAAAGCTGTAGAATGCCGTAGTAAGTCCAAAGACGAAGCTAATCATGTTCGTAATGTTTGCATCGACATAAATAATGTGTCGAATTTGACATTTAAGCAGAACAGTCAAATGTGAGTCAGATATGGTGTCTTGACAGCGGAACGTCATCACATTTGTGCAGTGAATTAGAAAATTTTATCTAAATTCAAAACACGGAACGTTGAATTTAGCAAATAATTCTTCGACTGAAACGACCGGTGAAGGAGTAGTAAAGTTCACAGCTGACGTATTGGGTAAGAAAAGCAACATCACGCTACTTAAAACTTTATATGTTCCTGATTTGAGAACAAATTTATTACACAGTCCAACAAAATGAATTTTTTTGTTGGTGCCGGAAAAGTAAGAACTGATTTTGAGTATTGTTGATTTGCTGATTCCAAAGATACCTCGTTTTTTTTTCGTAGGAGCTCTAGTTTTTTAGATACAGGCTATTTTAGTTCTGATAAAAGACAAAAATAATGAAATAAATATTTCTTTAGAGGTCAAAATAGAAATTTCGTTCCGATAATTGCAATCTAATTAGTCGGTTTGAGATACTTGGAATTACCTATGACCATAAAATCCGAGCTTCCTATACCTGGTTAACCCAGGTTAATTAATCTCAGGCTCATATTTCCTTCTGTCTACCTCCGCCTTACCCGGTTCACCAAGAGTTTCACAGAATGTAGTTAAATACTGATTAATTTAACAGCGCGATTAAGGCCTATGATTTATTAGGTGAAACGATAATAATCATAAGGCAGAACATTACATAGAATTAGTGGAAAATATGCTTTCCAACTTTAATCTTCTCGGTTGTAACATGAGCATAAAAGTTCACTACCTCCACAACCACTTAGATCGGTTTCCAGAAAACCTAGGTGATTGTAGTGAAGAACAGGGGGAAAGATTCCATCAGGACTTTAAAACTGTGGAAAATCGATATCAAGGACGATGGGATAGCCACATGATGGCCGACTACTGTTGGAGTCTTCAGCGAGTCTGCCCTAGTAAACTCCATGCTAGAAAGTCGTATAAAAGAAAATTTTTAAGTGACAAGTGATGAATGTATATATATCTACTTTGTCAAATAAATGCCTTACTTCGTATTTTTGTTTTTTATTAACTTAGTGAAGAGCAAGGAGAGCGCTTCCATCAAGATATAAAAACATTGGAAGATAGGTACCGAGGAAGATGGGATGTTCACATGATAACAGACTATTGCTAGGGACTTATGCGAAACTATCCAAACCAAATATTCATTCAACAAAATCGCTTAAACGACAATTTCTGCATGTGGAATGATGAAATAAATCAATTTTTTGTTAAAATTGCCTTTATTTCATATCTCGTAAAGTAGAGCTGATACAGAAAAACTAATAGCATTTTTGTAATTAGCGAACCAGATATATTCAAAATCAGGTATTAAACCTCTGGCACCAAAATGAGTGTAGGCCAGTGTTATCTATTGCAAAAATTACCGATCGTGGTTGCGAAGTACATTTTAGAAAGAAGATACCGTGATTATGAGCTCAAAAAAAGACATAATTTTAGAAGCAGATAGAATTGGAGACCTGTATTATGTACGTGAATTTTGTGAAGAAGCGCGTAGAATTACATTACCATCAATTACAAATTTATCTAGTTTTGATTTATGGCACAGATGATTAGGACACAGTATACTTATCAGTCAGTAGGGACAGCTCGTGTCGACACCTTTGACTTCACGTTTTCAGAGCCAATATGGCCGTTACTGGCGGGCTTTCATTTTATTGCTACTAGATGTCACTGGTTGAAAAAATGGCACGGATAGAAATGATTGCAAGCAAATCATAGAATGCGATGTTGTTTTATACAACTTCAGGTTTTCTACACAACATAAATTCATTATAATCTAACAAAGTTGGTTTTCTGCTCAATCTTTCTCATCTCTCCGCATCCATCACACAAGATGCTGAATTCAAAAACGTCCGCTTAAAAGCACGCGGCCGTTTGTGGAAAGTCCGCCAGTTTTCGCACATGTGCACTCAGAAACTGTAGTGCCAGAAACCCCAAGCTGTCCGTACTGATTGATGAATATACTGTGATTAGGACATCTCAACGTAACAGATTTATTAAATGCCAAACGTCAAGGACTGGTTCATGGAATCAAATTCGATCGACCAATTCAAGATTTCAAGTGCGAAGTATGTTTGAAAGGAAAGATGACGAGAAATTCATTTCCTAAGAATTCTGACAGAAAAACCGAAATTTTAGATCTAATACATACAGACGTACATGGTCCAATGAGAACGGAATCCATTGGAGGCGCTAAATATTTCATCGAATTCATTGATGATAGCTCAAAATGGTGTGAAATAAGATATTTGAAGTCAAAAGGGGATGTTTTCAACGCTACAAAGGAATAAGTTAAAGCCGCTAGCTTTCCTGCATTGAATGAATACATCGCTCTTTTAGAGAAACAGAAAAATAAGAAAATCAAAACATTACAATCTGATAATGGTACAGAGTACATCAGTCGAGAATTTAACGAATTTCTGAAGAAACATGGAATTTTAAGACGTTTAACTATTCCTTATAATCCTAAGCAAAATGGTATTGTAGAGAAAAAAAAACCGTACGCGTCTCGATACTGCAAGATGTTTATTGCTAGAATCTGGTTTACGTTCATATTTTTTGGCAGAAGCCGCCAATACTGCAAATTATATTAGAAACCGCACACCGACGAAATGTTTAAATGGTAGAACGCCGTTTGAAACATGGACAAGTAAAAAACCTAATGTTTATTACTTTAAACTGTTTGGCTGCCGAGTAATTTATCTTGACAGGAAACCTGGCAAAGGAAAATTCGAACCTCGTGGAAGAGAAGGTATATTTATGGGATACTCGGAAGTGTCAAAAGGTTATCGAATATGGTCACCAATACACAGAAAAATAATAATAAGTCGTGACGTAAGATTTATCGAAGAAGATAAGTATAAGTCAAATTCTGAAGAAATTCCAAGAGAAGAAAACGACATCGAGGGCTCTTCGAAAAATCATGAATATATGGACATCGAGTTAAACCCAATTTCTACAACTCAAGTTGAAGAAGTAGCCGCAGGTCGTGAAAATGAAGAGAATTTGCAAGACAATGTGGAATAAGCCACTGCTCGAAGTCGTGGTAGACCAAAAATAATTAGAACAGGTTCAAGGGAAAAGAATATCATGAAGTTGAAGATACAAGATTTATCGAACAAAATTATGAAGCGTTTCTGAAGTTTCAATGAAATCAGCATTGTCAAGTCCCGAAGCAGGCGAATAGTGTGAAGCTATTGCAACGGAAATAAAATCAGTGATTCAGAAAAATACCTGGAATTTGGTGAATTGTCCTGAACGATGTAAAATCATTGGTAGTCGTATCATTTTACGAAACAAATTCAAGTCGGATGGGACATTAGAGTGAAGAAAGGCACGTTTGGTAGCTCAAGGGTTCAGTCAACAACCCGGAATTCATTTTTTTGAAACATTTGCCTGATGCTCGCATGAGTTCAATCGAATCATGACATCTCGAAATCAAGGATCTTGGACAAATAAATTATTGCTTGGGCATTGAATTTAAACAAACGAATAATGAAATCACACTACATCAACGAAGTTACATCAAGAATCTTCTTACAAAATTCAGAATGAATGAATCCAATCCCGTTGGAACACCGATTGATATAAATGTAAAATTAACGAAAGGAGAAAACATTTGTGAAAAAAATGGGAAATTGCCATACCGTGAACTTATCGGACCTCTAAATTACTTGAGTACGACAACAAGACCAGATATAAATTTCGTTGTTAGTTATTTGAGCCAATTTAATAATTGTTACGACGAGAGTCACTGGAAAGTAGCAAAAAGAGTGCTTAGATATTTGAAAGTTACAGTAGCGGACAATAAAATCCGGGCACACCATTTGTACAATGTAAACCTCAGTCAAACATTTTTGACGGTTAATACATATTATACAAAATATCACTAATAATTCTGACGTTTAATATAAATTTTGACAGAAATATAACCTCAATAAAAGCCTGACTTACCAAATTTGTCTAAATACGAACGACTTGTCAAATTCTTGCCCAGATTTTATTGTCCGCTACTGTACAATCGATTTAGGATTAATTTACAAATCGGACTCTGAACCAATGAAAGGGTAAGTAGACGCCGACTGGGGTAGTTGTCCTGAAAATCGACGTTCAGATATTTATTTTTATTAAATGGTAGCCCTATATCATGGGATTCGAAGAAACAAAGAACCGTTGCGTTATCTACAACTGAAGCAGAATACATGGCAATGTCGGACGCTGCAAAAGAAGTAATCTATTTACAAAAGTTTTACGCGAGCTAGGATTCGATAACTTAGCCAAAATCACGATTTTCTGTGATAATCTCAGCGCGCTAAAATTGGCTGAAAATCCTACATATCATGCTAGAAGCAAACATATTGACATTAGACATCATTTTATCCGAGATATGCTAAAGGATAAGAAATTGCATGTGAAGCGCATTTCCATAAGAGATAGCTATGGATAAAAAACAATCGTGTCAATACTAATAACTGTGAAAATAATGTAGAAAGTTTATTGTCAGTTAAGTACTCCTATAATGTATTTTAGTTGAATAAAACGTTCTCCACTGGATACTACCTATACTTTACTAACAATTGGCAACCCTGAGATACCAATTTATAAACTATTTATTAAACGAAAAGAGTCTTCATGTTAAAAATTTTATGCGTGACTTTGTCATTTGGGTTAATTAATTTTCATTTAGAAATAATTAATAAACAATTACATTTTAACCTGCAAAAACATCGCAATATGTACAGTTGAAAAAAAAAAAAAAACCTGTAGCAATTCAGGGAAAATTAACGTGTGTCTTAACTTGATTGTCCACTTTCTCAGTGACTTTAACTTTCGTGTTAAACTTCAGTCATCATGGTTTACACAAGTGAACAAAAAGCATTTTTATAGGAATGTTATTTTCGAAATGGAGAGCAGGTCAATGAAGTATGGACGTATTCTTTACCAAGATGCTTAGAAGAATGGTTTAATTAGTAACATTGTATTTTTTCAATGATATAAAATTGAGGTTATTTTCTGTGTCAAGTGACAGTTGTAAATAAAATAAGAGTACTAAGACATACCTTCATACCTTCATTGTCATTTCAACGTATGCTAGAGTTTTTTTTTCAACTGTACATACGTTATTATTATAGTGATGTGTCGGTCGTGAACGAGTCAACGAGTCACGAACGAACGGGCGAATCGTTCGTAGTGAATCGTTCGTTGATGAGTCGATGAAGTCGTGAGTGAGTGAGTCGTTTAAAATGAACGATTCACATTAAAAAGATTTGTGAACGAACCCTCCGTGCATCTGAACGGGCCGATTATTTAATATTAAAACTGTTCTAAAAACTATTATTAATATTATTTAATTTAGCATTTTTAACTTAAAATAATAAGTTTTATTCATACTTACTAAAAATATTATTTATTTGTGTTAACAGTTTTAATTGGAATAATTTTTTTAATACACTGCGCCAATAAATTAGGGGAACACCAGAGAAACGCAACTAAAAACTGTAATATCTTTTTATTGCCTTAACGTAATGAACTAAAATTTTTACCTGGCTGCTATAACGCGTTATTTGCCAAACAAGAGTCATATTTTGTTACTCAAGTGACAATAATAAAGAAACTCAACGGAACTGCCTCAAGAGAACAACCAAAGGATAATCGAAAGTATGCCACGACGATGCCAAGCTGTTATTCAAACTCGTGGAGGTCATACTCGATATTAAATTTATACACCTGTTTAAGTATAATTGTTCTTAAAATTATTCACTGGTGACAAATTGCTTTTTTCTTAATAATTGTTTCCGTTAAGTTTTTTTATTATTATGACTTGAGTAACAAAATATTACTATTGTTTGGCAAATAAGGTGTTATAGCAGCAATGTAAAAACTTTTAGTTTATTACGTTAAGGCAATAAAAAGATATTACAGTTTTTAGTAGCGTTTCTCGCTGGTGTTCCCCTAATTTATTGGCGCAGTGTATATTAGGATAATCTCGGATTTTGAAGTCAACATAAGTACTATACGAAAAAATAAGTAGAATAAAATTTGTTGCAACTGCACTAATTCTTATTGCTAATTGCAATATATGTACATACATACATATTGCGGTGTTTATAAGCTAAACGAAAGACTTTTTCAATGAAATAATTTGTATATAGTAAAGAAAAATTTAGAGTAATGTATTATTTATGTTTTACAGGATTTAGTTGTGTACAATTATTAAATTCGTGTTTATCAAATATATTAAGTTTGTGTAAATATTTGTAGGAATAGGCGATTTTAAATTGCATGTATATTATAAGTAAATTATTTAGAATTTTTGTAATGTAAATAGGTAGGATTTAAAGCCAGAATTGTAATAATTAAAATAATTGATCTAAAAATAGAATTGAAGACCGGAAGTTGAATGAAACTGTAAGCGGCAGCGCGGAGTTCGGAAATTGGATCAGTGAGGGCGCCGCGTCTGAGCTTTTAACTAATGCAACCAGTGCACATACAAAACAGGCTTCGTGTTGTTTACATTCATTCACGTTAGGAACGTTGATCGGATCTAATGTAAGTAATATCAGCGGTTTTGTGAAAAACCGACTGACCAAATAAAACTGCGACTCTATACGATCAGTATTTGTTTATACGGCTGCATGAATAATCGATTTAATAAACCGTTGTTTTGTATCACTTTCAACGAGCATTTTTCTTTATTTATACACACACACACGACACGTATACTGACGCGGTAATTTTGAATGTAAGGGCTCATGAGTGCCATTTGCATTCAAAACTTATCACATAACGAACACACTCCACGAGGAAAAAGCCAGCCTACGAGATACACTGCATCGGGAGAGGAGCAGGAGCCGTCACCGATATCAACAAGTTTAAGAACAGCAATAAACTAATAAGATATATACAAAAATAAGATTTAGAATATTGACGAAAATTACCCTTAGAAAAACAACGAATGCAAAAATTTGCAACAATTATCAGAAACTTTGAAAAATATCCCATTTCACCGCATAAAATTGGCTTCACCCAAGTAGGGGCCATAACACTGCATTAAATTGGCGCCCAACATGGGGCCAAAGACAGAAAATCTTGCAACAAATAAATTTATGATAAAATCTGCAAGAATCCAGATAACACAGCAATATGTATACAAGTGACAACTGAAAGCTGCAGTAAAATGTTCCTGAATTTTTACGGCAAATTTTACATTTCGTCACTCTTTACAATTCATGCAGATGTATTAGATTTTCATCTACAATCGCATTATTGTAAAGTTGCAATTGTGTATGTTTTCATGTAATGAGTGTCAATTATAGTAAAATGTACGTTTTAAAATTATTTTATAAGTCCGGCCGCCGAACAAATTAGTAAAAGTGGGTGCGGCTGCAGAACATGGTTTGCTATACCAAAAGTTTATTTTATATTTAAAATTTTTGCACGTCTGCGTGTTTACAATTATTTAATTTCAAAATATACATTTCAGTCCAATCAGAATAATAGTACCTAGATAATAGCATATTTTTTTTTTAATGCAATGTACATATATTCCACTATAATTGAACATTAGAACCTATTCAAAAAAATTCTTCTAACGGTACCTACCACACTTATAGACCTTTGTAAAACAATGTAAAACTACGATAACTCCATTAACATTATTTTCATTTATTTCAGTTCTTAAACTTACCTCCGAAGTTTATAGTCTAGTGTATTAATTTTTGAAATGATTTAAGAATTACGAGTTATTTTTGTTGGGCAAGAAGTTATAAATTTATTATTTATTATTGACTGACTAAATATTAACAAACTTTTTATTCAAACAAAATTGTAATTCTAAAGTTTTTAATAAGGATTAAATAATAATAAATTCATTGGGAATTAAATTATTATTTACAACAAATAATTATAATATTAATAGCAGACCTAATTACAATAAGAATATAGGAAACAGTGCTATAAACATTTGAAATTATTCTGTTATTTATTCAGGTATCTGAAAATATTATTATCGAGGACGGTCGCGATGCTTACTCCGGCAGGTAGTGCAGTAAAGCTAGTAATGGGCGGAGAGTGATAATAGCAGATGCATTAGTGCCAAGCAAATTTTCACGAACGACACCGTTCATCGACTCATCTACGAACGATTCGTTCGTTCCTCTTTAAAGTGAATCGTTGACTCGCTCACGAGCGACCCATCACTATATTATTACATACACTGAGAACCTTATAAGACCGCACATAGTAATTATCAATGGAAGCTTTACTACATTATTATTTCCAAATTTATTTCATTCGCCATCGTTACAGTGCGTTGTTAGTAATGACACTACTGATTTTGAATTGTCTGATTGAATTAAATTTTTCTTTTGATTTATTGTAAAATAATGTATACAACCGCCGAAAAAGTAGAAATGTACACATTATTCTCAAATGGAACTTCGTTGGGAGAGGTCTCTGCATTATTTGCAACCAAATTTCATTAATGGAATGTAATGAAATAAACTCTTCTTAATACTTTCTATTTGCACTTTTTAAATGATTCAGCATTGTAACCATAGCAACGTAATGTTAAAACCCCTATGTGCAATTTTATAAGACTCATGCTGGATTTCACCAACGTCACTTAACTTTAATCATCGATTAAGAATTATCATTCCTATACCTTCAACACATGTAACCATGGCAACGTTTACTTTTAACGGATGAATAAATTTAAGTAACGTTGGTGAAATCCGCCATTAGAAATTATTATATTATCTGATCACGTAATTTTCCTCTATGTGCAGCGTTACAAGATTCTCACTGTATATTACTTGACTTGCCGCGTAAAAATAAGAAGAAAATGCATGGTTAGTGTGTCATTGTATTTTTATTTAAAAGTTTAAGTAGACTAGACACTTTTTCTTATTCACGCACTATGTATTTAATAAATAAAAATGAATTAAAATTAAGTAACACAATTTCTCGAGCAGAATTTCTTTTTATAATTTGATTTAGAACAACCAAAAAAGGAGCAGAAGTTTGTTTCCTCTTCCCGAGTATGACTGTTGGAACTATCGAGATTAATTTACTGAATGTAAAGTAGATATCTAAATTGCTGTGAGATATTAGCTAAAGATATCTGTATATTTTGGAGTGTTTTTTTAAAAATTATACAAGTGAATTAGTTATTTCATTCCAAGAATTTTTTTTTAAATTTCTTCGTTACTGATTTTTGATTTTTTATGAACAGGAAAATTCGATTTTTTTTTCGTAAAGAACACATACTGTTAAGATGAATTTATTATGAAAAATAGTTCAAAAAATTCCTTAAAAACTCACATGTGTATGGGATGATTTTTATTTGTGTCCAAATAATAAAAATATACATACGCTCGTGTACGTCTGCCTAATTTCATTCACTACCTACATCTCCGAAGAAATAAGCTTTGTTTTAAGGCAATTATAACCCCAAATTTGTGGTGCATATTAAAGAATGAGCGACTTCCTCTAGGAAATTAATTAAATTAATGATGACTTCCACTTTCATAAGCGGTATATTTCGGCAAAGAAACATGAACAGCGTCTTACATAATACATCAGAAATAATAATTTATCATTACGCATAGATTCTAAAGTAATTCAAAAGTTTAGGTAATTAACATAAATAAAATATAAGCAAAATTTATTATATGTAGAAAAAAAAAGGACAGTCACATAGGCGGAGAGCAAGTATGTAGGTGCGCATAATGTTTCTGATGTATTAAACGGTCATCTAACCTACACACATCCGGTTTTTTTAGCGAATTTTACGTGTACATTGTTGTGTTGTGATTTACGATAGAATGATATATGTATACGTGGCCTTAATGTTTAATTAACTGCACCGAATTATTCTGCCTCGGTTCCGCAAGGGCCGCAATTCACTGAGCACGCATTTAAGACTTTGAATTTGAGGCACCCAATAACCTTCGTTCTTGGAATAGATTTGAATAATTTTAAAGGTCGTTGTTACGATATTTCTGTTAAATCTATAAAGCGCAAGGGAATTTTCTTGTTCCTCCGGTCCCAAGATAGAGATCCCATCTTTTGGGAATTTTAATTCAATTGTATTCGATTTAAATTTTCTGAAAGAGAAACACATAGCAGTCATGTCTGATATTAATTTTACGTGTTTTTGTATTAAATGAAATTCAAAGTCGATACCTGGTTGAAACTTATTTGACAAATAGCAGAAAAATCGATAGCAAATGGATTTATAATGTAGGATATGCGTACGAGGATTAGCTAGATCTAGAGGAATATCCGCATGAAGCTGTTCCACACGACCATTTCAGCAGCTCTATTCAACGTTTGATGCAGCTGTTCAGGGAAACAGGAAGTGTGGGTCTCATAAAAAGCACTGGCAGAGCAACAATTAGAAATGAGGAAACTGTTAGGTAAATCATGGAGGAACTTCTGTGCGACACTTGCAGCAAGAAGTAGGTCTTTATTACGGTATTTGTAGACGTATTCTGAAGAAGTGACCCATGAACACTTCCTCCAGTAGATAGACCTCGAAGACCTTGTCAGCGATTCATTGATCAATTCAATAATAATGATGAGGCTTTGGCAAAAGTTATGTTCGGTGAATGCTCTGCAATCTACCGACAGGAAATTTTGGCATCATTTGTGAATATGTTGCACGTTGATGAAATTCAAGAAGGTTATTTTCAAGCAAGACGGGACCTATGTACACATTACCAATGAAAACATTGCTTTTTAAGGAAATTTTTGCAGATTAGTTTAAACACAAAAAATACATACACCGTGTTGATTCGCTTTTCAGAAATAGCAAAATAGCATGTAAAACTAAATATATGCGATTATTGGCTTTCTCGTAAATTTTAGAGCAAAACGGTAAAGGAAAATATTGTTCAGAATTCTAAAATGCACTTAATACATTATTTAAAACTTTAAATTTCACAGCCATTTTCTTCTAAAATGGCAAAAATCTGCTGGAACATGTACATAATTTACTAAGTTAGCTATAACTATACAGGGTGTGGCATTTATCCGGGTTTCTTCATTTACGCCGTTCCTATTGAATATATGAAAAAATGTTTATCTACGACCACAACTGACGAATTACGTACAACACATAAATTAAGTAAGCGGGTATTTACAAATGTCGTGCGTAAAGTAAGAAAGACGCACAACGCACCTACTTTACGCACATTTGCAGTTAGATCTACATCGCATCGCATTAGATTGCCGGTCGTCGAAATTGCAAGTGTCATTGCTGATTACTTTGAAGGTAATTTTTGTGATCGTAGATAAAGTATAGTACAAAACTTGAGTTGTAAAGCAATTATGCACTTACGTTAAAATGCAGAAATTATGAAATAAAATTAAATATCTTCTCGACCGTCAGTAATTGGTATAGGGAAGTGTATAGCTAATTGAAAAATAATTTTATGGAGTATCTAACGCCGATATAAAAATGACACCGCACCGTTCCATTTAAAAAACAAAAGTTATTGCCCTTCAATTGTTGTCGAAATGGAAATAATTTTACTGAATTCTTGAAGTATTAAAATGTATTTGATAATGTAACAGCCTTGTTTATACAATTGGTTCTCTTTTTTATGACATCCCAATTGTACGAGATGACCTTATCCGAAATATCGATACGTTTCCAGAAGCACAGGTTCGTACTCAGTGCAGAATTTTTTATAAAATTCTCATAAAAAATTCTATCAGCAGATACATTTTACAACACTTTATCGAACTGTACATGTAACCCTCAGTTACGCCTATCATTATAGCCCCTTTAATACGATACACCCTGTATATATTTTCGAGAAAAAAATCAATAATTTATCTAAAAAAACAGTTTCAAAATTACTACCGAAATATCTATTATAATTAAGCCCTTTGGATATGAAACGACGAATCTGTGTGATATCTTCCGTTTTCCTACACCTTAGAGTGCTTTTTTTATGGGTTTCGTTTGGAATATCACGTTTTACTGACCAGCAGTAGTTGGTTATGATATTTACATTCCATCGGCCTTGGTATCGCTTTGCTATCTCTTTCATGTCCTGATGAAAGCGATCTTCCTGTTCTTCGCTGAAATAACCAAAATTTGCAGGGAAGAAATCTAGATGTGAACGGAGTTTGATGCTCATACAGCAACCCAGTTTTTTGAATTTTTTTAAATAGCGTTACGATCATGTTTTTATAGTCTGGATGCGTGACTGTGTGTTTGATATTAGTTACAAAGTTCCACTACTGGGGGTGGACTCTGTAACTAATATCAATCTCTATTTGCCGCTAACTCTGTTATCAATAATGGAGTTAACGACAAATAGCGATTGATAATGATACTGATACTGATTTGATACGATAAAAATAATGACGGATTCCTAATCAGCGTTTGCTAGTTAGTAAAGATCACCGACTATATTCAAAACAATGAAAATCATGTTGGCCTGTGTAATCGATCATAATTACTCCACAAATATCCCAAAAAACTGAAGCAAAAACTTTTCCAGCGTATTTATGAGGCTCGAAACCCTTCATCGACTGCTGTTTCGTTTCTTGGTCCTAAAAATAGACCTAAGTTTCATTCATGGTCACAACACGACTCAAAAAAATCTGCATTTTTTACAAAACGGTCACAGTTTGAGCGCGATGTTTCCACTATTGTTCGCTTTTGATCGGCATTCAAGCATTTGAGGATCCATTTTGCAGAAACTTTTTTCCGTATCTAAACTGACGTTACTTATAGGTACCTATGTTTCAGCCAAATGCCAATGCAACAATCTGATAATATCATGACGAAATTTTCGGGGACATCGAAATCGATCTTCCTGGTCTCTTCTCATCTTCAACGGAAAGAAAGTTTTTCTCTTTTGAATGATGAAATCTAATTTTTTACAGTCGCCTCATTTTTCTTCATTTGTCTCTATCTTCATATTGGTCGAGGAACTGCATATGTATTAAGCATAACTTCATAAATCTGCTTACCCGTAACCCAATCAAATACAGGTATTTAATAATGACTCGATACTCCAATTTATCGATTTTCACAATAAATTGCGATCGATATGCTTTTTTTTATATTTTATTACGCAGCAATGTTTCAACTTCTTGAAGTAAAATTTCACAGTGATATTTCTAATAAGTTATTGTTTGTTGCCATGGTAACATGATTTTGTTTTGATGAGAGGGAAACGGGCTAGAGTAACTAGATATCAATACGCCCTCGTAATTTAAAATCCTTGCATCGTTAAACAAACATTTCGTTTTCAATTACTTTAAATTATTTCGTTACTGATGTAATATGTTCGTTCATCGGTGTATAATGAAATGAAAAGTATTTAATTCAGTTATTTAAAAAATGCGTACAATTGCGGACAGAAAATTTCGGATGTCATTGTCATTCCACTGACGTAAAAGCTAAGAAATTCCTATATGTATAATGTATACGTCAGATGAGTGACAGTGACATCCGAAATTTTCTGTCCGCAACTGTACCATACTATCCGCCTCGTCGTTTTTTGTTCTTCTTTCAGTTTAAAATGTGTAATTTAGTTGGACTACACGCTTCGGTAATTAAGTACAAACACATTTCATTTTGACCCGCATTTACTGAAATTACTATCGCTGTAATATTGTGGTAACTATGCCAAAGACATAATGAACTAAATAGATTTTGTTGGTATGATGGGGAATATTGTGCAATATTTTCCACGTAGTTTTTATATAGTACTGCGTTAATTTATATCTTTATTTTGTTAGTGTAATGTCTTCTTGTATATGGAGGAGGAGCACAACACAAGAACACTTGATTTGTAAAATAAATTAAATGCTTTATTTCCTACATCTCCTACAATACTACTGGCACATGATAACAAACTGAAAACTCCTTTTCCCCTACAATATTAATTTAGCGCATGCACCTTAACTTAAATTCTAATCGTACATCACAGTTAGAAACCACATTGGCTCAATTATCACAATTTAAACAAAATCCTATCAATAATAAAGCTTTCTGGATGGCTGTAGAACTTAAAGAGGCTGTTTTTATTAGTAAGGACCGATTTCATAATCTAGGTGTTAACGGCTCATTAACTAATGATGCATTTAAGTTAATGGTAGGTTTAATTGGCCTTTTAACCAAATCAGTTTCATAATTGTGAACTGTTGTGAAGCCTTTTTAACTAATGCCCCATTAAGAAAAATAATATTATGTTGGTATTGAATTTCTGCTGTTTTTTGACGTTTCGTTAGTAATCAAATACGATTTCTAACCTATGATGAGACCAGACATAAATTTCCTTTTTGGAGAAATGTTAGCCAGATTAAACATTGACTTGGTAGATCTCAACAAATGTCCTTTAAATAAAATAAAAGTGTTTTTTATGGATATAAGAAGATTGATCAGAAACTTTACACTCAGATATTGGAAAGAATATTGGGATGAATCCTGTAAAAATAAAGGAAAATGGTATCGTAACATAAGGCCAATGATTTCTATAACCACATGGCTTTCTCTTTTTCCTGGTAGGTCAAGATCTTTTTATTCAACTATTACAAGATTGAGATTGAGGCATTGTTCCTGCAAAAGTCACCTGTCCAGGATTGGGATGATTCCCAATCAATAATGTGCATGCGGAGAAATCGAAGACATAAATCACATTTTCTTTAACTGCAGACTTAACGACCACATTCCAAACCTGTATCATTGGATTTTTAATACGGTCTGTGGCAATTTTGGCAAGAAGAACGCGAGAAGTATTTTTAGTTATACCTACCAAACCTTTGAAAAAATTCTAGTTCATCATATTTTTCTAAATAGTTTTGCCTAATACCGTACCGTCTAGGTCCTCGCACAAACCTAATATTATTCTCATCATCTGATGATGATGATGACGAACTACTTATATTCATTTTTTGTTTGATTTTTATTTTAATGCCTACATTAAATTTTAATAGAGCATTAAATTTGTTGAAATCGGCCCTTACAATTGTAATTAATTTGACGGTTGTTAAATAAATCATGTGGGGAACCGTGGTGGGGAACCACATGTGTTGTGCTTGTTGTCATAGTTTTAACTATTTTTGATTGATGTAATTTGAAAACAGGACATTTGAATTATTTTAGTTTTTGACATACTGCGGTGTTTATGAACAGTACATGTTTCTTTGAAAATTTCATAAGAAATAATCTTGAAAATAATAAAATAAATTATAGGATAACGTGTTAAGTGTATTTTAGCAGATTTGTTTAAGAAATAATTTAATTCAAGTGTTTTATCATATTAATTAAAAATTAACTATTTATTATAAATAAATTATTTTGATTTTTTAAGATGTAAATACGTAGGAATTAAGTTAGAATTGTAAATATTAGGATAATTAAAATAAAAATGTGTAAAGGAAACTGTAGGTTATAGTAAGAAGTTCGGAGAATAAACAAATGAGGGCGCTGTTTAGTGAACCTACGACCTGACACGCTATGATAACGTCGACGCGCGATTTCCGAGGGATGCAATCGAACCTTTCTCGGAGCGTCGTATAAACCAGTGAGTAAATTTTGGAAAGGTTTTGTGAAAAACCCGACCTAATTCTAATAAATTACGTTTAAAAAAACGAACTTCTTCTTACGGAATAATAATTAGTTTGTGAAAATTAATTATTTAAAGTGGTACAATAAACTGTGTTTTACGTTTTTATTCTACGACATTTTTTTAATTATTCACCCACACACGCACACTGTGTTACAGTTTATTTCCCGCCTGTGTACGAAAACATTCTGTATAGTACACATTTCAACGTTACGATCTATTTTTAGCACACTTCGTTTTGTTTCCCACATTAGGCGTAGGAATTTACAATTCCTCGTCTGCGTAATTCACCCAAAACTTTCTTTTTAACATGTTTTCGCTAAAAGCTTCAGATCAGACGAACAAGCTCATTTTATAAAATTAGGGTGCTACTTTGCGACGCGGACGACAGCGGATGGTCGAGTTCCTTTGTTTTAAGAAGACCGGTGCGTATGTCCGTAACCCTTGCCCTTTATTCTGATTGGTTTCCGCTGATGTCACGAAAATCGGCTATTGGTAAGTTCGAATATTTCTCTCTCGTTTGTTCTTCTTTTTTTCTCGCAAAAGGACAATTACTAAATCACTTAAGTCGTATTGTATAGTACATGCGACATTTTAATAAAAAGAATCTTAATCGTACTTACTTAATTCCAAAGTTCATCTGTCGTATCTACATAATTTCAAATTTCTTGAAAAAGCGTGACTTTCATATTTCCTGGTTATAATTATAGATTCAGTTCATTCTGTTTCATAAATACGTCCAAAATCAGGTTCCCACAGTATACATTCTTGTGGCAGAATACGCTTCACAAATTTGCATTTTCCCACAAACGATACATTTTCAGATACGACTTCTTGTATTAGTAGGGCAGAATACGTTTCATGAGTTTTCTAACAAACAAAATAAAAAAATATAATCACACTGTGAACGATTAATTAATTAAGAGTAGGGAGCTATAATTACTACATATACCGTGTCTTTCAAGAGTATGTAACAAATGGGATTTTTCTTTATTATCGATTTTAATTAGATTTTACTGATGCAGAACGCTTCTTCATTTCGTCAAATCAAATTGAAAAAAGGCCAGGTGAAATTTATCTTTTGCGGTATAAGAATAAAGTCCCCGTATTTTAAAAGATACAGGAAAATGACATAAGAAAATGTTCTTTAAAATTAAAAGTCCAATTCAAAATTACAGCATTCTATATCAAAAATAAAAAATTCGCCCTTATTAGGAATCACTCTTTATACACACTACATTAGCAAATACCAGTGGGATTAAAGTATTCGCCAAGATAATATGAAAGGAAAAAGACTAATCTTATTGTTGTTTCTCAATTTTTTTATTTGGTTCTGAGTAATTATTTCCATGCGTTCGGTAAATATGTTTTCTTGTTGTATTCATCATTTATCCATTGAAAAATTAAAATACATTTAAGCTAAGTGACATTTTAAATGTAAAAGTTGTAAAAAGTACTACAGGGTCCGGCAGTAGGTACTGACGGTTTTGTGAGCGCTGTGGTGTGAGTACCAAAATAATCTGGGGGAAAATATCGCGCGAGCTGCCAAAACTGAGTGTAAAGATATCCACACAATAACAGGAGTCTACAGACGACAGATCCGATACCTAGATGTCGAGGGGCCCCACGTTGGGCGCCAAAATATATTGTTACGTTCCGATTACATCAGTAACCGTAATAGTACCGCAATACCTAATAACTCTCTTTCTCGGATGGCATTCAGTTTGGGTGAATGAGAGTACCCGGAATAACCCAGTGAAGACGGGTGTGGGCTTGTCAGGGAGTTGTCCGCAATTAACTAATATTATGAAAGAGGAAGATAATATATATATATATATATATATGCTTCAGTTTTGGGCGCCACGTAGTTTTAAACTCTAAAATTAAATCACCCAAATCGCAAAACCACGAATACGACAAAATAAACAGCTATTAACGCATGTAAGTTGGTTCTCACTAGCTTAAAGATTAATATATTACAACAACCGATTAAGTATTTGACTGATTAACAAAACACAATCATACTTACGAGACATCAGAATTCTTTATTGCGCATGTCAAAAATGAACAGAACAATTTACAAACTAAAATTGTTTACTCTTACTTTACTCTTAATACACTAAACTTTTTTTTTTGTAAGTAGCTAATTAATCAATACGCTCACACAATCTTCCACTCTTCGTGGTCTTAAATCTAAATAATCGCTATTTCTATTTTTATTTTGCAATCAAATTGAAATGATCCAAAGTTATGGAGACCTTAATACTACGCATTATTTACAAAATTTTCCTAACTTAATCCTTATATATTATTCTACATATATTGATTTACATATATATATTTTTTTATGTAAGACCACTCGGTAGTTGATTCCAACATAAAGAGAAAAACAAGAAAATTTCCGCCTGACCTGTACTCCAAGATTTCCTACGCCATGGAGCCCTTCCGGTAACCAAACCTCGTTAATCACTCTACACGGAATTTCCCAGATCCCCGTCCGTTTATTATCGGATCCAAGGATGAACTTTATCAAGGAGTGGGATGCGAAAATAATATTCCGCCAAAACGCAAATTGATGTCCAGTTTAGAACCTAAATAAAAGCCTAAATGGGGCGAGAAAAAAAAAAGAAAATACTACAAAATATTTTGAGAGAAAAAAAAAGAATACTGACCTCCCGAGACTGTTAACTGGAGGCTTTTCCAAATTTTCCGAATTAAAAAAAACCAATTCAAGGGTCCCAGTTGCCTTTTAGCAAACTATAACTTCAGATAAAAAAAAGGGACTATATCTCGTCGCAAATTCGTAATCCCTTATATGGAAGGCTTTCCAAATTCCCAAAAGAAACAACGCCTTTACACTAAATTCACAACGCACGGAAAATTTTCGGTGTTAAAACTGCAGCTCATCAACGAACTCTCTGCCGGTCCGCTTCGAATCTTGAACCTCGCCCCGAGAGAAAATAGGTAAAAAGCTACACGCAAAACCAGAAACCGAATGCGTAAACAACCAGCAAAATACCTTAATAATATATACAGGATGATTCGCAACAAACCCAAACACACTAAAACTAAATTTAAATCTACACGTAACAGTATTTCCACAAAACCTAAAAACCGCTGCGGTTCTGCCAATCCACAAAAAGACTCTGTACATGATGTACAAAACTATCGTCCAATATCATTAAATTCCTCAATTGCTAAAATATTCGAATATGCAATGCTTGATAGACTCTTGGATCATTTAAGCAAACACAACGTAATCACTAATAAACAACATGGTTTCAGAAAAGGCTACTCTACTATGACAGCTATACATTCTTTTATCGACCAAGTAACTTCTAGCTTGAACAATGGCGAAAAAGCAGTTGGGCTTTTTTGTGACCTCAGTCGCGCTTTTGACTGTGTGAACCATTCTTTGCTGGTCTCTAAACTGGAACTTTATGGTATTCGTGGCGCCGTATCCCATTGGTTTGCTTCTTACTTGAGCGGCCGGAATCAATATGTTAGGATTAATTTCTTCCAGTATGGCAAAATGTCCGAAACTACTTCTTGCCTTCTACCCATAAATATCGGTGTTCCGCAGGGATCAGTTCTGGGTCCGATTCTATTCTTACTTTTCATTAATGATATTGTTCTTTTTATTAACCACACTTTAATTTTGTACGCCGATGATACTTCGGGAGTTTTCTCAGACAAGAAGCTTGAAAATTTAACTATAACAGGCAATTTATTACTTAACGAGTTAAATCAATGGTTCAACATGAATAAGCTATTTATGAATCCAACTAAAACTAATTTTATTATTTTTCGGTCATCGTATAACTATAAGATTTAAAAATTGATCTTTGCTTGAACGGTAGGCAAGTAAAACAAGTGTCATTTATAAAATTTCTTGGTATCCATATAGATGAAAACTTAAATTGGAAAACTCATTGCGCTAATCTTATAAAAAAATTAAACTCCGTATGTTTCCAAATCAGAAACCTGAAATATATTTTGAGTAATCAATGCTTACTATCGTTCTACTTCGCTGAAGTTCACTCTAGACTACGATATGGAGTGTGTTTTTGGGGCAGCTCAGTATCTGCAAAGGATGTTTTCATTGCACAGAAGCGCATAATTCGCTGTATTGCCAGTATTAAATCAACTGAGTCCTGCAGGCCGTATTTACTTCCTTTAGAATATTACCTGCAGTCTCTATTTACATACTAGAATTATTGACGTACGTACATAACAACCAGAAAGCCTTTTCGAGAAACCTAGACTTCCATATATATAATACGCGACAACGAAATAATTATAGAGTCCCTTTACAACATACAAATATATGCAGTAAAAATCCTTCAGTCGTTGGTCCGAAGTTATTTAATATGCTTCCTCCGCATCTTAAACTTATTAATAGTGAGTCATTTAAATCGAAAATGAAAAACAAACTAATTGACAACTGTATTTATTCAACCGAGGAGTTCGAATTATTAATGGCTTCTTTGAAATAGAGTGAGTGTCATGACATTTATCGCGTTCAGTGTTTTATTTTTACTTACTTATGTTATTTGACCTATCCTATTTTATAATCATGGGATGAATAAATTATTATTATTATTAGATATAAAAAACAGACCACACCCTTTTTTCCCCATTTGAAATGCATTGACTTCCAGTCCAGTTTTCTGCCTCATCTGAGCCCGTGGTAAAGAGTGAGATGGAGCTCCAGAGAGAGAGAGACAGAGACAACGTAGTTCGGGCGTCCGTCCGCCAGATGCCTGCGGCGCTGCTGCTATTTTCGTTAGTTCGGAGAAATTGTCCGCCGGCTGTCGCCACCGGCGCTTCGCTGCGGAATTTTTTTCCTCCGTCCGGAGAGAGATTCGAACCCGTTCCTCGGCGTTTGTGAGGCGTCCACCTAAGCCGCTCGGCCGTTGAGTCAGTTGTTCGTATTCGTTCGAGATGTGTAATATTAACGACGCGCGCGGCGAATGATGTCCTTATTTTTTTTCGTCGAACACGGATGCGATGCTGGTTGCGTCAATTTTTTTCCTCCGTCCGGAGAGAGATTCGAACCCGTTCCTCAGCGTTCGTGAGGCGTCCACCTAAGCCGCTCGATCGTTGGGTCAGTTGCTCGTATCGGTTCGAGATGTGTAATAATAACAACGCGCGGCGAAAGGTGTCGTTTTTTTTCGTCGAACACGGATGCGATGTTGGTTGCGTTCGGCGGTGTCCATCTGCTGACGAATTGCGAAAGGACGATCGCCGGCGTCCATCTCGGAGACGTCGCGTCGGTGGGTTTCTGTAAAAAGAATGGCGCGCGCGCGGGAGCATATAGATCGCTGCACGCAGAGCGGCGGCGGCAATTTCGAAAAAATGGGTCCTCGGGGTGTGCGCATTTCCGCGATCAGAGGCGGACGAAAACGATGCCTGTCTAATTGTAAAACGTCTTAAATAAAATTCTAAAAATAAAAAATACGTTTTACTTACGTATGTATAATACAAAATGCTTTATTAACACACAATATAATTACAAATTACATATAATTAAATTTTAATACATAATTACAAAATTACATACAATTTCATTTTAATTTATAATGTCCCAACGGCAACGAATGAATGTCCGTTACAAGATCGTAATGTCGTTTGTCATCTTGAGCATCTAAGGCAGTTTTATTTATGGTAACGGTTAATAATTGATGATTTATTGACCTGATGCTATTGAATTTTGACATTAATTTTTTATTATCAAACAAACAGTCATAATAATCCTGAAAAGTTATTTTTTTAATTCCTGAAGGACCTACGCCCTTCAATTTTTTAAATTTTACTTCTTTTCCCAGCTCTAATTCCAACGAACTCAGTTATTATCTGTCCGCACAGTTCGTCTTTAAATTTACCGATAGCTTTCTTATTAACCAAAGGTATTCCGAAAGGGTTATCTGCGGCGTAATCTGAAGTGTCAAAAATTTTATTTGCATCCCGTTTTATAATTTCATAAATACTCGAGACGCGTTCGGGATGTTTTGGAGAGAATTTTAAAATAAAACTGTCCATGTCCGTGTAACATACTGTGACATTAAATAAGAGCTTCACATTTTCTCTGATGTAATCATAAAGAAAACTATACATGACTGTTTTTGAAATGTCAAGGACTGCCATGCCAACGTAGATCGGTTTATCAAATTTCACGGATAATTTGTTCAGTTCAACTGCGACCAGATTCTCATTGAAAATCGTAGCTTTTTTGAAATTTGGTTGACTAATATATTTTTCAGCAGATTTCCATTTCATTGTCAACACGATATTTCTGTATTTGCGTACAGATTCCATAAGTTTTCCGAAAACCATATTCGACATGCCCTTGTAAAAATCTTTATCGAAAGCGTTCGTAGATTTTGCCCTCAGATCGCTATTTAATTTAATGTATTTTTTTAACCAATTGCTCTCGTCAAATTCTATCGCACGATGAATTGTTTTTAATTTTAAGCCGTGTTTTAAACTTTGAAGTAAAATCCGTAAATGGAGGACGTACTTCTCTTTATTACATAAAGTTAGCATTAATTTTTTGTCGTCCTTTTTACCTGTGGTGGATATGTGTTTCGGACAAAATGGAAAAAATATATGGGAATCGTGCAAATCTTCAGGATATTCTAAGTCAACTTCTAAAATACAACATTTACCCGTTTTATCCCCGTAATACATCGAACAATCAATGTCGGTCGTACTGAGCATTTCTAAAAGATTCGTTAATTTTTCGTCACTTACCCAGTTGAAGTTGTCGCACGGTAATTTTGTAGTCATCGCGTAAGAATATAGTCCGTTCGCGTCTACGTAAATAATTTCGCTAATTTCCTTATCAGGGTCGAAATCGGTTCCCATGTGTACAGAATTCGCTTTTTCATATCGGGAACTAACTTGAGTTATACCGCCGCGTAAACCTTTTTCTATGAATAAAATCATATCGATGTCTTGTAAAAGGGGAAGTTCAATTTTTGTTGTTTTAAGAGCCGCCGAAAATGATAGGCCCAGAGCTGTGAAAAATCCACACGCATCTAACCCGTAAGTTTTGAACGTCAATTTTTTAAAATTTTCAAAATGTCTGCCAATAGAAATAGATCAATTTTTAAATACAACTCCGCGTATTCACCGAGAGTTTTACACTGAAAATGTTGCCAAACGTTTACGGCGTGCTGGTAATCATCATCGTTGACGTTTTCGCCATGTAATTTAATATAAAATAGCGATTTATCGGGAAGACTTGTCTCCTCCAATTTGTCAACAGAATTCACGTAATCATAGGGAAAACATCCTTTACGAGTTGCTAATTTATAAGAATCCGGATTCGGAAACGCTTTTTGTACGAACTTTATTTGTTCTGGTTTCAAATTTTTCGCTAATGTTTCAAGAGACGAGGGCATGAAACGAAACGAATCTAAGAAACGTAACTTCACATCGCCTACCCTTTTCGAGAACGATATGTAAATTTCGACATTTTCGTCGTTTACGTTTGCCAGAGCTTCTATTATAAAGTGACTATCGTAATGAGATAAATTGTGTAAAATCACGGGAATAATATTTTTAACGCGACATTGTAAATTACAATTATTGCACAAAGCTGCAATATAGTTCCCGGTAAAATGGTCGTGGTGATAAGTTTTAGCATTATTTTCGTTAAAATTAGAATCACAAATCTCACACTTTTCGGCATTTGCATGTGCCGTAGATTCTTCAAAGGAACGGAAGTTTCATAGGAACGGTAACTTGATTTTTTATTATTTCTTGAACATTTGTTGCTCCTAATAATTTATTTACGAACCACTCAGCCGGGTTTTCGCCGCGGTAAATTTCAAAATGATTTAGTCGATCATCGTAAGAACAGACTGTTAAATATGCAACGCTAAAGGCTTCGTGCCGATGGTAGGCGTTCGCGAATGCTTTTTCTAAAGTATCGTTACAGGAATGAATAGGTTTCGTTAGAGCTTCGAAGTCCGCGTAAATGACAAACAGCAAAGGCATGGTGGCTGCAAATTGTTTGAATTTAACAATGTTTTCTCCGTCTTTAGGTAATTCAATTTTTACGACCTCATGACGCGAGCAATCTGACACATGACGATTTAATTTGTCCTCGGATGAAAAATAACACAAGCAGCGATCGCAAATGAACTTGACACGCATATTTGATGAAATTTGATACCTGCACAGTTCTGATAAATTTTTAATGAGACAAAAATGACCTACACGTTGACTTTTCTTCAAGTATAATAAATTTACGTGACAGTTTTTGACATTTCCTGTATGATAAAGCGGACCCACGATCCTCTTGTTTTCATAACCGTATACGTTAATTGAAATAAATTTATTGGCGTTTTCGAATTTCTGTAAGTCGCACAGATTTACAGGAAAACATATACCTTTAAAATTAAAAAAATCGTATATATTTTGATGATACGTAGAAGGATCGCACGCATCTTGACCGTTTCTCGCCGGAAATAGATGCGCCAAAAGGCAATACGCGAAGCATCGTCGGTCTCGATTTTTGATGTTCAATATGACGTTACTTTTGCGCCGAAGTTCGTCCGGCAGATCCACGTAAGTGCTACCGTTATCTTTCTTTCCTCCTCCTCTCAACGGCGTGTACTTGCAAAACGCCACGACCAGGTTCACGATTGCCGATAACGACCAACCGCTGTGTCTCTCTTGAAATTCTGAAAGCTGATAAGAAAGTGAAAAAAAGAAAATTAATATGTGGCAGCTTATTTCGTTTTAAACTTACCTGCACCATGATTTCTTTAAACAATTCGTTTAAAATTTCGTCTAGATTTGCTCCAATGTTGATCACGTGATTTTTGGTATTGAAAAACTTATATTCCGAGACATCGGTTTGAGGTTTTACAAATTCACCGCAAAATACCAAATTTATTTTCATCGAAGGCGTTTTCACCAATTGATTTCCGATTCTAGTTCTAATCAGAGACGAGGCGTCTAGGAAAAAGCTTTGCGGTTGTGTATGAGTTTTATTGATTATTACTCCGGTACGAATTCTGCTTTTAAATGCAGATTGCAGCTGTAAATTAAAAAAAAAACAAATTAGAAAAAATACTTACGCATTTAATTTAAAACTTACATCCTTCCACTGAATTCGGTTGATTTTATTAATTCTCCGTTCTGTTCCGGGACGACGACTTGTTCTTAAACCTCGACCAATCGTCAACGTTTTAATTTTTAATTCCAGTTTTACGTCGAATGAATTGTTTTTTTATCGTGCACCGACGGACAATTTCTCATTAGCTCGTTTAATGTTTTAATATTTTTTTTGTTTAATTTTGCAATTTTATAAGCATCTGATTTATCGGCGCAATCATCCAATAAACGAAACACATTTAAATATTCTCGTAAATCCATTTCAATGTTTAATAATAATCTAATTTTAAAATTATGTTTATAACTAAGCTAATATTTTTTTACGTTAACGAGCTGAAAAAAAAGAGAGACTAATTCTAGTGACTTGATATAAGATAATAAATTTTGTACTTACTTGTATTTTTAATATTTCTCAAATTCAAGGTCATAAGCCGGCAGCGGTTTACTGGATAATTTCACCAATCCTTTGTAAATCAAGCCGCATTGCGAAGACAACACGTCACCTATCTTATCTTCGGGTATGGCTTTGTTAAATCGACGAGGCAGAAACACGACTCTTGATCGAGTTCCGCCAGCAATGATTCTCCAAATTTCGTTTTTACATATTTTAAATCGGACAACGGATACTTGCGGTTGATTTCCAGCTCCCACAACTTCTTAATAGGTAATGATTTTAACGAAGTAGCACTATTTATATTCGAAATGGTATCCATAATTAACGCGCACAGAGAAAACGTAAAATGAACTCTTTTCTGTAGGGACAGATGATACAAACTAAAGTGCTGTGCTGCAGTTCGCGGCGCATTTTTCTTATCAGTAAATTGCAATGCATTGAGTAATCTACGTGTGCGCATTAGATTTAAAATTAAAAATACAGGATGTTTCATAACTCGCGGCGTAGAATTAAGGAACGTATATGGGGTGATAAAAAAAAGTTAAATATTTATTTCATAACTTAAATATTTAAAAAATACAAAAATATTTAACACCGTTTAACGGAGAATCCTCTCCTTATCACATATCCAGTGCAAATGCATCCTCTCCTTATAACATATCCAGTGCAAATGCATTTGCAGTGGATTCTCCTCTGGAGAGGATTCTCCGAGATAAATATCGTAAAGTGCTCTTAACTTGTGGTGTGTGGGTGTGATCTGCTCTAATCTGTAGGTTGCTTTTTGGCGATTTGTGCATATATATATATATATACAGGTGCATACATATACATAATAAGAACCGTTTTCGGATATTAGACCAATACTCATTTCCGTTTTATTTGATTTGCATTTTTGGTAGATTTTGACTGTTATTATTATTGTGGGCGGAGATAATTTTCAATTATTTCTTAAACCACAGTCTCCTTTACTATTTTTTAGTGTTAATTTTGTTATTTTTAGATAGTATTAGTATTATAGATAGTATGATCAGGTAGGTAGGTAGGTAGGTAGCTGTTAGATTTCATGTAGTTTTATATAAAAATTAAATTGTACTGAAGATGCCAGCTTAGCTGCCGAAATACGTATCTACGGATATAAAATTATTGTGGGCGGAGATAAATTTCAATTATGTGACATTTAAGATAAAGTTGCCAATTTTCAAGTAAAATACCACTGCTGCAGCCGCTTCGAGCGAAATGTGGGACAAATAATGACGTTAACCACCAATGTAAAACTTACCGCAATAATTTTTCTCGCATTAATTGTCGCGTTCTTGTCCGTTAGAATGCCGTTAGACGTTAACACAGATGTGCCCGAAGCATAAGAGAAAGCTACCGTAAAGCAATGAACGCAAGGAAAACGAAAAGTGGACAAGCAGCAAAACATAAATATAACCGGGGCGTCTAGAAGGTCAAATAATGGAATTCAATAAGCCTCATTTATTTTCCCAAAGTAATGAACAAATTACGAAAATCGCTGGACTGCCTGCATCTCCTGCATCAGTTGCCTCGTCTTTTAATGAAACGTCTTGCACAAATGATTCATCCGCTACAGATGCAAATGAAGATGAAACAGCAACTCAACATGTCGAAACACCTGGAGGTAGTGGAAGCGGTACTCCTATATCTTCATTTGCCCAAAAAAAGAAATTTGCAAGAAGAATACCAACGTCTTCTGGTAATACGGCTGCCGAAATGTTGCCGAATTACATTAATATGAAATGTATGCTCGCTTCTTCAAAAGAGCGCACTAAAAATCACCTCACTCAATACATCCAAAGTATTGAGGTAACAGTTCTGTAAGGTCCGCGAGTGCGTGAAAGGGTGGTTTATATTTTGATAAGGTGGATTTTCGCATAAAGCCAAATTTTGTGACCCTTTGTTACCCAAAACTTTTACAAACCGAATCGAGACGCAAAAGGCGACTCCTTTGTCAGTAGCGTTTCTGGAATTAGCTAAAAAGTAGCCAGGAGTGGTTCCGTTCGCTCTCTTCGGACTCGGTATGAATTTTGGCCCTTTCGACCCTCGGCCTTACTATTTTGGAATTGTTGAATCTTTCTCCGCTCCTTGTTCGATTTACCGCTTAATAAAAGGTTCTCTAAATTCTACTTTGAATAATAAATAAAATTCGGAAAATTTTACAAATAAAATTATATTGAAGAAAATCTAACGAAAACATATAATCTACATAGAAAAAAATTAACAAACCAAATCAAACTAATTACGAAACTAAATATCAAGAAAAATTATAGATATTTAAAGTTGGTTCTTGTCCGATGAAATTTGTATCACAAAATCTTTTAACCGGACACTAAATCTCGCACTATATACTTAACGTTTCACCGTCGTTCGACAGCTTCGTCAGAAGTGAGACGGTGAAACGAAATAAATAAAAATTAATTAAACCAAAATTTCGACGAGAATTAACGGGGAGAAAACTTAGGAAAGCGGGAACTGTTGTTTTTTCGCCCGCCGCGCCTATTTAAGCTTTCGCTTCCCCTATAAACAGAAAAAGGGTTTTTTTCAAACGTCAGCAAAATCTCTGAGGAAGCCCGTGACTAATTCGGGCTTCTCGCGGCGAGTCGCTCCTCCTTCTCGCTCAGTGAGAAATTTATCAACGCAACTTAATATCATCTCTGGTTCGAGAGCACGTTCTAGTCTAATGAAAATGATATGTGTTTCCTGTGGTCCGATTTCGTCCTGAGATCAAGTAGAGTTTTAAGAAAAAATAATAATAATAATAATTTCGAAATTTTTTTACGCATTTTTTGGGTCCTTACAGTTTGAACATTTCCACCACATATTGGAATCAGAATAAAAACTTAAATTTCTCAATCAGTGCATAATCCTGAACTAGGAACTATTAACAACATATTCTAATTCATCCATTCCACCATCACAATCTGTACGACAATCCACGCCTTCCATTAATTTGTATCCAACAATACATACCACCATACTCATCCCAAATTAATTTTCACAATTTTTCTGATTCAATTTCAGAAAATTCAATTCAATTTGATAATTGATTATTATAACTTAGGGGAAATTTTCTTACTTTCGCAAAAGTATTTTCATAATATTTAGATGTTACATGTAGTATTTAAGTAAGAAATTTAATTACACCAGAGAGATTTTTTATTCTTACCTGAGACATGTTGCGAGTCTTTCTTCTGGCGGTATTGCCTGACGAAATGTTGTCTTCTTTCTCAATATCCGGCTTGAGGAGGTTAAGAAGTTCATAAAATTTATCCTGCGATATTCTGAAATATTTTAAAAACTTTTTCATGTCTTTTAAAAGATTGCGGAATAAGGGGTTGTGTTCTCCGAGCGTGAGTCTTTTTGAATTTATTTCATGAACCTACAGTTTCCGCTTTCGTTTATAATTTTGTTCCTCTTCTGCTTCCACTACTGTAGCCAAAAACATTTATATCATCTATACATATTTTACAATTATTCTCCTACGGACCTTTTTAGATTTTTTTCTTTTTTTCCTACAACCTTCATTTACCATAATAATTTAAATTAAATTGATTTGTTTAATTGGCAGTATTAGAGAATTAGAATATCTTATAAATCACGTGAATTATTTCGGCCTTATTGGGCCTCGTCAGAGATATGTACAAAAAAATTACTTTTTGAAAGGATAATAATTAAATTATACACTTACATATTTTTGAATTTCCAAAATCCCAAAAACAAACCCTGAAAGAAAACTTTTTGAAAAACTGTCTAATATTTTGCAAAAATCAAAGGAAACGTATTAGCTTCATCAGTCAAAACGGCAAATTGTGACAGTAAAATAAATAACGTAAGTAACTATGGAAACATTGAGTGAAATTAATGACAGCTGTAGTTCTTGCCAAATGAAAATTGTAAATTAAATTGATTTGTTTAATTGGCAGTATTAGAGAATTAGAATATCTTATAAATCACGTGAATTATTTCGGCCTTATTGGGCCTCGTCAGAGATACGTACTAAAAAATTACTTTTTGAAAGGATAATAATTAAAATTATAAACTTACATATTTTTGAATTTCCAAAATCCCAAAAACAAACCCTGAAAGAAAACTTTTTGAAAAACTGTCTAATATTTTGCAAAAATCAAAGGAAACGTGTTAGCTTCATCAGTCAAAACGGTTATTTATTATTATTATTATTATTACTTACTTAATTTATTTTACTGTCACAATTTGCCGTTTTAATAATTTTAATAATTTTAATAATTTTAATAATTTTAATAATTTTAATAATTTTAATAATTTTAATAATTTTAATAATTTTAATAATTTTAATAATTTTAATAATTTTAATAATTTTAATAATTTTAATAATTTTAATAATTTTAATTATTATCCTTTCAAAAAGTAATTTTTTGTACATATCTCTGACGAGGCCCAATAAGGCCGAAATAATTCACGTGATTTATAAGATATTCTAATTCTCTAATACTGCCAATTAAACAAATCAATTTAATTTACAATTTTCATTTGGCAAGAACTACAGCTGTCAAATAATTTATGTAACATAATATGAAGTTTAAGTTTGAAGTAATTTATTTGAACATTTTTTTTTAAATATAGTGAATTCATTGTGAAACAATACTGGCATTCGTGCAATATACTCAACTTACCACTTGTTGATATCGCCTTTATAATATTCCTTTTTTGTTTTTCCTTTATTACTTCGATTTCTTCATAACCGCAAATAATTAAACGCTGACTGTAACGTACTTCCCCATTCCATGTAGACGTACTTAAATCATAAACGTTTTATCGGATGCGAAGTGAAATACACAGGAAATATGGGCTTTAAATTATGAGCCCGAGCATAACGTGCGAGAGCCCGAAGCGTTAATTAAATATGCATTGTTGTTGATATCCGTTGAATTGGATGAATGTGTGAATATCATTTTATCGTAGATGTGTGCATATTCGAGACAAGAAAAAGACCACGTGATTTATCAACTCCTGTTGATTTTTATGTGCTAATATAAAATCATAAACAATGAACAATCAACAAGGAAATTGCAAGAAGAGGACCAGCATTAATCAAAAACATAAGGTTTATATAAAAATAATGAATATTTAAAATATTTAAAATATTTAAAATATTGATATTTAAACTACTTATTTACATCGATGACAGATGATATTATTTTTTAAGTTGTAATTTTTTTCGGAATTATGAACGATAGTTACGCATTTTGTTATTAGACATAAAAATAAGTTAAATACAAAAGTTTTAGGGATTTACCTGAACCGCCTAGAACAGTGGTGGCGAACTTTTTTATGTTCGCTTGCCAACAATTTACAAATAATATTCGCCCAGGTGCTGAAGTGAGAAGTAGAAAAAAATTGCTTTTAACATATTGCTGTGTTATTTCCTTTCTAGGATAAATAAAACTTAAATGAAAAGGATACGCACTTTGAATTTGTAAAATGTTCAATTCTTTTGGCTTTTGGTGCCATTTTTCCATTACGTTTGTATAAAAGGGTCCGCTAGAATTCTGAAAATTAAGTTTCCATTAAAATTTTTCTTTTATTAATATTTCTATTTTGTTAAATGCAGAGTTTACCTAACCTGGAAGATGGTATTTTGAGTATCGACTCGCCAACTACGGCCAATTGGTTGAAAAACAAGTTTAGAGAACTTTTTGGTGACGACTCTGATACCGAGGCCATGCCAGATTAAACCACAGCACCTTCTAGGCCTGTTATTTCGGTCCCTGAAGTCCCAAACGCATCGGTCAGGGAGGTTGGGTTTCCGGATCTTGAAACGCCTGTCCCTCAGCAGATGGAGGCTGCTGAATTTGAGGAAGCCGTTAAAAAGCTTCTTCGTGAGTTCCTAAAGGACCGCCGTGGAAACAAGCGCCGATATCTGCTCCACCTTCCTGATGTGGCGAAGGTGAAGATGCTGAAAGTGGAGGCCCTTCGTCTGGGATTAACTGGCTGGCCTACAAAGAGTTAGATTAATTGTTATGTTTTTGGCTTATATAGAATTGCATTTTTGAGTTTAATTTTGTTGAATTTTTAATTTTAATTTTGTATTTTGAGGTTAGATTTTCTTTTGGGGCAAGTTTTTGTTGGCTTGTTTCCCTAAATAAGTGGGGAAAATTTTCAGTAAAATTAAGTCTTCCTTGGGCAGTGTTAGTGATAACATCTCTTCTAGAATGGTAAACTGTTTAAAATTTTATAATATTATTGTTGTTAATTATTGATTTGGCTCACACACTTGTATTTAACCTATCGTATACAGATTAGATGGTTTATCTTAACTGATACGATTAGAATTTGTTTATGGCAAATACGTCATAGAATAATTACATTGCGATTTGCTATAACGAAGTTAAAGCCCAACACGAACGCCACACCATTGTATTTAACCTATCGTATACAGATTAGATGGTTTATCTTAACTGGTACGATTAGAATTTGTTCATGGCAAAGACATGGCATGCGTTTTGCTATTGCAAAGTTAGATTCCACACTACATTCTAAGAATTATACAATATACCTGTTCCATAATCAGTCAACAAATCTCAACATAACTGTTTTATTGCATTCAACGATTTTCAGAATTTTGAGGGACACGAAATCAAGCCTTGGCGGTCTCTGAAAACAATTCACCTGTTTGTTAACGATGAATTTGAGATTGAGATCTACCAATTTCAATTCACCGTTGCAAATTATATTGTAATCTATGTATATTTTCCAACTTATAAATATTTTTGGTTATGTGAACACATATTTTGACATTTACTGTTTAACGTTGGTAGTATTGCAACTTAATAAATTTGTTACTAAGATATTTGATTTTTACTTACCCATTCACCACGTTGCTCGTAATTTGCACAACAACATTTCAGTAAATACTTTGAGAGTCTATGTTTCTATTTTAACTGCGACATTGCGTATGAATCTCGTGCAGTGTTATAATTTGTCTAACAATAAAATCACTAGGCCCTGAGATTTCAATTATTTCTAAAAAGGTATATGCTCAAAACCACAGCAATATGTATTGTAACGAAAACAATTAATAATTTATAAACATATAATAGTTATTTATATTACAAGTGGGATAGAGACCTCATTATAATATGAGGCGATGAGTATCCTGACGAGGGCGTCAGCCCGAGTTCAGGATAAGAGCACTCATAATATAATGATGCCCGCAAAAAACTAGGTATCCCTACCTTTTTAACTCAAAAATGGCGGAGAAGTGGTCATATACAGCGGCATCTAGCGGAGATGAAAAACGCCAATAAAATATGTTTCGTCTTATAAAATGTCTCAGATGAGCAGTCTTTATTATAATTTACATGGCCTTCTAAATGAAAAGCGAGTTCTACCTGGCCTGGGCAAAAGTGCAGTTCAGGCGTGCTCCGCCAAGCACTGGTTAAGGGGCGCTTTCTTAACCTAAAATCTTGACAGTTCTGTCACATGTGAATCATGGATGAGTTCGTGTAAGAACAATTAACGTTACCGTTGTAAAAATTTGAGCATACTGAATATTATTTATGTTGGAATAAGGTGGAGTATTTATGTCCAATTTCGACAACTTAATTTAGCATTAAACTATTACGGTTTTAGATTAAAATCTTACCTGCATACATATACTCAGAATTTCTATGGTAAGTTACAACGTGTATAATAAAGCTTCTTTTCTCATTTTGCGTAATTATCAACGACCTTTTTAACACGTGTTACATTATCAAAAGTCAAAACTCTTTTATGTACCTAACTTGTTGTAATTATTCATAACACGAAAGCTGTCTCTATTGCGCAAGCGTACTTCGACGTAATCAACTGATTTGTGCATGAATCTATAAAGTTTATACCATATAAATTACGTTGTATTACGGTAATTACAATATTAATTAATTTTGCGTGAACTAACTTTGATTGACAGTAATGACAGTGCACTTCAGTCAGTGCCCCGTAACCAGCGCCAAAGTGTCGATTTTTGGCGTTTTCTCGAGCACAAAAATTCAATGTAAATATTTCAAAACGCCCAGGCCAATTAGAACTCGCTTTTCATTTAGAAGGCCATGATAATTTATAATTAAAACTTGTCACACATAATAATTTTTTCTTTAATTTCAGACATAAATATCTCAAAAAGTGTGAAACCAAATATAGGCAGCAAACTGCATATTTTTGGAATTAGGAAAAAAATGACTTTCTTAATTCGAGAAAATATACTGAGTGTTCTATTTAAAATAACAAAGTTTATGCTAATTTCTTAGGTTTCCGATCGTCGTTTATTAAATCCCTAAAATTTTTATATTTAACGTTTATTTCTATGTATAATAACAAAAAATGCGTAGATGTAGTTCAAAATATAAACAAAAGCTCTGTACATCTACAGCAGTGGTCTCAAACTGGCAGGCCGCCGGCCCCCGAAACAATTTTCAACGGCCCGTGAATGTATTCCAATTATAAATATTGTAACGGAATGTCGAGACGAAGTGACGTCACCACCTTTGAAGAGGAATCCGCCACATTGCCTCTAGAATGTTCACGGAGATATAAAGCTCGTCCCATCGAGTGGAGAGAACAGTCACAATTTAGTGCGACCGACGTTAGCGATCGACTATTTTTTAATTTATACTATTATTAATAACGTTACAATTAATGTCAAGTGTGTGGTTTGCGTTTAAATAAATTTAAAATAAAAATAAATCTAAAGTAGTTATTAAATAATTTAATAAACAATGGTGACAAAACGAGTTACATTAAAGGAACTGAAAATCAGTAAACTTAAAAATAAATTAGAACGCGAATTAGAAGTTTTTAGAAATAAATCAGTCTTGCAACAGAGACTACATCAAGCATTAATAGAAGCAGGGGTGGACCCGGAAGCCTTTCTTTTTGAAATATCGGGCGGTCCTGCAGGTTTAAGTAAAATATTGGAGGATAAATTTCGAGAACAATCTGGAAACTTGAAGGGAAACTTGAAAATAAATTAATAGAACAGTCGAAAACTCTGGAAAATAAATTTTGGTGATGACAAAGATGATATAAACAAATTAATGGAATAGTCGAGAAATATAGAAGAAAACATAAAAGTCTAAAGGCTGTTTTACATTATAACATTTTTTGGTACAAAGTGAATTCTGATTGGTTGAATTGGTACTTCTCACTTGCTTAGTAACAGATTTTAGTTAGAAAATGTTATAGTGTAAAACGGCCATTAGAAGAGAAGCTTGAAAGTAAATGTATACAACAGTCGAAAAATCGAGAGAGTAAATTTCTAGAACAATCTGGAAATTTGATGTAAAAATATAGAGGTCATTCTATTTAAAATAAGAAAGTTGATATCACTTCCGGCGAAACCGGAAGTCTTACGGTGGCCAGTGGTATGTCGGAAAATTCAGCTATTTATTTAATTTATCGCTCCCGAATTTTATGTAAAAAATAAAAATTCTAAAAGAGTGAACATATGGCGTGAACACCCTACATTGAGGATTGTACATGGGTTTATTAGAATTATTTTCTTGTTTTGATCTCTACTATCACCTGCCAAACGGTGTACAGGTTTTTTATTAACACCCTGTATATGTACTAAAAAAAAAGGAACGAGACTCATTATTAACCATTACAAGAGACATAATAATTGACAAGCATACCGAAAATTTACAATTATGTATCTGTGATACTACAGTTTACATCACTAGTCAAAGTCAACTACAAAAGCTGTTCGACAGTGATCGGTTTTCAATTAGTTTCAGTTACTTATGATTACGACATCACGAACGACAGAATGTTGGGTTGGCGAATTCGATTTCCGAATCGAGGATTCTGTATGCGTTCCGGAGAAGTTCGTTTGCAGCGCATTCGGAAACTGAATCGAAAAGCAACACAACTTTTGGGTTCGGAAGGACGAATTCGATATTTTCCGAATCGGTATTCCGAACGCAGTTGCTGGGTTTCAAAACGAATAATAATAATAATAATATATATTTCTCTCTGTTGCCATACAAGTTATGAATAGAGTCGTCACATCGCAATAATTGTATATAACTTAGACTAAAAACATTAGAGAATCTATACAGAGAAAAAATAAAAATAAAAATAAAAACTAAAAAGTGTACCTACGCAAAATATTGTAATTTATGGCAACTTATCGTTTGTAAATTCTTCGACAGAATAATAACATTTTCTTAAAAGAAAATTGTTTATCTCAGGTTTGAATTTTTCCGTAGGCAAGTTCCTCGTGTTTTCCGCAAGCTTATTGAACAATTTTATACCTGCATATTCAGATGTTTTTTCATAAGCCGTTATATTATGTTTATCTGTACGTATTAGGTCACCATACCTTGTGCAATATTTATGATTTTGGCCAACCTTGCTAAGCTTACTTAATTTATTTTTTGTATTACATAAATTTTTAAAGATATAGATGCAGGGCAAAGGTAGAATTCTTTTGCTAAGGAAGGTTGGTTTACAGCTCTCTGTAGGGTGAATCCCGTACATTAACCTTACAAGTTTCTTTTGCAATACAAAAACTCTGTTGACATTTACAGAACTCGCCCATAATAGGTGAGAATACACAAGAGAGTAGTAATGCTTGTATTGTGGTAGGGTCCATACATTGCTTTAATTTTAGAATGGCAAAGTAGGAGCTTCTTAATTTGGTACATACATAATCAACATGATTATCCCAAGACAACCTATCATCCAGTCTTAAGCCAAGAAATGTAACGTTATTTACAATCGTTAATTCTTTTAAGCCATTTGTGAGTTCCGGTGAGATGAACCTTTGTTTATGAAAATGAACACATTCGGTTTTATTTTTATTTAGAATTAATCGATTACTTTGACACCAGGACATCATCTCAGATACTGCATTAGAAGTCGATGCAAGAAGTTCCTCAGGGTTTTTTGCCGAAACTAAAATTGATACGTCATCCGCATACATATATATTTTGCCAGCTTTTACATAGTTTGGTAGGTCATTTATAAACAGTAAAAATAAAATCGGGCCCAGAATAGAACCCTGAGGAACCCCTATCTCCGCCCAACATTCTTGAGACCGCGCAGCACGCTGCTTTTACAATTATTTTTCTCTGAGCTAGATATAAAAATATGAACTAATAAATGTTAGCAAGTTTCCCCTTATTCCTACAGCAGATAGCTTGGTTTCTACAAATAATGGGTCCAAACAATCAAATGCCCGTGTCAAATCAAAGAAGAGGGCTATAACATATTTCCCGCAATCTAATTCTTTAGAAAGTAATTCTAAGAAAGCGGATGGTGCAGTGTCAGTAGACCTTTCCTTTCCAAAACAATGTTGGGCCTTGGTAAATATGTTGAACCTTTCAATATATGACACTAGTTGAACATACAGTACTTTTTCATTAATTTTTGATACCGCACACAACACGGAGATCGGTCGATAGTTCTCGCAATTTAGCGGATCTTTCTTTTTATACACAGGCATCACTAAACCAGTCTTATAGATTTCTGGGAAGCAACCTTCATCTACTGCTTTGTTTGTTAATTCGGCAATGAGTTGTGCGACACTGTCACACAAAAATTTAATCACAGAGATATTAACATCGTCAGTGCCACTAGAAGTTTTATTTTTTAAGCCATGTATTATTTTTGTTATTTCCTCAGCATCTGTTGGGATGTATACCATCGAAGACGGTTGAATCGCAGAGTTCGTGCACTCGAATAATCTTGTTCCTCCAAAGTGCTCCTGCACCAGTAAAGTCGCTGCAGTTGCGAAGATGTTGGTCACATCAACTTCGTCAGTTATTATATTATCATTTATGCACAATGCTAAAGATTGTGAATGTTTGTCTCTCCCTAAAACGCCATTCACTATCTTCCAAGAGGTTCTTGTTATGTTATCAGAAGAAATGATTAGGTTACTAAAATAAACTTCTTTTGATGTTGAATGATGATGAATGATTTCAGTCGTGATCCAGCCATTGAACTTAAGCTTATCCTGACATTTGGTTTTTCGTTTTTTTGGTCAAATTTCGTTTAGTTGCATGTTGATTAGGTATGTAAATTTCTCAAAACCCACAGTGGAGCTTTCTTTAAGAAGGAAATCTTTATTCTGTGTTATTTTGGAAATACTATTTTTCACTTTTATAAGATCCTTCGAGCGTATAGATCTTGTGAAATAATAGTTTTTCTTATCTGGTACATAATTCTCGCCCGAGTTCTCATTTTTCTCCAATATCAGCATAACACCAAGATGGTCTGCGAGCAGTGGATTAATTACATTTAGGGTCGGTTGCATAAAACATTTAAGCCAGGATTAAATTTAAGCTGAACTTAGAATGTGACACACTTTATGACGTACAGAATATTGTGTGTCATATTCTAACTTAGGCTTAAATTTAATCCTGACTTAAATGTTTTTTGCAACCCAGCATTAGTGTGTATAATTCACGTGGTAAATTTGTTACCATGTAGTCTAACGTGCTTTCTGAATGGTTGCGCGTACATCCGAGAATATTCTGGTCGGTTGACAATATTGCGGTTGACAATATTACATTTTTCATACCATCTATGTTCAAGTCACCACACATTATTATGTGTTGATTTTTAGCTGCGGCTAATTTAAGAACATCCATCAATTTTGATTGAAAAATTTGGAAGTCCCCCGCTGGCGATCGATATATTATCAGGAGACATATTTTATGCGTAAGCAATTGTATTAATGTAGCACAACATTCAAAGTGCATTTCAACACTATGTGCCCGGAACTGCTCCATGTCTTTCGCATCTAATTCCAGTTTAATTTATATCCAGGAATGCATAAATTATATTTGTCAGTGTTCGTAACCCAGTGTTCCGATACACATGCAACTGCAATATTATCACTTTGCAAAAAGAGTTCGATTTGATTAAATTTGTTAATTTATAGATTGTGCAGTTACGTGTGCAATTTTTATAGTAGTTTTTCCCCCTATGTTGTTTCCAACAGAGAAGGCTGTTTGTGAAAATTTTCTCTTTTAAATATGTATGGCCTTACAAGTGTGTTTTTGGGCCAAAAATTTTCTCGCTTAAGGATTCGGGCACTGATAACTTAAACGCCGAGGTTGTCTTCGATTTAATATTAGTTTCGTACAACTTGATGCTGTGATATTATTTTCCACCAGATAATTAATAACATTTTCTGCAGATGCATCAAAATGTAATCGTGAAACAAAGAACCATTGCTTCTTTTCAACTGCTGCTAAAGATGTGTTTTCTTTTTTGCCTTTCACGATATTTTTATGGTTATTTTGCCGAGGCGATTGTTTTTTGTCTTTGTTTATGTTATTCTTATTACTTATCAAAGCTTGAGCGTAGCTGCCCTCTGTACTTTCATTCGCAAGAATAGTGGATTCCTGTTAGTTCGATTAGTTAAATTACAGGTCCCATTCATTCCGAAATGTTTATCTTTAATGAGAGTTTTAGATTTAGCGGTATCACTTACGCTGGTCAATTTGCAATTGGTGCCGAGAGATGTAGTCCGGTGTCGTAAATCGACGTTATCGTTGCCGTCGTCCAATGATGACTACCCGTTTACCCTTGCTATTGTTTTAGAATAATTTTCTTTTAATAATTGTCGAATTCCTACTAAGCCTTGGACTCGCCGTTCTAGATGAGTATTGACTTGCTGCAGTAGCCTTAGTTCATTTTTAAGAAGTTTTAACTCCCAATTATCCTTGTTATATTCTTCAGCTGCGTTACACTTATCTTCGAGATTAGTTTTTACCGTTTCATTATCTTTTAAACTAAATAACTCGTCAAAGAATGTTTTAACAATTGGACTGCTTGTAATTGCATTTGGTGACTTATCTTTGGTTAGCACTTCGATAAGTTTACTTTTCTTTAGTTTATTTAATTCCAGACTTAGCGAAAACACGTCACTCTCCGTCGCCATCACACACACACACCGAAAATTTTCCGTTCGGCTAAAAAACGAATGTGTGTGGCATGTAGAGCATTTTATATGGATTTCGTGCATTCAGGTGATCAGATTCGGAAAACGAATTTGGAAATCGCAGCGTACGCATCGAATGCTGACAATACCGATAAGAATTCCGAAAGGAGTAAAAATTGCGATCCGTCCGATGCGTGGACCCTAAATTTTCCGCTTTTTTCTCGGTTCTGTTTCTTTTTCTTCTGCCAACAGGCAACTAACGACAACAAGTTTTTCATCATATTCATCTATGTTTGACATGTAAAATACAAGAACTAGGAACTAGGGCAATGACTTCGTCACCTTAAAAATGCAAATAATCCGAATTCAATGGACTGCGTAGTCGTCAAATAAATGCGATGCGTCCGTTGCCGATAAGTGGACGCTTAGCTTTTTAGCCAAGTTCGATTACTAAAAGTGACACGTCTGTTTTAAACCTTAATATATTATATGAATATCAGTTTTCTTTTTTGGAACGGAATTTACTATTTCTCTCTCTATCGTTGTCGAATCATGTAATGAATCAGAACTCAATTCTGGATGCAAATATTTACTAAAATGAAGTTACGCCGCTGTTAATACCAGATAATTTCACCTGTTTATAAACTATCTATTCAAGAGATAAGATTGTTTTATTTTAAAAACAAAAATTTTTCGCCTTATTGAATCTTGAAATCGAAGATGCATTGGGTTTGAGTATTTATATGCACACTAACAAATACAACAGGAAATAAAATGGCTAAAAATAGCATATCGATACAAAAACAGCATTTCTTATATAACGTAAACTGTAATGTGAGATTTACACTCCAGGGGGCACATGTCAGCGCAAACATATGTTCGAGACGACGATAAAATTAGTACATATTGTAGTAGCATTTATATAATGGTCTTACTGGGAATGAACCGGCGGAATTGTTCATAGCTGAAGTCGTTGTGTATGACATGTAAATTACAGGGTCCACGTAAATGTGAAGAAACAGTCATGCGTAGATACAATTATAGGTTCTAGTTGAGGTGTACTTTTGCACACGGTAATGATTAGATAAAATTGTTCTTTGAAATTAACTCTAAAATAATTTTTAGGGTTTTAAGAATTTCCCACTAAATTTCCAGTATATTTATCAATTTATAATGAATTTTAATTGAATTTTATATCAAATACAAACAAGAGGATTTCAAATTTTTCGATTTACATAATATGTGATACTTAAATTTTCGTCCCGTTCAAATTACATACTATTTTCATGAGCATTATTTTCAATAAAAATATAACATATTATTTTCGGCGCGCAGAAGATTAACGCAACATGAATAATAAAAATTTCGTTAGTGGGAATAAAATTTTTAAACTATATAGATGCCTGCTTTCAAGATTTCAGGGCTCCGAGGAAAAACGTTCCACAATTTAATTAGCCGTCGCTTATAGTCGCTACGTAACGTATTTCTTAAATATTTGAACAAATCCAATGTGGCTTCGCCGTCGAGGAATTTCACTTCCTGTAATAACTCAAGTCGCACGCTACAAGATCTCTTGTAATATGTACGAGCTTTAATTTTGAGTTACGAATTTATCACTACAATTAAACCCGTTGCGCCATGTATTTACACAGTACGTGTTTTCCTTTTTGCTACGCACGAGCTATTTGTAAGCGGTATTGTTGTTATTAGAACCGCGTTAGTCATTAGTACCGCCAGGTACGTATTTAATTAGGGCGAAGCGTTCATTACCTAAACCTAAATCTACTGCTCTAAAAGCTTACAAAATTTTTCATCATCCAAGAAAGTAGAGATACAGTCTGCATCCAAGGGAAAGTTTTGTTTTTGTCTTAAAAACTATTTGTTAAATAATACTACGAAAATTTGCACGCCCTCTTTAGAACAGAGTGATATTAGTGTATTCAGAAAAAAATTTATTGTATAAAAAGAAACTTAAATTACTTCTCTTTTGTCGAATTAGCAGAAATGTTTGTATCATCAAAAAAGTCTAGATAATGCAAGGTATAGAAATGATTTTTTCTTATAAGAAATTATGGGTAGGTATATTTGAAAAGTTCAGTATTATTTCAATAGCTCTGTTCCAACATCACTTTCTGACCGTTTCGAAACTGTCATAGTCAGTTGCCCACCGAAATGATGATCGATTTTAACAATATTGTCAAGTGTAAAACTTTGATGAGTGCATGCTTTTGACGGTTTCGAAACCGTCAGAAAGCGTTGTTGGAACAGACCTTTTGTCCACGGTGACTAAGAAAGAGGGATGGAATTATGCTTTTTATGTCTGATTATGCAATGCCAGACGTATTTTATTTATGACGCAAAGATCTTCTCTTATGAAGAATACTTTATCTATCTGTCCTGTGTTTGATGTTTCGGCGAAATACCGACTCCAAGTGTGACGTAGTTGTATCGTATCCGCGTTTTGGATCAAGAAAGTGGACACTTTGGCGGAGCGCACTATTTGGGATGACGACGCAATCATGAGATTAATTTCTGGACGCTTTAAAGGCAATGCTCGTCAATGGGATGATGTGCAGATGATGTGCATGATGTCACCTGGGCCGAAGCAAAACAATGCAAACAATTTCGTAAGTCCGTTCCATTTTCTAAACTTTTAAGGGATGCTATAATTACGAAGCTTCATCAGGCCAAAATCTAGGAGACTACTGTTTCCAAAAATTAGCAAAGCTACGTGCTCAAAATTTGCAAATACCAAATAAATATTTAGTTGATGCTGTAATTGGCGGTATTTCTGCATTGTCCGCATATTGGAACACGATAGGCACCATGCCAAATGAAATCAATATTTCATCCACAAACTTGCGACCAAATTTTTATAAATGTCATCAAACTTTTTCAAATTTTAAAAATGCTGAGAAATAAAATGCTCCATAGAAAACTACAGAGCTTGCACGAACGCTACCTGCTTGTTTTATGAAACGGTGCCGGAAACCGATATTGAAATGTGGTAATAATTGTTATCGGTATAGTCATGAAGACGGTGATTGCTGCGGATCATCTAAAGAAATGGATAACATTTCAGGATGATGATTGGTAAGTTGAGTATGGTTTACGTTGTTTGCGTAACCATATAATGAAAAGAATTGATGTTGAGTATGGTTTACGTTGTTTGCGTAACCGTATGATGAAAATGAATTGATGTTGAGTGTGGTTTACGTTGTTTACGTAACCATATGATGAGAATAATTGATGTTGAGTATGGTTTACGTTGTTTGCGTAATCATATTGTCACGAAAAAAAAATTAAATTTATGTTATTAATTTACGAATTAAGATTATGAATTAAATACGGAAATGTCCTTAAATTACTTTTATCCAATCTAACTTCACCCTTTAAACTATAAATTATTTTAAGCCTTTTAAATTATAACATAATTTAATCTTACGTTTACTGTTGATCACTATGCACTTATTTTAATCTAATCCTACTCTTTTACTTTAATTTAAACTTTACATTACTTTAGGGGGAAGGGCCTGGCCCGAGGCCAGCCCTGCGCTCGTGGAGAGCTCACTCGCTTGCTTCGGCTTACGCGCATTCGTTCACAATTACTAAACACTTATAATAATAATGGGACTAACTCTGAGATTAATACTGCTTCACTAACTATTCTTAATACTTCTTTTAATACTACCACCCTACTCTACCTGCGGGTCGATCTTTTATATATCCCTATATATACGTCACAATTGGTTCCTTTGCTCTGGTGCCCGGGGTTCGATCCAAAGTACAAAGTTCTAGAAAGCGTCAGCATCAATTGATCCTTGCCAAATTTGTTTTTCTTAAAGCGTTCTAATTGCCTGGATCTTAATTGGCACATGTAAACAACACGCTCGCATTATGCAAAGCTTGCATTCATGCGAGTAAGTGTAACGCGACTTTGATCTACTTCAATGGTTGCTGATTCTGAATCATTTTGAAATGCACATAATTGCAATAATTACGAAATTAATTTAAATTTACTTATTTCCTCAGATAATGACATCGTGACAATATGATGAAAGTATTTGATGTTAAGTATGGTTTACGTTGTTTGCGTTACCATATGAAAAAAAAAATATATGACATCCGAATATCCGAATTTAAAAGGACGGCCTGAGGACAGCCCTCCAGTCAGGATGGCCGAATGTAAAATAAAATACATGCGGGACCCTGATCGCGCGATCACGAGGAGAACATGGAGACTTTGGATTTTTGACAGTTACTTTTTGATTTTTGAATAGATCATACGCGTGTTCCTTAAAGAGGTTTTTATTTCTTTTCTCTGGTTTTCTTACAATTATGTACGTTATAACAAATTCCATTCATTTTTCAATGGTATGAAGAAGTAGTTTTTACAAGTGGTAATAAATTAATGTTGCAATAATTGGTTTATCAGTAATCACAGTGACAAATTATTAATAACGTCAGCCTACATGGATTCCATTCATTCAATAATTTGTGTCTATTTTCTTCAACTTTTCACAGTAAAATAAAATTAAGGAAAACGTGTTAGGATATTCTAGCAAAGTTCATCTTGTAGTAAATCGTTTACTTTACGACTAAATACAAAAATTTACTTAAAATTTGTCCCATAACATATATTAACATGAGGTCAAATTTTAGCATGTAAATCCCTATCGCCACACTTAAAAAAAATTCGCTGTATATTGCTTAGATGCAGCATTTTCAAAAAAAAAATCTATGATTTCTAGTAATTTGTTGGTTTCAATCAACTTATTATAAATCTAAGGAAATACAAAACTAGTCGGACATTAAACGTTGAAAGAACCACGGGCGTTAAAATTATACGCCCTCGGTCGGCGTACACCCTTCGGGCCGAAGTCCCTCGGGTTGTACACTGCCGATCTTAGGCGTTATAAACCTTATAACGCTCTTAGTACCTTAATAACTATTATTATTCATCCTGATATATTTTTTATAATGTATTTATTTATTATTTATTCTGAAGACGCTAAGAAACGTCGAAACGTCGACATTTATATTAGTAGTTTTCTGAATTATCCGATCAATTATTATTACAAATTTCATGATAATTTTCAACGGACAAGGGAGGAACATATTCAATTACTTTGAAAAATAATAAAATATATTCATTGATTTATCAGCAATTCAAAACAGAAGAACCGGTCGGAAAGGCTAAATAACGTCAATATCACCATAATAAATGTTCGAAATGTTCTCCTTCACGTTTTAAACAATGTGCTAAGCAATTATCTTATACTTACAAAGATTTTCTTAATATTTCGGAATTTAAACCATGACATTTCATAATTGATACTGACAGTACATTCATTTTGTTGAAGATTGCTAGGTGACGGCTAGGAGATTGCTTCCATATCCTGCAATGCATTGACATGTTTTTTTTTGACACTGAACATAGGAATATTTATGTATGTTCAGAGATAAAAAAAACTCACGGTATGTATGTATCATAGTGTTAGCCCTTGCATTATGTTTCCTTATTTATGGGACATCCTGTATAGTATGCGGCTGGATTTATTACTGGTGGTTGGGAGCGAAAGTATAAACTTAAAGGCGAATTTACATTATTCACTTTTGTTAATCATCGCGAATGATTCATCCGCAGTGAAAAGTCTAAATTGAAATTCACCCGAATTTCATCTGCAGTGACCGTTGAATAAGTAGAACGTTTTCCTACTTTTGATGAACCGAGCGGATGATTCAACCGCGATGATAAATGTAAAGAGCGAATTTACATTATTCACTTTTATTGATCATCACGGAAGATTCATCCGCAGTGAACGTGAACATTGACTCTGAAGCAATTTAGATTTATCAAATTTTTGATTCACTTCAGTAGTTTGCACAATGGTGGCAATTGAACTATGTCGTGTTGGAATTGAATTATGAAGTTAAGCGCTTGCAGATGAACGTCGTAAAATTTTAACAAACAAAAAAAAAACTTTATTATTTTATAAACATTTATAATTTTTATATATTTCAAAAAATAAATTCATGTGATCGTCTTTCCAACGAAACACCGTATCTCTTTATAATTAACTTTAAAAAATTAGAAATTTTAAATTACGAATGCGACTGAAAAGCGATGTGTTCCACCGAGCCTTCATTCTTTATAGATATTGTTTACATTTTGCATCTCGGTTGAATCATCCGCTCGGTTCATCGAAAGTAGAAAAACGTTCTATTTATTCAACGGTCGCTTTTCGACGGTCACTGCAGATGAAATTCCAGTGAATTTCAATTTGGACTTTTCAATGCGGATGAATCATCCGCGATGATCAACAAAAGTGTATGATGTAAATTTGCCTTAAAGGCGAGTAGATTAGCGTTTTCAATATTTCGTGTCGAGTAAATTCTTCGTTACTGTAGTTTCTAAATTGATAAAAGTTAGAACTTATATCGAGGTAAAGCGAAATATAGAGAAATATAAATTTGACATTTTGGGAATATTTAATATTGATTACTGTCATTTTTTATATTTACAACATCGCAACTTAAAAAATCCGCATTTTCAAATGCTTACATTTTGAAACTTATAATTAATTCTCTAACTTTTCTTTGAAATATTGATTGCTTGCACATTAGCTTTTAGATTTTATTTTAAATATTTTTTATTGCGAATATCCGCATATCGAAGTCACTCTTTATTTATTTCATTTTTATCGATGTGATTTAAACAATAAAATATTAAAATGATTAAAGTCGTCACTATTTACCAAAAGTTAAAAATAAATAAATAAAAATGCCGTAAAAAAACTCGACATAAAAACATAATTTTATTTATGTATACAAGTGCAGGCTACAAAGTTGCGATTAAAAAAACAAATAATACAAATAGAATTCTTGCACATGCCTTTAAAACATTTCTATCAACGCCAGCATGAAAAAGAAAGTTTGTAAGTGGATTATTGAATGAAAACCGATAGACGACCGTATATTTGGAAACGACAATGTAGTCAAGACCATCAAATAAGCGTCCCAAGTCAAATAACTTTATTATCATGTAAACAAAGAAGTGCCACTAAGAACCTCCCCTTCATAGAGGCATCCAAGTAGTGTTAGCGTATTTTAGTAGTGTCAAGGACTAACATCATTTAGATAAAATGGACAACGAAAGAAGTCAAGACCTGTGAGAAATGTATTTACGAATGCAACGGTTCCAAGAATCGCATTGTAAAAACATTAAGCTGAATTTATACATTGTTGCTACAACGATATATATTTCAAACAAGTTCCGGATCTCATTGACTATCAATATTACTTTCCATCTGTTCATGGGGATGATTTTAAAGTCATCGTCTTATCGGAGGGTGCTGTGAAGTATTTTTCCAGAAGAATGTGGACGTGGGCGTGGCGGGATTATAAAATTTTATTGCCTGCCGATATCTTTTTAATATAATCGATATTATACTGCGCCCGTAACCAATATACAACATACAACACACACTAAAGGCTGGTCTACACGCAACAACTTGTCGAATCAGACAAATCGTATCAAGTAAGACGGAGCGTGTGGACCGCAAAACGTAAAGCCTAGTCTACAATTGCCCGGGAACGTTACCGAGAACCGGAACGAAAACGAAACGTGAACGGGACGGGAAAATTATTTTCAGATTGCGTCCACAATTAAACGTAAAGTAGAAAACGTTTGTGCTTTCGTGGGTGGAGCCAAGCATTTCATAACCTAAAATTTAGTTGTGGTTTGAAGTTATATAGTACTTATAAACAAAAGATTATGAATCCACAAGTTGAACCAAACAATATTCTAATTTGCGGTTTATTTATTTTCATATTATATTTATATAACTGCTATTTTAGTTCGAATGAGCGCAGGTAAAAATTACCGCGATCTTATTGGCTCCGTGAGCAATCCGAGAACGGCAAAGTTGAAGTTAAACCAACTTTTACGTTCCCGTTGCGGAGCGTTACCGTATTTACCGATGCATTGTGGACACTCGTACGATTATGAAATAATTTAACTTTTTTAACGTTCCCGTTCTCGTTCTCGTTCCCGAGCAATTGTAGACCAGGCTTAAAGCTAGACGTACGTTTTGCGGTCCACACGCTCCGTCTTACTTGATACGATATGTCTGATTCGACAAGTCGTTGTGTGTAGACCGGCCTTAATACCTCTACGGTATTCAACTCTGCCGACATGAAGGAATGTATTGATGACTAATGTGTCCAATTTAAAAACAATAAAATGTAACAATGAGAATAAAAGTGAATTTTCTTAAGGCGCTTTCAAATAACTTTGTTACCGGCAAATGCATTAGATTTGATTTAAAAAGCTTTGAATTAAAGAATTGGAAGCTGCAACTTCAGCTCACTTTAATACTTTTGCCGTTGAATGCATGTCACTAGTAATTCTGACGTTTAATTCAAATTTTATTTATTTATTTTGACAGAAATATACTTAGAGTGGTGAAAAAGCCCCGCACCAAGCTCATAATCTTTGTTTTAATGTTTCGGTGCGCCACTTTTTCACTACTCTATGTATACAGCGTGTTCACCGAGTGCAGCGGTCTTCTCTAGCGTCTATAATATATAAGAAAAAAATTCAAACGAGCTAAGCTGTAATTCAGTCAGCTCTACTTCATAAAATTATTTTTGCCTATACGGAGTGTTCAGTAACTGAGAGCCATACTTAAGTTATATTTTTTTAAATGGAACACCCAGTATATTTTTACATATTTCGAAAGTACGCATAACGAATAGGTAATAACCAAAAATTTAGGAAGTTTTACTTAAGAATTTGTAAGATATTGAAGTTTAAGTGTAAAAAATTGCAATAATATGAGTGCTTATATCTTTGTTATTTATTTATATTTCGTCTTGAATTTTTGTAGGTAAGGTAAGGACCCTACAGGGCCTTACCATCTAATTTCATTAGATTTTGATTGGTAAGGACCCCACAGGGCTTTACCAATCAAAATCTAATGAAATTGTCAAGTCTCTTAAGACCTCTGGTTCCATAGATGATGAAATCTTCAAAAAACTTACAACGTATAATTCTGTGTCCCCTAAACTCTATTGCTTACCAAAAATTCATAAAGTTGGTGCTCCCTTACGACCGATTGTCTCTTCTATCAATTCACCTAGATATTTTTTAGCTAAATTTGCATCTGACATACTTACCTCTGCTTATAAAGACCACAATGATTATAATATCAGAAATTCGTTCTTGTTTGTACAACAATTTCAAAATTTTAAGTTGCCTAATAACTTTATAATTATCTCTTTGGATGTGGTATCTTTATTTACAAACATTTCCACTGATTTAGTGATTAATATTGTTGGTAACGACTGGAATATTATTCAACCTTTTTGCTGTGTTGATAAAACTGAATTTTTAAGAATACTTAATTTTCTATTAAACAATAGTTATTTCTCGTTTAATAATGAATTCTTCAAACAAATCGCCGGAGTCCCTATGGGGAGTCCCTTTAAGTCCCATCTTAGCACAAATAATTATGGATCGTCTTTTAGATGAAGTTATACCAAAATTACCGTTCAAGTTTGCTTTCATTAAAAAATATGTCGATGATATTATCTGTTCTATTCCTTCTGATATGATTGAAATCACAAAAAAATACTTTCAATGGTTTTCATCCAAAATTAGTTTAGTCATTAGATCACAAGATAATCTATCTTACTAGATTGGTACCAAAAACCTACACATTCAGGTAGATTCATCAATTACTTTTCGAACCATCCTATTAACCAAAGATCAACATTCTAATCTCTCAAAAAAATAGGGTCACTTCAATCTCACATCCATCTTTTCTCAGAAATAACTTAATGAAATTAAAAGCGATCTTTTGTAACAATGGTTAGTTTAGTAAATAAAATTCTCTTTTGCAATAACAATTCGAATTCTAATAACACTTCTAATTCCAACAATAATTCTAATTTAAATGTAAATCTCACTTATAAAAGGTTTCCTCATATACTTAGTTTTACTTCTAATATTATCAAATGTATTAATAATTCTAATATAAAAATAGCTAAATACAATCTTATTACAAATAATTCACTTTTTAGTAATATTAAAGATAAGACACCCATTAGTTTACAATCTAATCTCATCTATTGCATCCCTTGTGCAGAATGCAATCAAGTATATATAGGACAAACCTCCACTTGGCTCAAATCAAGAATTTCTAAACACAAATCGGATTGCAAAAATATGGTAAATAAAAATTCAAATATCAATGCTTTGGCTCAACATTCACAAATTCACAATCATACTGTGACGATTGCGGTGCCAGTCCGTCTGATGCGTCATCGCCGACGCGTCTTAGACGAGAAGCTTCGGACGCTTCGACATCACGTCAGCGATGGAACCAATCTGAGACTTTTTGTCGCGCATGTCCCAGATAAACAACCCCGGCTATAAAACACGCGGCCGGTGAGTTCGAATTAATTCGGCATCTAACAGTTCAGTATTGAAGTCGCGTTATAAACTTTCGCTCGGCTGTTAACATAAATTACGTATAAGTTTATAAATAAATTATTGTTTAAGTTAGTGTTAATTCGTTTGTTTCTAAATAAATTTGTTTAACTGTTTCGTGTTTTGTTTTAAATAAAAATTAATAGAACCTTAAAAATCGTTACAATACAATAATGTCAAAATTTTTGACAGAGAAATCAATTATCGAGCACGTTTATTTCTTGAAATGTATCATATAAAAAGATATTCAAATTCTATGAACTTCAGATCTGATGTTCAAAACCTAAATTCATCTTACGAATATTTATTACAATTTTCCAGTAAAAATAATTCTCAGAATTCCATTTCAAATTTACCGCCAACAATTTGATTTCTAGTCCACACATGCGCATTTTAAAATTTTCACTCTGCGAATTGTTGCTCGCCATTTTGTTTCATTTCAAACGTTTGTACGTTTCCTTTAGTAATGTTACGTTTTAATCAAGTTCACTTATTTTAAACTTAAGTGTTTTGGTTGATGTATTGCTGATACTAAATTTAATGTTATGTTGCTAGTGTTTATTGTATAATGTATACATTTTCACTTACAAACAACATTGTTTACAGAACTCTCTGAAAAAGCTAATAAATTTTAGCGAAAGCTTAGCACTGATAAAAGGTTTTTAATCTACTACCTGACCGAATTCCTTGATATTCTCTACTTTCTGTTCTAATTCTGACGGTCGATACTCCTTGTATTTTACTTATTACGGGATATGGCGGTAATAACTGGTTAAAGTTATGTGAGAATAATTGTATATTGTATCAAGATGTGATTCACTATATTATTTTATACACTCTAAACATTTATTGTTATATTTACATTTCCAACACCCCCACTCAAATCGTGCTTTAATGTTGAATGGATTGTAGTCCTTTAATCGAAAATCTTGAATGCTTGATGCCAGGTAGGGCCTTGGTTAGTACATCAGCAATCATCTCTTCGGTGGGTAAGTACAGCGTCCGGCAATAGGTACTGATTATTGACGATTTTGTGAGCGCTGTGGTGTGAGTACCAAAATAATCTGGGGGAAAATATAATGCGAAAATCATTCGGTATGTTACGCAGTTTAAGTAGCCACGAATTCGTAGCCCGTGCAGCAACGTATTTTTTGCGTTACGGCGTTCATTCAAACGGGATCCATAATCGACGTTCAACTCCAATTTTGACGAGAATCTAATGTTCCTCGGCGTGTTAGGATTTCTTCGCGCAACACAACATTTCTGTCTAAAATGTTTAATGCTGTTGCTTGACGCGCTGCTGAGCGCGTTGGACTTCGAGTTACCGTTTGACGTACCCTTTCAATATTTTCTGGCGTACGCACTGCTCTCTGCATACCGCCGTAAATGTTGTATACGTTATCAGTTTGATTAAACCGTCGATACCATTGCAAAATTGTGTTGCGCGAAGGAATCCTACCACGCCGAGAAATATTAGATTTTCGTCGAAATTGGCGTTGAACGTCGATTATGGATCCCGTTTGAATGAACGCTGTAACGTAAAAAATACGTTGCTGCACGGGCCACTAATTCATGGCTACTAAAACTGCATAACACACCGAATGATTTTCTCATTATATTTTCCCCCAGATTATTTTGGTACTCACACCACAGCGCCCAAGAAACCGTCAGTATCTATTGCTGGACCCTGTATAAAAGATTTATCCTTTTATCGCTGTAAACAGTAACATCAATGAGGTGCTCCTGTCCCAATTCTCTGAGAAAACTGGACAGATACATAGCTTCCTTTATTGTATTGGATATTGCCATATATTTCGCCTCGGTTGACGACAGTGCTACCGTCCGCGTCTGCTGTTTTCGAGATTACCAAGATACTGCAGCACCGCAGAGCAGAAAAACGTATCCGTTGTACGAGCGCCTGTCGATCGTACAATTTCCCCAATCAGCATCGGTACAACCTTGCAGTGTTGGACTACTTCGAGAAAAAACTAATTTATAATCTGTCATTCCTCGAAGATAGCGTAACACACGTTTTGCAGCAAGCCAGTGTTGCTTCTGGTAACAAGAATTGAATTGGTTCAGTACACTAACGGCGTGCATAATATGGGGACGGCTCCCTGTTGCGGCGTGCATCAAAATGCCCACCAATTCTCTGTAGGGCTAGTTAATTTTTTCTTCGTCTTCATTGTCTAGATCCCCCCTGATCAATTTTGTACTAGTAGCGAGTGGAGTTCCCACTGGTTTGCAATCATTCATGTCGAAACGTTTCATATTCCTTCAATGCATCCCTTCTGGGAAAGAGAAACTTGTCCGTCATTTGATGAATTTCAATGCCCAAACAATATCTTGAAGGGCCCAAATCCTTGACTTGAAAGCGTTTTTGAGTTTTTCTTTGATTTTAACTTCTTTCTCTTTCTCGCTGCCGACGATCAAGATGTCGTCTAGGTAAATCAATATGTACGTCGACTTGTCATCGTCTACGTAGACGCATGGATCAGCCTCGGTTGGAGTGAATCCGACAGGTGTCCGACAGTTCGAAGCGTTTCATCCAATTTTGTGTGCATAAAAGTGTGATGTATTATCGCGGCCTTAAAATTTCGCACGATTCAATTTCCCGCTGTTTTACAATCGCAAAATTAGAAAATAGTTGGTCGCTACTTTTATTCCGTTATTTCAGTTCTAATACTTTAGTATTTTGCTGTTTTAAAATATAACCAAACAATGTGACTTTTGGTTAAATGTCTTCAGTGTCAAAATTGAGGAAAGAGCCTGTTCCACAAAACTATAATTTAGAGAAATTTTGCTTACTTGATAAAAAATCGTGCGAAATTTTAAGGCCCCGATAGTACATCCAGAATCGAGGCACCACAAAGAGCAAGAGCGATTGGTTTAAAGAGACGGATATAGTGTAGAGGTATTCTTACCGATCCGATGTATAGAGAAGATATGAGCTGTAGGCGAGACAGATATCTTGAGCGGAAAGGGGAGGAGCAAAATTCGGAAATTTCAGGATTTCTGGACAGTTTTTTCTCGGGTTTAAACCAAGCAAATTTCCCGGGAAATCGAGATCGAGAATTCTGGATCAGAAACCCTAATATAAATCACAGATAGGTATGTCTTGTAAATTTTTATTTTTTTAATGATTCATTTAATCCCAGAGTATGATTTTGTCATCAGAACGGGCATTTATAGAATTAATAGTGAAAAATTGCTTCTGTATTGCTTACTCCTTAATTTGCACTTAATTTCTCTAAGTTAAAAAAATTAAAGGCGACAAATTTAAACTGTTTTCAAATATTTTCACTGATATTGTACATTTTAATTTATTACTCCATCCGTAGATGAAATAGACGTTAGACAAGCTTTTTTTTAAATAAATTATGTTATATTTATTAGTTTGTAGTTTTTTAATCATGGTAGAAAACCTAATGACAAGAAAAATTTTGTGTAACAAAATCTAGTGTCCACGTAAATGTAAATTTAAGTAAGCTTTTACAAATATTTTAATAAAAACATGCAGTTGGTTTTTCCACAACACTGTAATTTTAATACAAAAAATAGTTCATTAATACGGGCGAAATGAAGGTAACAAAAATGCAACAGTAATTTTGATCACACTGTATAGACGATATATACAGTGATATACCACTATATATCGTCTAAACAGCTGAAAATAAATATCTTTCTATACTAATAATAATAAATAATTATTTCCTAATCTGAACGTATTGCGTGTCAAACTGTCATGTGCACCTCAGTCTCTAGATAAACGACATCGTCAATGAACTTGAACGTCCTTGGTTTATTTCTGTGACCAGGATAAACTAAAGTAATATTCCGTTTATCGCATTTCCAGCGGAATTTGATTTAAATACATTTATACACGTTGATAATTATTACAGAGCCCCGAAATTCAGTTTCGTATGGACAAGTGAGTACATATGTCCGACTCGGAAGAGATGTTTGCTTTAGTAATTTGTGTGAAACAGGTTCTTTATTACTTATTTCGTAGCGAGTGGGCTGAAATATATTCTTTCAATTAAAACAGGCTTATTCGCGTTTAAGCCAAATCATCCAACTAGACGGGCATAATAATGTCGAGATTAATTGGAGGAGAAGGATAAAAAGTTCTGCGCCACTTTTACAGCTGTTTTGTGTTGTTATGTTCTCATGATATCATCCAGACTTGCTGGGAGTGTTCATTCATTAGTGTTCCCTCTCTATAACGTGTTCTCCCCACTCGATGTTTCATTCATAACGTATATTATACAGTTCTACTACAATTCCGAGAGTCAGCTATTGTGCTCGAAAGTTACTGTGGATGATTGACACTGACGACACGAATATATCTAAAAATTGGAGCTTTTCAATTATCATAATTTACAATTACTAATTTTATTAAAGAAGCACTATCAAATAAATGAACAATTTTTCTATTTGCAGAATGACAAATCTATGCTAGAATGTAAAAATAACCAAAGCTTCGTTATAAATTGAAGCGAAAGAATCTGTTAGGAGTTAGGGATTGCTATTGTATACAGTGACCGCCGAAAAATTCGCATTTTATGGTAAAAATTTTTATTATTGATTTTATTAAAAAGTTTTTGCGTAAATTCTTTGTGCATGTTCGGTAAGCAAATATAAGCAGGGCAGACGCTAAGAAAATTAATAAAATTATTTGGAATTTTTGCACATACTTACTTACATATTGGACAAAATTTTAGTACAATCCGATAATTTTTTACAAAATATATCGCTTGGTACTCAAAGAAAATTTTCTGCGCCGTAATATTTCGAAAAAGAAAACATTTTTCATTTTCTCAGTTTTGTTCAAGATGTGAAACGGTACATGAGCATTTGGCATTTAGCTTTTACGAGTAGTTCATTAGTTTACTTACTAAGTTACTACTTACTTACTAACGATTTTCTCGTTTCAGATGCAAGGCATTTTTACAAAAAATTTTGTGTTGTCCTTTTAGATTTCTTGATAATACAATTCTAATAACCCCAATTTACTCTAAGCAGAGCGAAAATTGCAAGAACTTTTCACTTTTTATTTTAAGATCGTTTTAAACTACCCTATTTCTTGTATGTACAAGATTTGGTTCAATTTTTTGAATAATTTAAATTATGTAGTAAAGTGTAGCAAAATTTGAGTTGCATCAAAAATTATCTAAAAAAAATAGATAAAATAATTAAAAGATGATCTCTTCCCACAATTATTTCATACCCGTAGATATGTATATCGGCAGCTACGCTGCCATCTTCAGTACACTCACACACACTTCCACTGAAAATTTGATCAGGAGAACATTCTCTAAGATTTCATGAAGTGCTTTTAACTTGTGACTGTGTGCGTCCATAGCAAGTACTGTGAGATTGAGGTGCATCAATCGGAGATGTAAGATTCTTCATTGAAAATGAAGTGGCTAAATTTCGTACGACTAACATAAGTATTAGCGGCTGATTATAAACATTTTAAATGATTTTTGGAGCGTATGGAACTTACTAAAGGTACTGCCTTTTCTAACCATACAAAGAAATTGTAGAAACTAAGGAAATTAGAAGCGAAAAAGTAAATACAGCGTGTCGCTAAATTCTGTGGACATGGTTTAACCATAGACTCCTGGGCTCAAAATAAGATGATTTAAGCCAATTTATCTATATCCAAAATTGCTTCGTTAAGTCAGTATTCTGCTTCAAAGTTGTTGAAAAAAAAGTTAATTATTCTTATAACAAAAGAACGCTTGAACCAATTTGTATGATATTTGGCATGAGTATCTACGGGAAGGTAAGTCACATTTTCAGATGGTTTTAGTAATTTGGAGTAGACAGCTAGTGTGGAAAACAGGGTTACCACAGCACAGATTTCGCAATAACTTTTTTGATGTTATGAAGATAACAGATAAGATAACTATGCGAGAATAGCAAATAACAACGATTACTGCTGTCTTGTAAGCTATTTCACACAAGATGGCCAATGCAGATATTAAGCTTGTAATCGCATGATTGTAATTTGCAATCTTTGCGCTATCTTTGCGTACCTAAGTCTTGTTGGCCGTCGGGATTGCGATGGTGTTGTCGAGCTACTTTCCCGCTAATCAGGCCCTAATTAGGGCCAAAACAGAGCTATGCAGAGGATGCTCGCGAACCTCATTGCAGTCCAGCCGACTTGCTGCAAAATTTGCAATTGTGCGAGGACACGATTAATGTCCGCATTGGCATTTTGTGTGAAATAGTTTATAAGACAGCAGTATTCATTGTTATTTTGCAACAATAAGATGACTATGTATTGCTGTGTGAGAAACGTAAGAATCAGTTTATTAATTAGAGATTTAATATCCCCTTGACGTAAACAAATTAAAGAAACAAAAAATCGTCACATAAAATAATTAATTTTCACAAACTAATTATTTGCACGAAGTTAGCTTTTTTCAGAAAGTTTATATTTCGTTGGTTTTTCGCAAAACCTTCCCATTAAAATATTACTCAGTTGTCTTCCGTACTATATGTCGAACAAAAGATCTATTGCTTATTGCTTCTCTCGGATTCCGCGCGTCGGCGGTTTTATCCGGTGGCAACTCCAAAAATGAATGAGACCTCTACTGGAACAAATTTTAAACTACTTGGCGAGTAATAGGTAGGTTCGTTGTAACAGATTAAGTATGTAAATTTTAAAGAACCAAAATTGAACTTCAGAACCTCAAACAATTCATAAAAAACGAGGCATTTTTTTGCGTGGAGTTGCTCGGTACTGTTTCACGACGTAAAAAGAAAACGGTTTACATACAGCTTAAGAGGACTGTGGATCACGTGATCAACTACTCGAGAGGCACCAGTACTCCCCGCGAACCCCGGAAGACTGAAAACACGCCATTCTATAATTGAAATAAGTGATGTTTAGTCCAGTGAGTTCAATAATTGAACGACAAGGATAACATCATCTACACTCGTTTTGTATAAGTTCATATACATCGTATCTAACATAGTGGCAACGTCGCAAAATTAACAGGTGGTATATTAAACCTCTATTCCTATATTCTGAAATAAACGGAGAAAAGTTTTCAGTTATATACGCGCGAAATTCAAAAGTATAAGATTTGAATAAAATTCATTCTTATATCAAAAAAATAAATTGGGAAATACACCAAACGCCAGTAGAAAAATAGTTCATAATTTAATAATATTCATAATTAACAATAAAAGAAGTAAATAACGGCTTAGCTGGGAAGAAAAAGTAACTGTCGACGTACGTTTCGGTCTTATTAGACCTCATCAGGACAGTATAACCAAGGTGTAAGTTGTTGACACTTGGAGATAGAAAACAACAAATGAAGCAACAGACCAGGAGACCGAATGCACATTTGCTGCAGTTACTTTTCCTTGCCAGCTAAGCCGTTATTTACTTCTTTTATTGTTATTTTTTCCTGGCATTAACCCTCCCGTTATTCATAATTAAAACACTTTCTTGTTCGTTGAAATTTATCAAATAATAAATAACTTTTAAAATAAAATAACTTTCCCATCTCTTTTTGCTTATAGGTACTTTAAGCTTTGCTTATATGTACTTTAAGCCAATTAGGTAATAATTTTCTTGATAAACGATTTTCTGATATTTGAAAAACCAAACAGAATTCGATCGACACTAATAAATTTCACTTTGAAATTAAAACATATTAAATTTAACCAAAATGTAATACATAAATGGCTTATTAATTACACTACATAGAAATTATTTCAAATTTAAAATATATTTTTGTTTTAGGAAAAAGTTTTCTTTATCCTATCTTAATAAAAGACAAATAGATTTTCTAAATATTTTAAGGTCCAGTTGTAGGAATGTAACTTTAAATTTAAGAATTTTGTTGTAAGTTTTGATTGTTAGGTCAGAAAGTGATCAGATGATGTCGTGATTTAAACTTTAAATTTAAGCTCAAGCTTAAACCCATACCAACGATTATTTTAACAATTGTTGTTGAGGATTAAAGTTTTGGCTTAAAGTTAAGCTGGAATTGTACAACTGGGCCTTAGACCCAGTTTTACAATCATGGAATAAGGACGGAATAACTGTTCGCCGAATATCCTTTAATGTTCCTCCATATATACGTCATGTTATTCTAATAATAATGCTTATCCGAAGATTGTAAAATCGGGCCTCAGTGGCTTAGAAATTAGACAAAACATCTTCTAATATACAAATAGGAAATACATTGTGCATAATTGTTGCAACTTTTGAAAAATCAAAAATAACATTGTCTTGTAAAAATATTTTACTTAAATATTAAATGTCAAGATATGTTAGTGCAGAAAATGTAAACTTATTTTACAATGAAACAGTTTACAATGTTACAGTTTACTCGCTCACTGAATGATTGTAAACAACAAAAATACAATATTTTAACCTAAAACGAATTTTAGTAAAAAAAAAAAATTTTGGAAAAAAATTATATTAAAAGTTATTCCACTTCAAAATTGCTTAATATTCAAAAAGTTGAGAGTGTCCCGCAAACAGATTACATAAGGAATGCATTGAAACAAGTATTTAACCTACAGGAATACTCAATCGCCGTCACGTGATGTAAGCAATGGGCCCTACAAAATGAAGAAAGGCGTACTATCGATATCTTAAAAGAACTAGAACAATTTTAAAATCCAGCAGCTATGCGTTTCCATTATTTTATTATACAGTGAGAATCTTGTAACGCTGCACATAGACGAAAATTGCATGATCAGATAATACATTTCTGAATCGACATGGTGTCTGGTGTCGCTTTCCTAGTATTTTCTATAAATTTTCTGAAAATGGACGCCAGCAGAATCACCGGAAGATTCCGGTGATTCTGAATATGATATACAGGGATATCCACATAAACCGTTCGTTAAAAGTTTTCAAGGTTGCAGTTCACGTAGATATTTGAAATTTGAGGAGCAAGGGTTTTCCGTAGAGATCTCTTTAAATAAAATAAAATTGTCTTTGTACCACTTCCGGTTGTACCGGAAGTCGCTATCAACTCGCTTATTTTAAATGGAATGCTATATTTTTTATTACGTTTTTGAATTCTACATGTAAAAATATGTTAAGTTGCAATACATTTCCCTATTGATTTTCAAAAAATTATAACACAGCTATGATTGAAGCAATTTTATTTGTAATAGCTGATATTGTAGTTGAAGCTTTAAGGTTCTTAGAAATTCCATAAGCATAATCTATTAAGCTACAGGGTGTCTAAAACGCACCGCTCCCCTCGAAGATATTCAAACACAGAAAAATACTTCTTTTTCAAATGGAACGATCAATATTTTAATACACCATCGTATGTGGAATTAAATGCTGTGTCGAACTATACTAGCTTTCCCTATACCTAACTTTAACAGTTTTTCAGTTATAAGATATTTTTGGTTTTGGTCTGCTGCTCAAAAATGATGCATTTTAGAGATAGGGAAATGTATTGCAATTTAACGTATTTTTAATAAGTTTCACAGGCCTCATAAATCTGCCCGAATAACCTTTTTGGTTTGTTGTCGCTTAGATTTTGTATACATTTTGTTGCGTTAAAATTGCAAATAAATGTTCAATTTGGGTAAAGAGAATTTGGGTAAAGATCAAATTACATTGCGAGATGAAGCATTTCGCTTTAGTCTGGTCTCTTTCAAACAAGCACCAGGTACTTTTAAAATTTCAGCCTGGGAACTTGTAAAGATAAAATTATGAAGGGGTTCATTTGCAACAGACCACCCACGAGCTTGTATCTGATAAGCTAATGTGGGGTTGCTTGATACATGCTGAGCATCTGGAATAGGCGTGGGTTGAAATTCGAAGCAACGATTGTCATTGGTCGAGATTCAAAATTGATCTTAATAAGTCCGTGGGGTGTGTTTAATTTTTACTTGGAAAGGACGGGGGGGGGGGGGCGAAAAACGGACAGACACGTTCGAGGCTCTCTAAGGGGCGGTTGGATATTTTAAAATCTGACTTAGCGGTTTTTTTTCTGTAGCGCTTGCAGTCATTTACTCATTTTTATAGATAAATCATTTATTTCGGTACGGTTAAAATACAGTGTGTTAAGCAAGGGCAATTAAAAATCAAACACGTGCGCGTCGCGATGCGAGTGCTTAAATCAGGGTGTGAAGTGCGCGAGTGTTCCACGGAATAAGCGTTTTTAGGTAATTTACATTTATTTGTACTTCTTCTTCCCACCTTTGGTGGTATCAATTGAGTAGGAATAATTTAATTTGCATTAGTTAGTGGCTAAAGAGTCAGTAAAGTTCATATTATTATTTTTACAAACTATTTTTATTTACATTTGAAGCGAGTATTAAGACTCACTAGTAACATTAACCATAGAAAAATTTGTTGGTCATTTTTTCTTTAATTATTAGGCCAGTTCCGTGTTTTAACCAACCAGCAGCAATTAACTATTCCCCAAATCTACCTGGGAATTCAATACAGTGTACTCTTAGAAATAGTTCTACCCTTGGGATATTCTCAGGCAAGTTGGATACACGCTAACGGTTGTTTTTCGATTTGTACAGGGAAGTCGCCGATCTAAATCACTGGTGTGAGGCAATTATATCTGCTGCTGAAACCAAGTGCGCTAGCACAATCTAAACTAGGAAGTCAAGGCCAATTAATTGTCGTTACGAATTTCGTGAAATTACGAGGCCGATCAATTTGAACTACATATTCATAGCAATTTTCTTAACAAAGTTGTCTCACCCAGTGTGTGAACCTAATTGTGGATTTGCCGAGAGACTGAAATGGCCATAAACACCCATAGCGTAGTGTCGAAAAACAGTCAAATATGGGTTCTTGCGCAATAAATTAGTTAGATAGGTTTAGCCGACGAAAAAACGAGGAAAAAAGAGATTTGAAAAAACGTGCCACAGAGCCACTCTCTCAAGGCGATGGGAAGTAGCTGGGAGGGACTCTACCCATTCGACCTTAATTAATTAGTTTAGCTAGTGTTAGGGTTTGTCCATCACCTCCAAAAAGAGTCCCTGAAAAACTGGTGATTGCTATTGATTGTCCTGCAAATTGATCGCCGAGGACGGCATTTTGTATCACATGCTTCTCCAGAACATCTGATTAATTAATTAATTAATTCCATTAATTAAGTACACTGTAGGCCCACTGTGTCACACTGTGCGTTGGTTGATTGAACAGAACAAGTCTTAGAGTACGATCTGAAGTGACAAACACTAGTACCAAGACCAGATCTAAGTTGAAATTCAATTAATTGTTCATCTAATTAAGGAGTAGAGCTCTCCAACAAATATCTGTGTAGACATTAACCCACCAACGCAACGGTGTGATTTGAAAGAAAGTAGACCGCGTCGATATTCGAAAATGAAACCTGTTAAGCGAGTTATACTGTACTTTCTGAGAACGTTTAACGTAATTAGCTCCTTTGTTCTCTCGACTTATCTCTCGACGCACCAAGAAGAACCGCGTTATCACAACGTAAATCTAGATTAGCAGCGATCATGAGCCGTATTTAAAGGTATTATTATTTATAGCGGATTCTCCGAAGGGTCATTCAACTGTAAACAGAATATAGGCCAGTAAAATTAACCTTTTAGCGCCTGCGGTAAGTCCTTAGGCACTTAGAAGGTAGTCGACCGTCCGGAAGGGACCCTCTAGGAATGCATGCATTTATCGTAGTAAAGTTTGGATGACACTTCTCGGAATTCGTCGAGACTAAGGTCTCAGTCCAGCTGTTTTAAATTGACAATAAATTTAAGTTGTGTTTGTTTGGACATTTTATTAAGTATTTACTCGTAAGTTCTACAAAGATAGTAAAGTAAAGTAAACAAAGATTTTAAACGGGCGCGTTAGATAATACGCATAAGATCCTACAACTTTTGTATTTAAAGTTTTTCTCTATCTCCTACAATAAAATCTCTAGGTGGAGTGCAAAATATGAAAAATATTCCTAAATATCCGGCGTTTGCTCATAAATTCAGATACAGTTAAATTAAATGATAACACTCTCAGAATTTTGGAACGGTAAAGGTAACTTAAAAGCAAAGCAGCAAGTTGGAACGCACCCAGTTTTACGATGACAACGTTGCCAAACTTATTTGACATGAGTTGGACTTTCTTCAACCTTAAGATGGCAGCACATTATATAGCAAATATTTATATTACGTATTTTTCATTTTGCACGTAGGAACATTTTCTTTAATTATTGACTTTTCCACGTTTATAATATTATTACAGACTGATCTACTTTTAGAATTTTTAAATCGAACGCATTTTAGAAGCAGCATTTGAAAAATAAATGTTTGTCAATATGCCGGGCCTCAATAGTGCTCTTAAAGAGGTTATGTATGGAAAATATTACTCGCTTTCCAACATGTCTGTTTATAATTTTCCTAATATTTATAATTCTATCTTATTTTCTATGTATTTACACTTTAAAAAATCTAAATAATTTATTTAGTTTTAATAGTTAATTTTAAATGGATTATTTCTAAAAATATTTACTTAAAATTAAGAACTTTGGAAAAACAAACTTGAATTAAAGAATTTTTTAAATAAATCTTCTAAAATACGTTTAATACACTATCCTTTGATTTTATTATTTTCAAGCTTTTTTTTTATTTTAAAGACATTTTCAAAGAAATACGTATGGTTCATCAACACCGCAGTATGTACGTGTGATTCTGCACATAATTAATAGTAAAGTTCTCGAATTGTGGAAAGAAAGCAAGAGCAAAGGTAGTTTTACTGTAACGTATCAGAGGGTCCTTTTTTCTTCCATATTTTCTTTATATTTTTGCTTTGATTTTTTGAATTCCTAAAGGTTTAGTTTTCTTTAAAATCCTCTGACCTTTATCTTTGTTTTCTCTTTGGCCATTTTGTTTTCTTTTTACCACCTACCTCTTTCCATGTTACCTACGTTTTATTGGTTTGCTGTTTTATTGCCTCTCGCTTTTTCGCTTTTGTGTTACTTTCACTTACGAAATTTTTCATTATTTTAATGATAAAAGAAGTAATTTTAATTTTCCAGTTATATTAAAAAAACACTTACAATAAAACTAAATTATTATTAATTTAAAATAGCAGTAAATCTATCATGATACTTTTCTTGTAATTTTACGGACAACGATTTATCGCGGAATTTGCATATGTTTGCTGTATTTCATTCAATATTTATTTTTCAAACCGTGTTTTAAAGAAAACATTCAAATATTAAATAATTTGTTAAACATGAACCTGCGATCATCGTCAATACGTGAAGTCATTAGGAATACACAGTCTTGAAAAATAAGAGTTCGAAGTTTTTTTCTATAATTTTTATTTTTTATACACAACCGCATAATGGGCAGAATCGCGAATCTAGCCGGACAAAACTCGAAAAATTAAGTAAGAAATATTTCTAATTTATTGTTCTAATATTGTTGCCAAATGTCGGAAGATGATTAACGTGTGATTAACGTGTACCTCACTACTTACTGGGTCCGTTCTCTGCTTATAAAATGTATTGACAAACCTTTTAAGTCCGCACTTGTAAAAACAGTTAAAGTTGGGCACGGTAATATGCGTTTTCTGAGTGCTGTGTTTTGGTTTAAGTTGCGATATTAATTTTTTTTTCAAAATGAATGATGAATCTAGTGCTGAGTATCGACGTTTAAAATTTCGAAAATCCTAATTTTAGCTTAAAAATCTAATTTTATTAGTACTTATAAAATATAATTTCATGTTTGAACAGCTCTATAACACATGTGGAACAAAGTGGCACTTTCTTTTCAATAATGTGTCATGTGCAAACTTATAAAGTTCAGCTTCATTTTTGTTTCAAAGTGCGGAAATGTGCTGAAATAAAATTATGATTTTCTTTTGTTCCCAAGGTACACTGAATGAAAGAATACGGACAGGGAATTATATGAATTACTAAGAGGAGATTGGACGAAGGAAATATCGCTCTCAGACTTTGTTATACATAAACTACGAGTATATCTAGAAGAATATACAAGTACAAACATATTATATTGGTTTTAATAGCCTTAAGAGGTTTCACGAGTAGTAGAAATTTTATAAAAATAATATTTTATAATAGCATGCTAAAAAGTCTCAGTTTTGAGATTTTCGTTCACAAGAAGCAATATAACCTAAAGAAAATAATGTGTCATATCCGAAAATAGGGTAATGTGATGATATGTAATAAAATAATACGTCCCAACTTTTTCTCGATATTTTATGTTATGACGACCGGTTTCGGTTTAAAGAACCATCATCAGGTCGACAACGTCAATGTTGAAATATTAATATTAAACACATAAAAATTCTGGTGAAGAGGAGAAGAGACAAAATATCGTGTATAGTGCTTGAGATCTGCTATCAAACTTAGTTTGACCTGATGATGGTTCTTTAAACCGAAACCGGTTGTCATAACATAAAATATCGAGAAAAAGTTGGGACGTATTATTTTATTACATATAAAGAAAATAAGTTTTAAAAATAAAAAATAATTTTGTCCGGTGATTCCGCCCACTGTGAACCGGTTTCGTCGGCACTACGGACATTATCAAGTATTCATTAATTATTTCATTATTATTATTATTCCTGACATCAAAATAATGCGATGTAGCTAAACTCACTTAATACAAAAGTTTATAATAAAGGAGATGCAAGGCGTTAAAATCTAAATTTTAATTTTAATTTTTTCGAATAAGTTTTAAAATTTTTGACATATTGCCTTAAAAAATTCCCATATGAGGGTTTCTTGAACCGCGAAATAATAATATGGTCTTAATTTTGATACAGCGGATAGAGGGCACTACGTACGGTATCATTTTTGCTTTTAAAATACCTACTTATGGAACTTTTAATAAAAGATTATTTCCCTATTTTTTTTTTAATCAATTAGTTATACCTGTTTCGTAACGCTAAAGTTAACCGTTTCCGAGATATTTGCTAGTTTAGTTTTGAATGCGACGTGGTTTTTATGATAACATACTGCTCTGTTATTTTGATTTTTAATTTTATTCACCCTGTATATATATTAGGTTAAGTTATTATTTTTGTAATAATAATTGAAAATAAAATGTAAAACTACTGTACTTACTATACCTCGGCATGTTCCGGAACACTTAATTTTAATAGTAATTTTATTTACACAAATAACTAATCCACATTTCTGTTTGATTTAGAAAATGTCAAACGATATACTTCAAGGGACGCTTTCTCCCACAACAGAGAGCTGGTTCAACCAGAAGTTCCAGGAGATACTCCAGGATGCTCAGGAATGTTTGGACGATAAACTCAAACAACATGAGTCATGTTCCGAGACATCCAAGGTTGAAATGCTGTCCTCCGAGTTTAAAAACCTGAACGAACCGACCTGTCATTGTGGAAGACGTTTCAAGTTCATCAGATACGCTAGAAGAGGCAATCCAAAGCAAACTTCGAGCCTACTTCTACAAAAAGAACCAAAACCAAAAACTTACCGCAGGTGAGAATTAAATTAAATTATGTCTTTAAAATATTACCTTCCAAGGCGTACTATTTTAAGAATTATTTAGTAAATAAACATTGGTATTCGCGGGAAGTGCATAGAAACAACAGCTTTTTTGTTGGCGGACACAATATGGTGTGCGTTGAAACAAGAGAACATCGAAATTGTTTTCAAATTGTCATGTTTTATGGCAAAAATTTTGAGAAAAAAAATATTGGAAATGAAATGAAATTATAATAATACTTTAATTTTCGGTTAAATGACGAACCATGATTACTCGACTTGAAAAAACTTTGTTTAAATGACAAGAATGGCAAGTTTTCTTTTATTGTAGGTACCATTTTGGTTTTGTTGAAAATGTCACGCCTACTTCATTTATGATTCATTCATTTTCAATAATTTTTTTCTCAAAATTTTTCCCATGAAACATAATAAATTTTTGATGTGATTGGATAGAGAATTCAATGAGATATCAGAATCAAGAAAAAAAAATTGGTGGTTGCTATTTAAAAAAATGTCGATGACGTCATTACTCTAAAACAAATGACTATCAAAAATTGATTTTCACTTGAAAATTTATGCTTTTTAAAAACAAAATTTACCTATTCACATATTAATTAAAATTAGAAGCGGGTATTTACTCAAGCATTTTACTTGTTTTGAGTAAAATGTCAATTTTCTAAGTATACTAATCTCAGTTATTTAATTTACACTTAGTGCAAAATTGCAAGACATCTTAGAATTATTTTATCGTTTCTACAGTTTTCAAAGGTTTTGTATTCATTTTGGAAAATCAGTATTTAATTTTGTTAGTTGTTGTTGTAATTAATATTCAAATATGATTAATAAATATTTCGTCAATAATGTGTAGAGGGCACTTATAAAACAAAAGTTGAACTTAAGTACAAGAAATCGTTTCAATTGTATGAAACGTAGTTAACCACACGATCAAGTTAATTGTATGTTTAAGCAATATCACTGGACTGGAAGAAACTTAACAATACTTAAAAATACCAAGCAAAATTATTTCTTTCGTTACTGTTTAACATATCACAAGTCTTAATAATGGAATTAAGTAATCATGTATTTAACAATATTTTATTCGACCAGGACTTAAAACTTAGCAAATTGACATTTTATTCAAAACAAGTAAAATGTTTGATTTTTTTTTTCTGATTTTAATTAATATGTTCAAATTCAGAAATTATGAAATAATATTAAGTCAACTGTGGGAGTAATCAAGTGTCGCGCACTCTATAACGAAAAAAGAACAGGATTCAATGATTGCGGTAACTTAAATAACATGCTAAGATAGTACGAAAGAGGTGCCATAACTAGCTGCTATTTGTTACTGATTGCCAGGAAATGATGAATTGATGATCGACTTGTTGACCTTCCGCTATGGTATACATTTAAAGCAAATTTTTAATAGCAGTTTTTTTTACGCGCACTTAGGAAGATGAATGGAATATCGTGTTGTTATTCAAAATATTTAAGAATAATGTTTCTAGACATGTAGAATTCTTTAATTTCTTTTATTGCGCGATTGAGTTGAGATTATTGCGTGATTGGTACTGGGTTATCTCCCACCTTTTTCTATTTTTCACTTAATAAGACTCAGACTGTTGTTTCAAATTACTTGGTATTTCTTAATATTACATCCAGTGCAAATGTTATCCTGTGTAAAACAATAATATTTTTTGTAAGTTTGAGACAGGAAAGTATTCAGTAATTAAATACAGCATAAATTATTAAGCGTACATACTTGTGGTTATTTAATCATCCGGTATTTCTGATATAGCCGATTGAGTTCAGTTTATTATCGCGCTGTGCGGTTTTGTGTAGGCCGTAATGTATCGCTAATGTACTTTTTCCACACAGGACATAGAAATGTTAGTGAACAAGTGAACGGGACTCGATTAAAATAATTGCAACCAATGTGCACTGTGTTATTTATTTCTAATATTGTTTTCATAAGAGAAGAGCTCTGCGTCATAACTAAAACGAGTCTGGCGGTACATCATCAGACATAAAAAGCATAACTCTATCCTTTTTTCTTATTCACCGTTGACAAAGGAATAATACTGAAACATTTGTCGGTTGTAACTCGGTGATGATGACGCACAGTTCAAGTTCCGTGAATTTCATAATATTAATCGAATTCCTCTAAAAGAATTGATAGTATAAATAACTGATATTTTCATGCATGCAAAAATTCAGTTCAGAATTGCATTCGAAAAAAGAAAAAAAGGTTAAGCGAACATCCTGTGTTAGGCGCACCCCAAATCACAATAATACATTTCGCCGCCCTGTTATGACTCACTGTACTAATAAAGTTAACATGTTATCTCGATAATTAACATACAATACGAAACCTGCAAGTTTTTATCAAATATTATGTATCCCACAGCACACATATGCGGTTTAAAACAAATCGAGCATTTAAATTTTAAATGGACGCTCGTACCTCATTATGTTTTTACTTTTACGCTCACGACGTTTCGGCATTGAAAACAAGGTGCAAAGTTCAATATCAAGGTGAATGAAAACAATCAAACAGATGTAAATTTGCATTTGAAAAACAATCATAAATTACTTAATAAATTGCAGGAGATTATAACCACATTATAACGTTAATTTTATAAATGCTTTAGCCAATAGTTTTGTTGTTACTAACAGAAATATAAAATTTTACTTCATTTTTTTAAATGAAGTAAAAATGTGAAAATGTAAATACCTGTTACGTGTGGAAACATAATTTTTTTATATAAAAATTCATTCATTACTTTTAATATTATCGATCTTTAACAAGTAAGTTATTAATTATTATCAGCCACAAATGAAATTTAATCGACTCAAAGTATATAAAAATCATCCTGTTCAATTTTATGTGCTATTTGTAATTCTCGTGTGTCGCAATTTTTATTTATTACAGTCAACTAATTCATGCGGGTTCTTTATGCCAATATATTATTAAAAATATAATTACTCGCTTGTCTAAAAACAAACATCTCTAGCAATGCAACGATATGGATATATTTTCAACGCCCCTAGAAACTCAGCAAGTGTAAATTAATCTCTTTTGAAAAAGAAACAGATTATTATCGAGTAAGGCCCGGTCTATTCATCTCTCAGTAAGAGGCCAGTAAGATACTGGATAAATTAAAGATAGGCAAATGCATTGCGCTAATCGTCAAATAATAACTTGGCACTTTACTGAGAGATGAATAAACCGGGCCTAAGTAATATATTTCACGAAACACGAGTTCTTAACCGGTCCGGGCAATATTTCAATTAATGCAACTTTTTCTCGCTTCGGCGCTAGTTACTAAATAAAAAACACCATAAATAATGAAAAAAAAGCACAAGAAAATTATATTTGAGCAAGAAAATACGAACCCTGTGTCAAAAGCATACACCTACGTTCCTTTGGTAAAGAAAGTTAATAAATTACTCACTGGTAGATTATTTTTCTAGAATAATAATAATAAATTAATATAAATTAAACATTTTTAAATAAAAGTTTTGATATTTAAATTCTAATAAAGATTTTATTTTTAAAAATCAGTTATACCAGCTAGGCGAATACTTTTGTACACGAGGAGGGCTCGTACAACTGTACTTGCCATAAATTGCGTGAGCTTGACATTAATTGAAAATGACGCTGTGAAATGACGTTCAGGATATAATTCGCTTCCGAATTTTTAGGTAAGTGGCGCCAGTGGAGAAACACTTAAACTAATAAATTGCGCAGGCCGGATAAAGACACGGTGTTTCGTAAAATCTAATAGGTCGTGGTATATTTACTACGTTCCGCAAACATATTGTTCGCTTTGACAAAGCGAACAATTTGTTTGCGAAACTAGTTTAATACTTATCACTAGTAAGAACTGCACCAAACTCTTTTCTATTGTTTTAACACGAATGGAAAGATTCTCGCCGTGAACACACGAGATGGTTCTCAGAAGTGAAACGTAAAAGCTTTTTAAGGGTCCATTCATGTAGTACTGCACCTCATTCACAAGTTCAAGCAAGTTTGTTTAGTAGTTACCTGAAGTATGTCGAAAAGAAAGTTGATAACAAATTTTTCAAACATTTGACCAGCTCTAAAATATATGTGTTTCTTCTAACAACGTGAAGGATTAGTAAAATAACTTATTTTGAATGACGGTGTTGAAAACAGTACTTGTATAAAAATGTCAAATATTTTTTATGAATTAAAAACTCTGTATATTTTTATTTTATAAGTACTAGTAGCTAAAAAAAATACTTGGTTGACAACGGTTAATTTTTTATATCAACTAAATTAGAAAAATACAATATTCAAGTTTTAAGTTATGATTTCTCTTTATTGTTTAAAATCAAAATATTTTTGAATTGATCTTTACGAGTAATAGTAACATTTTCCATGTGTGTTTGCACAGAAACAAGTGAAACTTAAAAATTAAATTTTCTCAAAAAATTTAAATGGGACGCCCTATTTATTTTGATAATATATAGCTCATCAATCTCTACTTCGTTCGTCATTACTGAATTGTTATTGTTACCATTATAAATTTTTAAATTTACAAGAAAGAACGAGAGTTTTCTTCACAGCTCACCATATTTTTCTTTACACTGTTATTTTCAAATAAGTGCGCCGCGGCGTGACTATTTTCTGACCTATAATTGTGTCGTGAAAAACAAATAGCAACTAATACTGCTGTCCCCATGAGTTATCACTAAACGCCGGGGATTTGATGGATTTTACGGTGAATGACCTAATTCGAGCGCAAAAACTAAACAAAATACGTAAACAACAGTCAGTGGCGGATGTCGCCTGGCGCACGCTAACTGAAAGAAAAGTAAATATTCGCATGTAACTTTACGTACGATCGAGCGCGCGCCGCACCTGACTAAGCGATCGAACTTTGGACCCCACCGTTTCCCCGGCCCGTGGTTATCACGCACGAGATGGCGGTCACTGCGGACAAAGCGTGTGATCGCAAACATGCAAAATTGTTGGTTGCAAGACGGCAAGATTGCAATGGGGCCCCCAAGCTGTATAGCAGTGTCACGATAGAATAATTATAATTATGATCTAGTATAAGTTTAATCGGAAATTGCACAGTTTTACAATTAATGCGTAATAGCGCTCTCATTTCGAAACCACAGGTTCAGCATTAACTCATTTGGGTCACAGCGCAGAAGTATAATAATTCCATCGCGTAACCATTGTCATGTAATTATTGTTTATAAATATTGTCCGAGTTACGTTACTATTTATGTTCCAATTAAGAAATCATGATGCATACAATTCGCTGTAAACATTGTACTTTAAACTTTAATGCAAGCAAGAAATTGATATAAAAACCCGGGCTGGATGTTGGAAGGCAGTCGGTTCGCCGATTCACAAGAAGAGGTGCGTCGCCTACATCTCTACCGAACAACCAACAACTACGCCGTCTCATCAACCCCCAAGGCAGCCACCAAGGATCCACGAGCCACCGCCGCGCCGAGTACTTCTGGACAGGCATTTCCCCGCATCGATATTAGATTAACTAAGAACCGAATAAAGAAGGTATATTTTTGTATCTTAGTGTTTCGAAGCTCTACCTACGCCCCTAAACAGCTAGCGTGACAACCCTACGTGATTGGGAGGAAGCGCTAAACGTGACATGGTGGAGGCGCCAAAGGTTCCAAATTAAGGGGATGCCAGGTCCATACAAAACAAGATCGAACTCAGCAAAAGAATCGCCGTTTCATCCATCTCACCGCAGTACAGAATTTGGCTGTGAAGAAGTGCAAGGGCAAGCAATTTTCAATCCGAGGTTATCTTTGTCCAGATCACCTCCACAACCACCAAGGAAGAAACTACAAGAGGAAGTTGATTATAACATCGGCGATAAGTTCGAGACAACTCTAACTGAAAATTTGCTAGGTAGAAAACAAGTTTTAGGAATTTTTACAATTACGAAGAATAGTGAGCACACAGCAGCCGTCGACAGAAGTCAGAAATTACCGGAGAACAACACGAATAAACCGCAAGGGGAAGCAATTACTGGACCACCGATTAAGGAAATGGCCAACACAACAATTTTAGAAGCACTCACATCAGATAGGACTCCAGCCACCCCTAAGTTTATCTCACCGCCAATCTTCAATCCAGCTTCTCATAATATATTAAATTTTTTACATACGTACGAACGAACAGCTGTAGCAAATGGTTGGGACAATTCCCACAAAATATATTATTTACTATCATTTTTAGAAGGAGCAGCCCGAGTGTGGTACGTGAGATGCACCGGAAACAGAACAAACTCGGCCAAAACATGAGAGCAGCTAAAAGAAGACGTGATGTCTTCTTTTAGCTGCTCCTATGTTTTGGGAGGAATTCGGGGGAGAGCAATCTATACGAAAATGGTCCATGAAACTAAGAAAGAGGACACAAGGGCTTAACGAAGGTATTAAATCATACTACTACGATTTACTCGCTCTGGTATACGAGGTAATACCGGACATTAAAGATTCCGTATTTCAGGAAATTTTTGAAACAGGACTACACAAAAAATATTCGCACAGCTAGTATATCTTATTAGTAAGCCAATCATGTCTGCAGATGAACTGAGAGACGTGGTACTAAGAGTTAGTTATTTAGAAGATCAGAACATTCAAGAAACGAATCTCTTGACAACAACAAGAATGAACGGATTCTTTCCAAGATCTCGAACAACAGACGTATGGCCCATATATTATAATTGCAGGAAACCAGGCCACTATGCGAGGAGCTGTCAGCAGGGACTAAGTACACGCCAGAGGGAAAATGAGCAACCTAGGTATGGAAAAAATGTTTATAATTTACCTAGGAATAATCACAATAATAATCAATACCGGCGTCAAAGTGAGCAACATCAAGGGCAACAGCGGAATGTGCAACCTCAAAATAATGAGCAAATAAGTAGATTCGGCGGTCGATGGAACAATCATACAAATATCCATCAAAACAGGAAACAAGAGCTTCAAAGAAGAAACCCAAACTAAGGAAGGTCACGGCATGCCCACTCGTGGAACCCTTAGGAAGAGAAGGGCAAATATCAATTTTATGTATTATTGGAAAATTAGACGTTAAGAAAGAAAAAATTATTTTAAATACAGAATCAACACTAAATATTATCAAAAAAGCTTTTGTGACTACACCAATTACACCATCAAACAAAACACTACTCACAGCAGGAGGTAACCATGTCCCAGTGTTAGGAGAGGTAGAAATTCCTATCAGCATCAAAGGTAATCTATTCAAAACAAAAGCTTTAGTAGTATCAGAATTACCGCATCCAATGGTTGGCATTAAATTCCTAAAGGACCATAGAGCGAAAAAGATTTAATTAAAAATACTGTCGAATTAACAATCTCCCAGAAGATGATCTCAGTTTCCATCGCTTCACAACTTCTACTACGGAATCACGGAAAGAAAATTCAACTCAAGGAAAAGTAAAACAAAAATCAAGCAAAAAGAAGAGGAGATACAATTGCCAAGGGATACGAGGTCAAGTGTTTAAGAACTCGCGTGTGTTCATCGAGTTTAAGCGCGGGAAATAAGACGAAACTGCAATCATTTTTTGTAAATTTCGCTAGATATTTTTCAACTTTTGTAAATTTACATTCAGTTATAAGCAATACACAGACTGATTTAGATGTCTGTCATCATCATGTTTAATAAATCAGTTTACTTCAAACGATATAATTAAAATTTAGTTATTAAAAATAAAAATTTACACGGATAAGAACTACAGTTTAAAAAAATTATAAAACATTATATTAAAATTTTATGAAATATCACATGCTTACATTACTTAAAACAGATAAGAACAGTGAGAATATGGCGCGTGGTGCTGAATGCTGTTGTGTGCCTCCTGCAAGTTTCTCAAATTTTCTAAATATTTCGAACGTTTTTGCATTTCATCGTTATGCTCATCTGTAGTTACATTAGTGCTTGTGATATCCAATCACGACAATGGTTCTAACAAAGAGTCAAAAAGAAGAATATGTAGATTTAATAAAAGAGGTCATGCACATCAGTAAGGCCGGACGAGGAGATGGCGATGACAGTTTCTCAGGGCAGGACTAAAGGCGGATTCATGCTCGTACGCAGAATATTATGTTGCAGAATTCAACGGGTGCGCAGAAGTATCCACCTATGCTATTTTATGCAACCGTTCTAGTTCACGCGCAGAAATTTGTGACGCAGTAGGCAGCGCGTTTCAATAGGTATTGATGACGCGGAAGTTCGCAGAAGTTTAACTTTCTACGCGCATTTACGTTGTTGTGGTTCATCATAACCAGATTGCGGAAGTTTAGGCATTTGCCTTTTCTATTTGCTAGACACTACTTTGATAGGACCTAGTTATAAATACGTTTCACGTAGTTACTGTTTAAATGGTAAAGTTTTATAATGCCTATTTTTGCCTATTCATGCATAAATGCCTATTTCAGATAAAAATGCCTATAATGTGCCTTTTTTATTAAAAATTCTCAGGATCAATTTTGAAGTTGCAGAAAATTAGAATAAAAATGATTAACGGCTGTATCTAACCGTAATTGGTGTATAAAAATATTATGACTGCGACAATTTTTTAGAACTTTGTACATACATACTCTGTTGATTCCCACCTGAAGAGAATTGCGGCTTTTTGTTGAAAATGTCGAAACAACTAGCGAACATTGGTACATAACCTTTCTTTCTTCAAATATTTTCTTTGACATAAGCCGAACTGGATGGGCCGTCGCGTCGATCATTTGATTTTTATTTAATCAGTTGGCTTTAATAAAAAAAATATATATTAAAACCGAATGCCTCTTCTTTCACCCCTGAATTGTACATTTTCCCACGCATGAAATTTATGCGTCATACTTATTCTTTAATTCTGTAAACGATTCTAAACAGATAACTTTTCTGGTTACAGTATTAAGTGATAAAAGGATGAATTTAGAAATAATTTTAGTTATTTATTGTAAATCAAATTACCAATAAATAAGAAACATTAAATTTAACGTTCTACTGTAGTATTATAAAATTTTTGTGCAAATCGGTTTTGATTGCAGCGGATTCCCCGAGCAGGCTCTGTACAGCTGTTTCAGGCCTAGTTGGGCCTTCGTCAGCAGAACCGTAGCCCGAGAACTCCACTACTTAAATGCTACCTAAATGTCTATAGTATTATACGTATGTACGCATATTAAAAATTCAAATTAATAAAATAAGTTTAAAATTTACTCGATTTTTTTATTGTAATCAATTCTATTGTATAAATATTTTGGAGACTATTTATACTTTATTTGTGCCTATTTTGCATATATATGAGCCTTTTTTAGGCGCCTAGAATTGAATTTTTTAGTGCCTAAACTTCCGCAGTCTAATCAACCTAAAACGATGGCTGTGGATGAATTTCAATTAATTAATTATGCAAAAATGGTACTGAATATACGTGCACTATACATGTCAAAGTTAAATTAAAAGGCAGAACACTGTCTATCATCAGTTTAATTACCTTTTAACGCTTAGTATTTATGTAAAATTGCGTACGAACGAAAACCCGCAATGGTTCTCTATTTATACTATTTACAAATCTGCAGCCGAGTACAACATCAAAACGCGCGTAGTTCTACGACACCACCAATTCGCGTACCAGCATGAATCCGCCTCTCTCAAAACCGGAATCGATGTTATCAATCAAAAATTGGACGGTATCGTCAACAGTCTACCTTAGAAAACAAAGTAGCCAAACTTGAAAATGAAAACGAGGTTCTTCGTCTAAAGGTATCAACTCAAACAGTACTCACGATGCAGTTGCATCAGAATATTCGGTCTTCTAGAAGAGAAGGATGAAGATATCACCGCGAAGGTTCTTCATGTTCTATCTAACTCAATACAGTTACAAATTGGAAGGAACTAAAGACTTCTGTCATAGAGTTGGAAGCCCACCGCAACACGAGTCAGGTCCTAAGAAGAAAAATTGGCCTCTCATCGTCAAGTTCACGACTCATAAATTTTGCCGCGCTGCTTATGTCGGAAAAAAAAAATTTAAAGGGCTCAAAAATTACTGTTAGAGAGAATCTGACAAAATTCAGAGTTCATTACTAAAACAATCATCAGCTGATTTTGGGTTTAGAAATATACAAGGTTAAAGGATATTCCCCAGTAAAGAAGAAAAAATTATACATGGCAAATGAACAGCCTTGCTCGAATCCTGGCAGTGTTATCACTCCGATTCGACTGAGTGATCGAATCTAGGTCATCGACATCCTATTAGTCCCCGATTTGCAATACTTCCTCATTCTTGGAGCTGATTTTTGGAAGTTAATGGGCATCATCCCAGATTTACGATCAGATAACTGGTGTTTTGGAAGTGCGAATGTTGATTCTATCGAGCATGTTACTTCCTAGGGACATCTGATGAACTGCCAACAGGAACAGCTGAGTGAACTAGCCGAAAAACGGTTCGCTAATTCCAACACTGGTCCAACAGGCTGCACAAAGTTGGTCGAACATGTCATTCAAACCGATAGTCCACTGATCAAACAAAGGTATTATCCAATCTCCCCTGCAAGACAAGGAACTCAATTCAAAGCTGGAGCGAGGCATCGTTGAGAGATCGCAAAGTGCATGCATAGTCTTCTCCGATTTTACTTGTTCCCAAGAAAGACGGTTCCATTGTTTCTGTGTCGAATGTCGTAAGTTAAATCAGGTTACGACCAAGGACGCTTATCCATTACTTATCCATTATTTTAGCCTTGACAAACTAAGAGATACCAAATTCCTCTCGTCACTTGACATCGAGTCAGCATATAGACAAATCCCAGGCGCTGAAGATTCTCGACAGTACACGGCATTTACGGTGTCCAACCCTGGTTTGTTTTAGTTTCAAAGGATGCTGTTTGGTCTCACAATTCGCTAGCGAAGGCAAAGGTTTATTGATCGTGTTATTGTTGCTGACCTTGAACCACATGTCTTCATCTATCTTGACGATATTATTATCGTAACTCAGACTTTTGAGAAACATCTCGAAGTCCTCGAGGAAGTTCAAAAATGTCACTTTTGCCTAACCGAAATGAAATATCTGGGGCATGTTGTCAATCGTCATGACCTCAATGTTGATCCTGAGAATGTACGAGCTATCTTGGAAATGCCAAAACCCAAAACTGTCACCTAGGTCCGACGTTTGATAGGTACTGCTTCTTGGTATCGCAGATTCATTCCGGACTTTTCTTTTATTGCCGCCCTAACGAATCTTCTCAAGAAGAATTCCAAACATCGTTGGGATGAGAGTTGTGATAAAGCTTGGGAGAAAGTTCATGAACATTTGGTGTCTGCGCCAGTCCTTTCATGCCATGATTTCTTGAAAGAATATACCATCCAGACCGATGCTTCCGACTACGGTGTTGGTACAGTGTTATTCCAGAAACAGAACAATGGGGAGAAATTCATTTGTCATTTAACCAGAGCTGGACGCAAATATTCCATCACCGAGAAGGAACTATGTTGTGGGCAATCGAAAAGCTTAGGCCTTATGTTGAAGGTTCGCATTTCACCATTATTGCGGATCATCATTCACTTTTGTGGCTGAATAAATTGCGGAATCCTTCGGGGCGATTGTGTCGTTGACAGTATGACTTTAATGTAGTTCATCGTAAGGGTAAAGAACACGTAGTGCCTGATATGCTATTTCGCACTGTCCCTGCTGTTGACGTCGTCAATTTTGAAGAGATCAAAGATCGTTGGTATCTCGACTTGTTAAGGAAAATCCAATTGTGTCCTGAAAAGTTCCCAAATTTCTGTATTGAGGGAAATGTTATTTACAAATTTGTCAAAAATACTTACTATCGTTTGGGTGATGAGGGTCAGCAGTGGAACCTCCTGGTCCCTAAGGAAGCTCGTAAACAGATTCTTAAAAGAGTGTCATGATTCCCCCACTAGTGGTAATCTAGGAATTTTTAAGACTTATAAATTGATCGCCCAAAGTTATCAATGGCGGAAAATGCACGCCAATGTGGCAAAATATGTTCGCAAGTGTCAACCCTGTCTTCGCGCTAAGCTTGAACAGAAGGCTCCTGCTCGTTTGATGGGCGGTCATTCCAAAATATCGCAACCCTGGGAGATAATCAGCATCGACCTTATCGGACCACTCCCTAGATCTTTTCGTGGTTTCCAAAATATTCTCATAGCCACTGATTGCTTTAATAAATTTACTATATATTTCCTCCTTCGTAAGGCAACCACGCCAAAAATCCTCCAACATCTTGAGGAAGGTATTTACCTAGTTTTTGGTGTGCCTTGAACGATCACCTCTGACCATGGTGTCCAGTTTAGGTCGAAGGAGTACCAGAAACTTCTGACTTCTACAAAAGGCTTATGAACAATCTAAAGGTTGTTATGATCTTCGTGGACGTAAGGTTGTTTACCAACCGTACCAACAGGTATGGCGCAAAAAACTTCGTTCTTTCGGATGCTTCTAAACATTTTGCTGCCAAGTTGGGAAATAAGTTTCCTTATTAGCCGTCGTGTATCTGCTGATACTTACGAATTGAAGGATTGTGATGGCAATATTCTATCTGGCACTTGGAGTAGTGAAGATCTTAAACCTAATCCACCTGACGAGCAGTCTTTGAACTTTCTCCTTCTCGACCTACGGGTAGGGCTCCTTAGAATACTTCCGCCGGTAATCCGCGTATCGTAAGAGGCGATTGTAGGAATCGATGTTTTCATTTAACTTTTTTGAGAACCATCCTTTCTGTTGTGTCTCAGGGACCCATGATTAGTGCAGTGATCGAATGGAGAGGTTGTCGGTTGTATCGGCTGGAGCCTTTGTCGTACTGATTTGGGTTGGTTAACTTGAGGGCACTTGGATGAATTAACAAATTTTCTTCCTTCTCATTCTTCTTTTCGTTCTTTACTTTCTTTCTTTTTCCCTTCCGCTCTACTTCTTGCCTGGTCTGATTGATCGGCTCGGCCTTGATGCCCGTGAGATGTTCATTCGTGATTCGCAAAGGTGTGGGAACTTCAAGCGTGCTGGATCCCGTAAAAGCATTTTTTTGCCCTCTCTCTTTGAGGATCTAGCGGTGAGAACATCTCGCGGGTGCCCTGGTTGTAGCATGTGTGTTCTGACTGGATATCCTTTTTTCTTTCTTTTACCTTTATTTCTGTTTTCTTTCTTTTCGTTTCACTCGTGTTGAGTGGTGATCGATTTGAGTTTTTATTTTGGTCACTTCTGGGATTTGACCTCTACTTTGGTAGATATGTTTGTTCACGTCTTTGTACCAATGCTTCCCGTGGTCTTTGACCGAACCGTTCGTCCGTATTCGTATGATCATATTTCTTGTTCTTCTGAGAGAAGTTTTTCGATGGACCGAGATAGTTTGGATCTTCACCTTGAGCTAGATGAATAAAACGAAGGATATGCTTTTACTTAAAATTGTTCAATGAAAACTACAAATATTTGAAGAAAAATGAAATTTTAAATAATTCTGCCTGTAGCATAAAAAATTTTAATAAAAGGTATTGCGTAATGATTTGCAATTTAATTTTTTTCACGTATTTAAGCTTTAAAAAAAATTCGAATAAAAGTAAAAGCATTTGCTTCGTTTTATTTATTTGGCTCCTTGAATATTTTAATTTTCTCATTTACATTCATAACGCGCCATAGTTCTCAATTGTAGTTTACTTTTCCATAGATTTTCTGATTATGTTTTGATTTATATTTTCGAAGTTCTGTTGGGCTTGGTTGTTACGGTCCTCGAACTCGGCCAACTCTCAATATTTGTGTCACGCGCACGATTGGTTTTGGTTTGGGTCAAATGCTCTGGAAACTCTGTCTTTTGTTATATTTCTTGTAACTTTTCGGCGTTGTCGATGTTGTGCTTGGCAGTGCTCGGGCTTGGATAGTTAATTTCTTTTACGTTTTGTCAGGATGTAGGTGGTTGTTTGGGTCAGACGATGTCATCGCTTGTTGACAGGCGGACTCTTCTTGACCCTTCTTTTCCTTTCGCTAGTTTCTTCTTGCGTTCAAGCCTGAGTAATGTGGTGCACGGCTGCGTCAGAAACGTTGAAGTTTTGGTACCGAATTTTTCCCGTGGTTTTTGAACCGAGTTTTCCGTCCGCGTTTCGTATATCTTTTTTGCGGTTGTTGTTAGTGGGATTAAGGTTGTCCCACGTCTGAGTCTTTGACGAACTATCATCTGTCAAAATATTTCCACCTTTTTTTTTTAGTTGACGAAGAAATTTTCCCCATGAGGTGATGTTGTACTGCTGCAATGATCTTCATCCCTAGAAGATGTTCTATTTCACTCTTTCGCAGGGTTAAAACAAATGCTCGTTTAAAAACTTACAACGTATAATTCTGTGTCCCCTAAACTCTATTGCTTACCAAAAATTCATAAAGTTGGTGCTCCCTTACGACCGATTGTCTCTTCAATCTCTTCACTCTTCTCTCTATCAATTCACCTGGATATTTCTTAGCTAAATTTGCATCTGACATACTTACCTCTGCTTATAAAGACCACAATGATTATAATATCAGAAATTCGTTCTTGCTTGTACAACAATTTCAAAATTTTAAGTTGCCTAATAACTTTATAATTATCTCTTTAAATATGGTATCTTTATTTACAAACATTCCCACTGACTTAGTGATTGATATTGTTGGTAACGACTGGAATATTATTCAACCTTTTTGCTGTGTTGATAAAACTGAATTTTTAATATTACTTAATTTTCTATTAAACAATAGTTATTTCTTGTTTAATAATGAATTCTTCAAACAAATCTCCGGAGTCCCTATGGGTTCTCCTTTAAGTCCCATCTTGGCACAAATAATTATGGATCGTCTTTTAGATGAAGTTATATCAAAATTACCGTTCAAGTTTGCTTTCATTAAAAAATATGTCGATGATACTAAATAGACTAGATTGGTACTAAAAACCTACACATTCAGGTAGATTCATCAATTACTTTTCGAACCATCCTATTAACCAAAAGATCAACATTCTAGTCTCTCAAAAAAATAGGGTCACTTCAATCTCACATCCCTCTTTTCTCAGAAATAACTTAATGAAATTAAAAACGATCTGTCGTAACAATGGTTATCCAACCAGTTTAGTAAATAAAATTCTCTTTTGCAATAACAATTCGAATTCTAATAACACTTCGAATTCCAACAATAATTCTAATTTAAATGTAAATCTCACTTATAAAAGGTTTCCTCATATACTTAGTTCTACTTCTAATATTATCAAATGTATTAATAATTCTAATATAAAAATAGCTAAATACAATCTTATTACAAATAATTCACTTTTTAGTAATATTAAAGATAAGACACCCATTAGTTTACATACTAATAGTATCTAAAATTAACAAAATTAACAGTCAAAACAAAAAAAAAGCAAATCAAATATCTGAAAAAGGTTCTTATTCTCCCGAATAAAGAACTTTTGTAAGCATTTAATTCCATGTTAGAATTGGCTTCCGGTTATAACCGCGTCACGTTGATTTTCTCTACTGCCGACGTTTCGTTCTCCATTGCAGAAGAACTTTCTCAGGGCTGCTGCTGCTGGTGGTGTTATGCTGTTCGACTAACGAGAAGCAGCAGCAACACCACCAGCAGCAGCAGCAGCCCTGAGGAAGTTTTTCTGCAGTGGAGAACGAAACGTCGGCAGTAGAAGAAGTCAACGTGACGCGGTAACCGGAAGCCAATTCAAACATGGACGCCGGCCGCGGAAGCCTTCAAGTTAAATTAATTCCCTATTATTTGATATCGCTTGAATTTATCCCTGAAAAAAAAATTAATTATATACAGGCTGTTACAAATTCGAGGCTCACCATTGGGATCTCGGAAACGGTAAGAGATTCGAAGTCGGTTAAATTGGGGCAAAGTTGCGTATTTTGGTGCCGAATAATAATCCGTTCTGAAAAATCTTCTACGATTTGTAGTTTTTGAAATATTTCCCAAAAACAAGAAAACGTAATTTTCTTTTTTTCTAAAGTTATTATTGTAAGGATCATAACAAAATTAATACATTCTACAGGCACTTTTTTAAGCTCTTTACGATGATATCACTAGATTTTGCTTAAAACGTTTCGTTTCGTTCTGACCATCATCAACTTCATTTTTTCTTATGGGCGCTATATTGGGTTTTAATACCATTGAATAGATCTATTTTTTCTGATGCTTTTGCATGTATTACACGTCCCTATTCAATAATTTGAAACAGCTGGAAATGCAAGAAATTGTTGAAAATAACACTGCAAAGAAAAACATGGTATGCAGTGAAAACTGAAACAAAAAACGTTTGATATACCTTGGGAGTTTTATTTCGTGTATTACAAAAGCTGATTTTAGATCTAAAAATGAATGTTATGAATCCAAGAATAATGTAAATTTAAAAATTTATTGTGGTCTTAACAACAACAATTCAGTAATAACGAGCGAAATTTCCTTCTAATAATTTCCAAGAATATCCAGAAAGACAACTACAAAACAATAGTTGATTAGATTTGTAATTAAACAATACATCATTATTATTAAAGCAAGAAAATATCAAATTAAATTATGTATGTCTTTAGAAAACTCGTATCTTGTAACGAAGTGACCACGTTACTATTTCTGTACATATTTAGTTAAGTTTTGTATGTATTATTTAGTCTGTATATTTAGGATGCCTCGCGCAGATTCATAAAGGTACAAATCAGAGTGGGAGTACTGAAAGGAGTAGGGCTCCCCCTCCACGCGCTAGCCTATAAAAGCGCACTGCGAGCAAGTTTGAGTTAGTCGCTCACCGGCTCCTTCAGCCGATGGTCGTGGCTCCGCCGCGCTATCACGCCATCGAACGTGGCTTGAAGTTAGTGACGCGCCGGGCATTCCGAGCCACCGGACGTGGCTCGAATGCAGTTTTTCCGCGGAGTCATTCATCCGTCGATGTTTTGACTCAAACGCGTTTAACAATCTGTGCTACGTTCGCGTTACCTGCAACCGCTCTTGTTTTTATCCTGACCTTTCTCTTACCGAGTGCGGGCGTCTCGCACTTCCTGATCATAGAGCGGGAGTCTCGCTCTCTCTCTTACCTAGGTGTGGGCGTCTCACACATCCTGATCCCAGAGTGGGAGTCTCACTCTCTCTTACCGAGTGCGGGCGTCTCGCACTTCCTGATCATAGAGCGGGAGTCTCGCTCTCTCTCTCTTACCTAGGTGTGGGCGTCTCACACATCCTGATCCCAGAGTGGGAGTCTCACTCTCTCTTACCGAGTGCGGGCGTCTCGCACTTCCTGATCAAAGAGCGGGAGTCTCGCTCTCTCTCTCTTACCTAGGTGTGGGCGTCTCACACATCCTGATCCCAGAGTGGGAGTCTCACTCTCTCTTACCGAGTGCGGGCGTCTCGCACTTCCTGATCATAGAGCGGGAGTCTCGCTCCCTCTCTCTTATCGAGTGTGGGCGTCTCACACATCCTGATCCAAGAGTGGGTGTCTCACTCTCTCTTATCCCAATGCGGGTGTCTCGCATATCCTGACCCTGAGTGGGAACGTATGCACAGTGCGTTACCGTCCTGCGATTAGTGTCCGTAAGACACACCGTTTCCGAAACTACCGTTCTGCGATTAGTGTCCGTAAGACACACCGTTTCCGAAACTACCGTCCTACGATTAGTGTCCGTAAGACACACCGTTTCCGAAACTACCGTCCTGCGATTAGTATCCGTAAGACACACCGTTTCCGAAACTACAGTCCTACGATTAGTGTCCGTAAGACACACCGTTTCCAGAACTACCGTCCTGCGATTAGTGTCCGTAAGACACACCGTAGTTTACCGTTGTCCTCGAGACACACCGTATATTACCGCTACCGAAAATACCGTCCGAGAGTTTAACATTTCGTTTACCAGTCCGTGAGTGTTACCACAGTAAAAACATTCCAATTTGTGGATACGTGTATATGAACTTTTTTGTAAATAAAACTGTATTTGCTAAGTGATCGACGCTTTTATTTCTGAACCTGGACTCCGACGAGCAAACCCGAACCGCCGTCAAGCAGAGCAACGATCAGCAACTACAGACCAACCCGAAGATTGACGGACCGTTACAATCTTAAAAGATATTACTGCTCGAGGAAACATTCTTTCTTGTAGTCTCATAATTTTGGTGTCGCGACAAAAGGACGCGGAAATTTGCACGAGGGATAAAAGGACGTGGGAAAAAAGGACGCGTACGAAAAAAGGACGTGGGACAAAAGGACTAATTGTAATACCAATTGCTGCCACTGATAAATTATTTCGAAGATACCTAGATAGGGAGATTGGATAGAAGAAGACAAAGAAGACAACCCCTCTTTCCTACAAACTTGTGGGTTGTGGGTCTGTTATGACATGGTAGAAGAAGATATACCACGAACCAATAATGCTGTTGAAGGATGGCACAATAGCTTTTCATCTGTAATCAACGCTGCACACCCTAATGTATATGGAAATTCATTAAAAAAAGAAGATAGTTTTTGTTAAAAATAGAACAATACATCTCGGGAAATTTACCTCCCCGTAAAAAATATATAAAGATACATCAAACAGGATTAAAGTTGTTGTTACCGATTTCACTAACAAGTCAAATTTAGAATATTTGAGAGGCATTGCTCACAATTTTCAATTACAAATTTAATTTTCAAAAAACTTATTAATAACATGAAAACAAAAAAAAATTAAAAATCTAAACAAAAATTAAAACGATAGTATGTAATGTAGGTACTTGCTAATTTATTTCTCATTAATTTAGCGACCGGTTTCGATTGTTAAATCATCATCAGGCCACTATCGTCAAAATTTGATAATTAATTTGAAAAACAACATTCATTAGAGGGAAGAAGAAAGTGTACTGATATGAAGTTAGTGAGTCAGTCAATTACCTAATTATGGACAACACACACATTAAAAATTAAAACAATTAAAAAACAATAAAAAATGTGGGAACACGCCATCTTTACGCTCCCAGTCCTAAGCCTGGATAAAGTGTGAAGGCACGTTTATATTGCTGCTGTGTGTTTAAATTAGTACAAGCGCAAAAAAAACGATTGCGGTGCGTCTTTTATTGCATGCGTCCTTTTTTCCGCGTCCTTTTGTCCCGCGTCCAAATATCCGCGTCTTTTTGTCGTATATTCCATAATTTTATACATTTTATAAATAACTATTAATTACCTCTTCTAATAATTCTTCATTCTCGTCATCGATAAGGCGATAATAACTGATAGATCGAAGTTGAAATTTCTGTAGAAAAGATATTGGATTGAGTACCTACAAAAATTCAAGACGAAATGTAAATAAATAACGAAGATATAAGCACTCATTTTATGGCAATTTTTTACACTTAAACATCAATATCTTACAAACTCTTAAGTAAGACTTAAGTAAATTTTTGGTTATTACCTACTCGTTATGCGTATTTCGAAATATGTAAAAATATAGTGTTCCATTAAAAAAAAAACTTTGGTATGGCTCTCACTTATTGAACACTCTGTATAGCCAAAAATAATTTTATGAAGTAGAGCTGACCGAGTTACATCTTAGCTCGTTTGAATTTTTTCTTCTATCTTATATACTATAGACGGTAGAGAAGACCGCGGCACTCGGTGGACACGCTGTATATACAGTATGCGCCAAAATATCCAGTACTGAAATATATTATTTATTACTTATATATTACTTACCATATGTCAAACAGCAGACATGCGCATAACAGTGGCGCAGTACTGAAATACATTATTTATTACTTATATATTACGGGAGCACGACATTTGGGTGAATGACAAATGGGTGAACGACAAATGAGTGAAGTCATTTGGGTGCAAGCGACAAATAGGTGAATGCGACATTTGGGTGAACGACAATTGGACGAATGCGACACTTGGGTGACCGACATTTAGGTGAACGACATTTGGGTGAACGACATTTGGGTGAAGGACATTTGGGTGAACGACATTTGGGTGAACGACAATTGGGTGAATGTGTCGTGGTTTTATTTAATAACAACCACTTTGTAATAATAAATATGTTTATTATTACAAAGTGGTTGTTATTAAATAAAACCACGACATGACGACTCTTAAAAAGTAAAACAATACGCATTATTAACACGTGGCGTCAGTTGCAACAGAAAATCGTGTACAGACATTAAACATAAATCATGTCCGGTCATCCGAGTTTGAGACCCCCGGAACCATTATCATTCGAAGGAAATATTTCGGAAAATTGGAAAAAGTGGATAAAGAAATTTAAGGTTTATCTTGATGCGATTGAAAACTCCGAGAAAGCAGACAAGGTAAAAGTTGCGATACTTCTTCATACAATTGGTGACGAAGCGTGTGAAAAATATGAAACTTTCGAACTGGCGGCTGAGCAGCAGGTCGTTTATGAAACAGTCACGAAGGCGTTCGAAGATTATTGCGTGCCAAAAAAGAACGAGAGTATCAACCGACATCTTTTGTTTCAAAGAAGACAAAGACAAAGAAGGTGAAACTTTTGATCAATTCTTAACCGAATTGAAGCGACTGAGCTTGGATTGTGAATTAGAAAATATGCGAGACAGTTTTATAAAAGATCTCATCACTGCTGGTGTACGAAGTAATGGCCTGAAGGATCGTTTACTCCGTGAAGACGACTTAACATTTGAGCGGTGCATTAAGTTGTGCAAAACGGCGGAACTGGCTGAACAACAACTCCAAACTCTGAAGACTGAAATCACCGAAAATGTAGACTACGTGGGTAAGAAGAAAAGCGACTTTACAGGTGCGAAAAAAAAGCAGCAGAAGAAATTCGATGACAAAAAGCAGAAGGAACAGCACAGCGTGAAATCTAGAAGCGACAACGAAAGAAAATCTAGTGACAAGGACCAGCAAGGACGACCCTGTAGCAAATGCGGATACAATCACGCGTGGGGAAAATGTCCTGCCTATATGAAAAAATGTAGCAAATGTCACAAGATGAATCACTTTGCACAGGTATGTCGATCTAAAAAAGTAAGCGTAAATACAATCCGCGAAAACGATTCAAATGATTCTGAAACAATTTTTCTTGGAAATATCGACACAAATTACGTACAAAATAAGTCATGGACTATTAATGTCAAATTTGTTGATGTCAATAAAAGCCTTGAATTCAAATTAGATACTGGCGCAGGTTGTAACGTATTAAATTACAAATGTTTAAAAAATTTAAACAACCAAGTGCAAATTGATCCAAGTAACACTAAGTTATGTAATTATAATGGCTCAACAATAAAAACTAAAGGTATTGTAAAATTACTTTGTGAAATCAAAGGCGTTATACAAATGATTAAATTCCATATTGTTAGTCAAGATACAGCAATACCGATTTTAGGTTTACCTACAATAGAAGAACTAAAACTTCTTTCCAAATCATCTGCTTCCCAAACAATTGATCAGATTAACAGAACGGACTTGTCGAATTGTAAGCAAATTTTACACGAATTTAATGACGTGTTTAACGGTATCGGTGAATTGACAGAATTCGAATATAAATTTAAACTGAAACCTGATAGTACTGGCAAAACTGTACCATGTAGAAAAGTACCTTTCAAAATTTTAGACCGATATAAAAAAGAGCTTGAAGAAAATGAAAAAAATGAAAAAACGGCATAATTCGTAAAATTGACGAACCAACAGATTTTGAAAACGCGATAGTTATTGTTAAAAAACCCGATAAGTCAAAATCTGAACAACTGTTCAAAAAGGGAGCATTTTAAATTGCCAACTTGTGAGGAAATATCTGCAAAAATGTCCAACGCAAAAATATTTAGCGTATTAGATGCTAATAAAGCATTCTATCAGATTAAATTAGACAAAGAAAGTGCAAAACTCACTACGTTTCAAACACCATTCGGTAGATATTGTTTTACCAGAATGCCTTATGGTATTAAGACAGCACCGGAAATATTTCAAAAGAAATTTTCGGAAGTGTTTGCGGATATTCCCAACGTACAAATTTATATTGATGATATCATTATTTGGTCTGAAAATAAGGTAGATCATGACAAAATTTTACGACAAGTTTTAGAGAGAGCTCGCATGCGCAATATTAAATTCAACTTTAAAAAGTGCATATTTGCCACAAATCTAGTAAAATTTTTGGGTCATATTTTTACAGATAACGGGATTGAAGTTGACAATGATAAAATTAAGACAATTTTAAACATGAAACGCCCGGGAAATGTTTCGGAGATGGAGAGGTTTCTTGGCATGGTAAATTATGTTTCAAAATTCATAGTAGTTTTACCGCTCCACTGCGTGACATGACAAAAAAGGGAAATCAGTTTGAGTGGACTGAGTCAAAGCCTTTAATGATCTCAAACAGATTTTAACTTCGAGTCCTACTTTACAGTATTATAATCCTAATATAAAATGTAAACTCAGTGTAGATGCCAGTAGTACAGGGGTAGGCGCGGTGTTATTACAAAATAGTCTTCCAGTTGCATATGCTTCAAGAGCGTTGACAAGGACACAAAGAGCATGGGCTCAAATTGAAAAAGAGTTATATGCGATTGTGTTTGGTTGTGAACGTTTTCACCATTATATATTTGGACAAACCGTGGAAATTAAGAGTGACCATAAGCCACTCGTCCCCATTTTGCTTAAACCACTGTGCGACTCTCCTGTGCGACTGCAGAAAATGAGGCTAAGACTTCAACCGTACGATATTAATGTTACTTATAAGCCTGGAAAAGAAATGTATCTCGCTGATATGCTTTCTAGAATACCAATGAACGATTCTAATGTTATAGATGATAAAGACTTTAACACCTGTATACTACTTGTAGACTATAAAGATTATATGAGCGATAAAAGATTATATGAATTTAGAGCGGAAACCGATGCTGATGCGGAATTGCAATGTGTGCTAAGCCTTGTTAGAGAAGGTTGGCCTGCGGAAAAGTCTGATGTACCAGATTTAGCAAAAAAGTACTTCTCTTATAACTGTGATTTAACAGAAAATGACGGTCTACTATTTAAAAATGATAGAGTAGTGGTTCCAAAAGCTCTGAGGAAAGAAATGATAAGTAAATTGCACTACAATCACTTAGGAGTCGAGAAAACTAAAAATAAGGCTAGAGAAATACTTTTTTGGCATAACATGAGTAAAGAAATCGAAGATGTAATAAAAAACTGTGAAACATGTTTGCGTTTTAAAAATAGTAATAAGAGAGAACCGCTAATCCAACATGAAGTTCCAAAAGCACCCTGGATAAAGGTTGGTACAGACTTAATTGAATTTAAAAGGAAAAATTACCTTTTGATTATAGATTACTTCTCAAAATATGTAGAGTTGGGATATTTACCGAACATTTCCACAGAAGCCGTAATTACGGTACTAAAGTCAAACTTTGCTAGACACGGTATTCCTAAAATAGTGCAGTCGGATCCTGGTACTCAATTTACGAGTAACTATTTTAAAAATTTTGCACAAGAGTGGGATTTTAAACATGTCACTTCTTCAGCCAAACATTCCCAAAGCAATGGCATGGTTGAACGTCACATTCAGACAATCAAAAAAATGTTAAAAAAGACAGAACATGAACAAAAAGATCCCTATTTGGCTTTACTTGAGTACAGGAACACTCCAATTGCCCCGGATATACCATCACCAAATCAATTAATGTTTGGAAGAAATGTAAACGGATATGTACCTACCTTTAACACGGGCTTTAAACGACAAAACCAAGTCGATTACGAAAACAAACGTAAGAAAAAAATTATGCGATCGTCAACATGATCAAAAATTGTATTACGATAAGAAGGCGAGGAATCTTCCAGATTTACAGATTGGAGACAGAGTAACAATTCAGAATCATCAAAATCGTCTATTTGATAAACCTGGAATTATAATAAATAAACCAAACAAACCTAGATCTTACAATGTCTTAACAGAATCTGGAAGAATCCTGAATCGTAACAGAAGACACTTGATGCGTGATGTTAATAAAACTGAACCACTAGAAATAAACCTCAATCAAGATTATTATTGTAATTTAGAAAATCAAAGCGATTATGAAACTCGTAATCAGGAAAACTTACATACCGAAAAACTAACTAATCCTGAAAATGTGAAACCTGAGCTAGAAAGTCCCGATGTAAATGTTAGGCGAAGTTCAAGGTCGAGAAAGAAACCTAGTTATCTGAAAGATTTTGTATAAGTACTTGCGTTCATGTTATTGTATTATTTAATACTGTTTTATTATACATTAGTTTAAGCACTTTGTAAACACTTAATTTGTAAAAAAAAAAGGAAAGATGTAGTAGCGACATCTATATGTAAACATATATTATTTGCGCGTGCGCGGAATATACACAGATAGAAGATGGTGGTCAAGAGACGAGGTTGGTATTGTACTGTGTAACATGTAGTGATAACTTAATAAACATATTTATTATTACAAAGTGGTTGTTATTAATAGACTTAAGTAAGTCGTACATATTTCTCCAATGGCGCAACTAAAGTTCTTAATAGTAACGCGTATAACCAATTCCATTAAAACACTGGACAACTGAACTGTTCCCCTTCTTTCGCAGTAGAGTGGCCGATCTCGGAGGGGAAATAAAATATTCGGAAACTTCGCATGTGTAGCGGCGAATTATTCTACAGTCGTGGAACGATTTACATAGGCGTATACAATTACATATTTTTCTAAATTTTCTTCTGTAAACCTCGCCCGTTTTGATTTTAAAATATCTTTAAAGACAGAAAAGCTGCGCTCAACATCGCAACTGGTCACCGGTGCGTCCCTCACACCAATACGCGTAGCTCATGACGCAAAAATGTATGAAGGCCGTAACCGCCCATCCCGACTGCTCCCTTCCACTCATCATCTGTACGAGATACTTATGTCTAGTTATTAAGTAAAACCACGACAGAATGACATTTAGGTGAACGACAGTTGGGTGAACGACAATTGGGTGAATGCGACATTTGGGTGAACGACATCTAGGTGAACGACATTTGCGGGTGAATGACAATTTTGGATAAACAATAAGTTTGTTTATATGAAATATGAAAGATCTGTTATTTCATTTAATTATAATTGCATACTTTCAACAAAGCAATAGATAGTTATTTATTATCCTAGGGGCCGAGATATCAATCTGCTAATAAATTTATTTGATGAATAACTTTAATTTCAGAACATTGACCAAAGAATAGACCTGTACGATTAAGGAGAAACCTCCAATCACCATGGATACTATTCATAAAAATCGAGTTATTTGCCAAATAAATAACGTTATTAGGTACAGCCAACTCTAAAAGTAATGAACTAGCGAAATGGGCTAGCCCATTTCTTGCCTATGCATTAAGACTTGATCCAGAGTTGACGCTTCCAGTGTTGCCAACAGTGGAAATTCACATTCTACCAAAAGGGTAAATTAATTCTACCAGAATTTTACCAACCCTGCACAGGCATATCGTGGTTCGCCGGTTGCCAATTCTTCTTCTTCTTTTCAACTTTTATTGGTTTTTGGATTAGGGTTGCGAATTCAGAAACGGTCAAAACAAAGAAGAATATTACGTCTAAAAGAACTGAATCTCTAATTTAAATTTTAATTAACGTTTCATGTTAATTTCGACATGCCTTTTAAGTAAATACGTGCTTCATATAAATCCTCAAAACCATTTTCATAAAATTTAGTGTTAAAGGCGTGAACTTTAAGACTTAAGTACAAGAAAACTAAGAGTCAGAGGGCAGTTTTGTCTTCAGTGCCCATTGAATTCTTACTTTTGCTGACAAACAACCATGCAGCTGTCTCTTTTTTTGGTAACAAGAATGGGTCGAAGACTGCTTGCTGCTGAAAGGCAAAATGCTTTTAAAAAAATTATAATAAATAAATGTAATAAGAGAGAAAGGAAAACAATAAAGAACATTAAGGCCCAGTTTTCCTGTTAGAGCTTAACTTTAAACTTCACTTTATTAACTAAACGTAATTTGAAAATTAAAAGGGATAAAAAAATGTACTCCAAGGGTACGCCACTGTAAGAATACGAAATGACATGCTCGAGCAAGCATTTATTTGTCAAGTGACGTATAGTTAGGGTAAACATTTTTTCTTTTTTTTTAAATTTTCTAAACTCCGTTTGGTTCAAAAAATTTCTCATGTGACACATTTAAAATTTCTATGTAGATGTACCACCGGCGACAGAAAATATGAGGACAAGTCTTAGCAGTGATTTTAACATTTTTTTACTAATGTAAATGTAACTTCTAATTCAGTTCGTAGCCATTTCCATAGCAATGTGATAATAATAAATAAATTTACAAGTCGAACTAATTTTGATACCAAAGCAACGGTTTTCTGAAACATCCGTTTACATTAGAGTACCATAAGTGTCTTCATTTTTTATGTCGCCCGTGGTACATGAAAAATATCGCCTTTTAAAATTCGTAATAAAAATGGGGGTTTCGATGTTTCGTCGTCCACTGGCGGCTTTTATACGACTGAAAAATGTCGCTCACCTAAATATGACGTTCACCTAAACGTCGTTCACCCAAGCGTCGTTCACCTAAATGTCGTTCACCCAAATGTCGTTTACCTAAATGTCGTTCACCCAGTTGTCGTTCACCCAATTGTCGGTCACCCAAATGTCGTTCACCCAAATGTCGGTCACCCAAAAGTCGCATTCACCCAATTGTCGTTCACCCAAATGTTGCATTCATCTATTTGTCGCTTGCACCCAAATGACTTCACCCATTTGTCGTTCACCCATTTGTCATTCACCCAAATGTCGTAGACCCATATATTACTTACTATATGTCAAACAGCAGATATGCGCATAACAGTGGCGCGCATTTCAGTACTGTATATTTTGGCGCATACTGTATATGTATATATATACACCTACATATTTGTACAAATCGCCAAAAAGCAATTTACAGATTAGAGCAGATCACACCCACACACCACAAGTAAAGAGCACTTCACGATATCTATCTCGGAGAATCCTCTCCTGATCATCTTACAGCCAGTGCAAATTGGCATTTGCACTGGATATATGAGCAGGAGAGGATTCTCTTATATCCAGTGCAAATGCACTGGCAAATGGCATTTGCACTGGATATATGATCAGGAGAGGATTCTCCGAGATAGATATCGTGAAGTGCTCTTAACTTGTGGTGTGTAGGTGTGATCTGCTCTAATCTGTAGTTGCTTTTTGGCGATTTGTGCAAATATATAGGTGTATACATATACATATACAGTGTGATTGAAATTCGAGGGCCAGCATGGGGATCTCGCTTATTATAAGAGATAGAGAATCGGTTAAATGGAGGCAAAGTTGCCAAATTTCATTGTGATTAATATGTCGTGATAGTAAGTAAGGTATTTAAAACTTCGTAAACACTCCGCGTATTCTGTAAACAATGTAAACATAGATGCAGCGAATCGCGACAAGGAGTAGGTCATGAACATTAAAACTGTGTGATGCTAAATCCGCACAAATGATGTGTGTCATGTTGTTATTTATGTAACCAACGATGTAAGCATTTTATTTACGAAAGTGTTACCGTTTAATAGGATATGTAGGACATCTTGTAATCTTTACGTAGCTCATCTAAACAATAATTGAGTATAAAAGGCCAGGAGAAAGTTCCAAAAACCAGTCGTCCCAGACTCACGACAGTTGCCGTAGCCGTCGTCGCTCCGCTGAGGGTCTCCGAACGCCGTCGCGTCGCCGTCCCGACGCCACCGTTGACAACATCCCGCCGCTAGACACCGCTCGTCGTACCAGCCGGACCGTCTTATCAGCACGACCCATCTCAGTACGGAGGACGCCACTGCACCGACGCGACGCCGAGCCTGATAAACATCCACCCGCTCGACGCTGCAACCTCGCAACATCCAGGCCGACAACGCAGCTACCCCGACTGGCATACCTTGGTCGAAACCCATACAATATTCTCCCCCTTTACGAGTAATAAAGGTATTCATTTGTAAACCATCTTTTAGCTCTACCAACCCCCGAATCCTGTGCGGCATTACGTACTACATAGAGAAAGCCCGAACCTTTCCGTGACATGGTGGAGGCTTGAGCTTTTTCGTGACAATCTGTTAAGAAATTTGAAATATCTCGAACGGTTTTTTCATAATCGAAGAAAAACGAAAAATTGCGATTTTCGAAAATCGGACATAACTTCTCTATTTATGACTTTTTTCAAAATCTGTGAAAACATTCCTGAAGCAACTTTTTACGCTTGATTGAATGCCGAATGTACTTTATTTCTAGAGCGATTCGTTTTTGTTTTTCCAGAGCCATCTTCATTTTTTTTTGGGCGCGATTTTTGTTGTTTAGACATGTAGATAGCAGATTTTTTTCTGAATTAATTGGTATGCCACACTTGCTATTTTATTTTAATTTTCATTGAGAAATTTTGAAAAAACTGAAATTAAATTATGTGTGCCTATTATGTTAGCTTAGTTTCACACATTAAGTTAGCTTAGATTCAAGTGTTTGTTGCGTAGCCAACCTTCGTTTAATTGGTCTGTCATTAAATGCAGAATGGCGTATCCAAATGAAGAGAAACGTGATATGTTGCGTATGTTTTATTGTCACAACGAAATTTCATTACAAGTGCTCAGCGGCATTTAGAAACTTATCCGAAAAGAATCCAACCAAGTATTAAATATTTTTCCAAGTTGGATAATAATTTGAGTCACAATGATACAACGTGTACAGGTAAGTATTGCGGAAAATGTCTTCGAACAAATGCTCTGATTTTTTTTCTGTATTCTATCTCTGTACATTCTCTTTGAGTTTGAAATGTGTCATTTTGAATGAAATTGTTATCCAACTTGGAAAATATCTAATATGCACTAGGTTAAATTACTTCGGATAGGTTTCTAAATTCCACTGAGCACTTGTAGTGGAATTTTTGTGACAAATAAAGATTGCGCAACATATCACGTTTTTCTTCATTTGAATACGTGATACTGTATTTATTGACAGACCAATTAAACAAAGATATACGCATCCTTGCCTGCGCAGCATACAATCGAACCTAAGCTAGTTTAATGTGTGTACATGAATCTAATTTCAGTTTTTTCAAAATTTCTTAGTGAAAATTGAAACAAAATAGCAAGTGTGGCATACCAATGAATTCAGAAGAAAATGTGCTATCTATCTGTCTAAACAACAATAATCGCACCCATAAGAAAAAATGAAGTTGGCTCTGGAAAGACAAAAACGAATCGCTCTAGAAATAAAGTACGTTCGGCATTAAATCAAACGTAAAAGGTTGCTTCAGGAATGTTTTCACAGATTTTGAAAAAAGTCATAAATAAAGAAGTTATGTCCGATGTTCGAAAATCGCAATTTTTCGTTTTTCTTCGATTGTGAAAAAACCGTTCGAGATATTTCAAACTTTTTAACAAATAATTAATCACCATGAAATTTGGCAACTTTGCCTCCATTTAACTGATTCTCTATCTCTTATAATAAGCGGGATCCGCATGCTGGTCCTCGAATTTCAATCACACCGTATATACAGGGTGTGGCATTTAACCGGGTTTCTCCATTAACGCCGTTCCTAATGAATATAGGATAATACAGATGTAACTTTTATAATCAATATCTCATTCACGAAGAAAGTTAGAAAGCAGACATTGTGATACTGTAACAAGCTAAGTGGAAGGTATCCGCCCCACTAACAAAATTTACTTTTTCATTAAACAGGGATCCAGTAACTCTTATAAAACTTACCCTAAAATAACCTGACAAGCTCAAATTAAACATAGGATGTTCCATTTAAAATAACGAAGTTACACATCGTACAGCCAAATTGGGACAGCCTGTATATTTGGAAATAATTTTAGATTATGCGGAGCTTGAAAGGATGATACTTTTGTATAAAACATTTTTCATATATTCAATAGGAACGGCGTTAATGAAGAAACCCGGTTAAATGCCACAGACTATATAATTAATAATTTTTTTTTCAGCTGCCGAAATACGTATCTACGGATATAAAATTATTGTGGGCGGAGATAAATTTCAATTAAATCGAAGTTATTTATCCCGAGATTTGCTTAAGTGTACTCTAAGCAATACAGGCTTTCTTTTAAGCTTCTCTAAGCCTGTTGCTGTTGAGAAACGAACAGGTAGGGTTTTGTTAGCAACTTTGTGTGTACTTCGGTTTGTAACATGAGCCTTTCTTTTTACTACTTAGGCTTTATAGGTACCCCTTTCTGACTACGTTTTGTTGTAACGCCTTTTGAGACCGCCCCTTGAGAGGAAAAACCTAGCTGCTAAAGGTCAAAGCATCGCTGTCCTCCACCTTCCTCCCGTTGGAGTTGGACCGTCGGTGATACGAATCAACAGCAGGGACCGTGACGTGACATCTTGACGACGTCTTTTGTAGTGACGGACTTGGCGACACCGATCTCCTCCACCGGATTTTTCCAACCTCATCTTGACGGCTGGCTGAGTGTCAGAGAGGATTTATCACAAGGTCGAACTTTTACTTTATTATTTTGTTATTGACGCAATAAACGCCGTGTGGCGTTAATTTTGTTTTAACTGAAAAATTTTGAATAGTTACTTTTTGCACTTTGTAAACGAAAGGCAGATCTGTTTCTCGGTAAACGTTCTAATTAATCGGTATACTGTTTACAATTTTCTTACTCAACGTTTGAGACCCCGTCTGGCTTTTACGACTTGCTTATAATTATTGTTTCACATTTCTGAGTTACACCAAATAAAAACAAATGTGCTCAACTGGTGATTTTTATTTTATTTATATTCTACTTCTCCTTTGCTTCGGGATTACGTACAACCCATACCCATCTCCACGAGTTGGCCGGTTGTGTTGAAGAACTTAAATTGCCCTCCTTCAATTTGCTGTCCTTCAGGTAGGTAGCACAGAAGATTACATTTCTAGCTCGCTTGAAGAAGATACCAATAGATATGCCAAAAAGCTGAATTGAGGAGTAGTACTCGTTATATAGTCTGCAAATTTTACTTATAAGCGATATACATTATTGTATGTTCAAAGTTTAAAAAAAACTTATGGTATATTCTCCCACTTTGGAATCTACAGCTTCTTTGCATTTATTATAATCAAGTATGACTTGTGGTTTGAAATCATTAGTTTCGTCGGATATATCAAGTCAAAATGTTGGGTGGATAGCAAGACTATACACTTCTGTTCTTTTTTTGAGAGTATCGTTAAGCTTACGCTCACATACACACTTACGCAGAATTGTCGAGCAAATACTCACACACCGCTTATGCAGAATTTTCCGAGCGAAAGCCCACATACACGTTTGTGCAGAATTGTCGAGTGAAAACCCACACACCGCTTGTGCAGAATTTGTCGAGTAAACAGTCACACCAGATCAATTAATTTGATGGATAAGAAGAAGTTAAGAACTGTGCAGAATCGGGACATCCTGAAGAAATTCTTAAGCTGACTTTAATCCGGAGATAACATTGTTAATAACAGTGTTAATAGCGATGCTATTACCAAATCTTAAAAACTGGTCAAAAAGTGTTAGAAATTTCTGTTATTGGCATTGTTGACAATATTTGCAATTACCATGTGAAGAAATACCGAACAAATATAGTAACATGTTGAAAATAATTTATGTTAATAACATTTGCTATTAACATTTATTATTTTTTCCATTAACTTGTTAAGAACATTCTTCATAACTTAGTAGCAAATATTTTGCGATCGGTCTGGAGGCGATTACTTACATATTATGAACATTGCACACAAAAATTACATTTGCTCGTGGCTTTATATTTAAGTTATTTCTGAGTAGTTGGAATGAAAGGTAGCAATTTCTGAATGTAAATATTTATGGTGCCTCATATTTGAGTAGTCTTATTATGGTTCAGTAACAATTATTTATTGTTTACACATTTGCCAATGCGCATGCGCACGTTAAAAATTACGTCTTGCTGCAATACAAATTGCATCGTGTAAAGCCTGCTTTAGATTTCGAAACATGTGGATTTATTAAGATGTGGATAACATTTCGTTACTTTCCGAGAGACCAATGCATTGTCGATTTTATTCTGGTTTATAGTTTTAAATGTACCGTTCTGTGCAATAAAATTAAGCACAGTAATTATTTTATGTTTATACATCCCAAAAATAATATTTGTGCCAACTTGCAAGGCAAGGTTCCGTTAGGTACTGTTTTCATGATACTTTTAATGTTTTCATTTGGCTCTGCTTCGTATTTTATTCTAACAAATTTATTTTTGTTCTTGACATCCGCCTTAAACTGTAATTGTCGAGTATGATTAATTTTATTGCACAGAAGTGTGTGTACCTGCCTAGTTTGCTAGTCTTTTTGTTTACTTCAGTATTCGCACTTCTCAAAGCTCCAAGATGGAATGTTCTAAGGAAAACAGTATTAAACTTATAGAAGAGTACAGTCGGAATCATAATTCATCACATAACCTTTACAGAAAAACTCATCGTGAACATTTTGTTTGTAGTTTCCAAGCAAGAAATAATTTACGACAACCCGGATTCACTTTTAAGCAGTAAGATTTGAATGCATTCGACGTTCATAGTTTTAAAGCGTCATGAATTTTGATTGCAACTATACTGTAAGCATATATGTTTGTGGAACCACCAGGTTTCAATTTACAAGAACAAACAAATTTACCAATACGTTCGTAACTTTCAGTAATATTGTTGATAGCAATATCAGGAATATTGTTGATAGCAATATAAGGAATATTGTTGATAACAGTGTCAATAATATTGTTATCGACAATGTTAATAACATTAAAAGTCATTACAGATTTTTTGTTAGCAACAATGTTAGTAATAGTGTTAATAGCAATGTTAATATCAAATTGTTATCTACGTTTTCAGTGCCAATCAAATGAATGTTATTCACATATTTGTTACTAGCATTCTTGCTATTAACATGTTTTTGTTATTGTTTCGGTGTATAAGCACCTTTACATGGAGTACATCTGCCGGCACAACTTTCTCCACTACCTGCAACACCGCTGCCCAAGAGCAAGAGACCATCAGCGTTGACTGATACTTCTTGATTGCCATTGACTGCGACCACACAGAACCTTACCAGAGAGTGAACCCCTTCTCAATTCAACTGCAAGATCCCACACTGTTGAATGTTGTGCCGAATGTGTTACGTGTTATTTTCGATTCGTATTTATTATTTGTTATTTCAGCTATTTCATTATACTGGGTGTCTCATAACGTACGGAGGAGATTGAAATGGTATCTGGGGAAGATCAAACTAAAGCTTTTTTGTTAAGAAAATTTGGATAAAAACTCAATAATAAGGAAATTACAGCAAAAGTTAAAGTTAAATTAATTAACAAGTCATCGTTACTAACTGCAGTAATAAATTACGTTCAAAATTCAACTTTGCAGTATGTAATAATGTTTACTTAAAAAGAATAACAAAAGATTAGTAACATAAAAGATTTCGGTATTTATCTTTTTCTTTTCGTAAGCCTCAAATAAACTATATCAACTGTTTTCTGTTACAGTGGGGTAAACTATAACAGTTTTACATAACAATGAAGTAAATAAAGAGGTTTTAGTGTCAATGTAAAGTTAAATGAAAAAAAAAAACAAGTTGTCAAAATAATGTAAATCTGTAAGCCTGAAATAAATTATTTTACAATGAAGTGAAGAAAATGGCTTTCGTATCAATTAGATTTAAAAAATCTCCAACTGCCAAATGTGGAATTGTAAACATCACATAAGTTATTGCGAATGTTTTCTGCTACAGTGGGGTATTTTTTAAACTTTTACATAACAATGAAGTGTCAAATTTCGTTATAATAAAAGAAAAAACAACTGTCAAATATGAATCTGTAAGCCTCAAATAAAATTATTTCAAATGTTTTCTGTTACAGTGGGGTAAACTATCATCATTTTTGCATAACAATAAAATAAATATCTGTGTCGATTGGAAGTATCCTTAGATTAAAAAAGAAAAAGTAGTTGTCAAATTTGAATTTGTAAACCTCAAATAAATTTACACTTTATTATCATATAAAAATTGTAGTAGTTACTCGAATATAGCAGAAAACATTTGTATTAATTTGAGGAGCGTTCTAGAAAACATGACATGTGCATTTTATACGAAAAAATGGAATTTTAGTGGTCAATAGTCAAGAATTAAGTGGTTTCAATAAAATATGTACATAGATGTAAGCAATTCAAATTGACCATGGGCTATTTTAAATGCTTAGAAAATTAGTTTATTCAATATAAAAACTTGACAAATTATACCTCTTAAATGTAATATTGGTGTTCAATCAAAGATGGATATGTCCTGCTTTGCTAGAACGAAAGATGACTTTTTTAATCTACCGAGATTTCCAATTGTCCCGAAAGCCTCTTTATTCACATCATTTTTACACAAAAATGATAATAGTTTTTACTCCACAACACCAGGTGTCCCACGCCATGTATTCATCTTTCTATAATTCTTATTTTTTAATCGACTTATATGAAATTTGGAAAGGATAAATTAAATCAAAAAATGAACATTCCGACATACTATTGAGCACAGTAGGTCTTCCGGTTTCGCTGGAAGTGATGTTAATTTGTTTATATTTTAAATAGAACACCCTATAGGTATATTTTTACATGTTTGGAATTTGCAGATCATTACGAGTCCGAAAATGTATCACCAGGTGAAAAAAAAATTGTTTTCCAATCTAGAAATCTGTGTATTTTCGTTCGGCTGCGACCAAGTAGGGTAAATTGGGGCACCTCCGGACAACATAGAGTGCTACAAAATTGGGCATTTCGAGAATACGTATCCTACTACAATAGTAGTGTCGTGGTCCATTATTGTTGAACAACTTGGATCACATACAATCCAATTACTTGAGAAAATTCAAAAGTTCCTCTTATAACTTTTACTGCAGAAATCGTAAGCTTTAATGGCTTGCGAACAATTCTGAGGTAATATTCATACTATTTACCTCAGACTTGGATACGTTCAGCGATGTATGACCACACAAAATAGTAGATTCAAACTGTGTGCAAAGTAATATTTTGTCATTTATGTATTTTTGCTACGTGGGGCCAGTTCGGACAAATCAGTTTCCTAACAATAAAAAATACTTTATTTTATCGGTAAAGTAGAATTTTGCAATAAAGACGATTATGTCGTGGATTTCTTGAGAAATTATAAGGCGGGTTCCGATTCCGGGACTTGCAAGACATTTCGAATGTTTCCAGTGAAGATATAGGAACCATGCACATCCGATGAGCACACCAATGAACAAATTGTGCATTAGTGGTATGAAAATACGAGTTGTTTCAAATTATTAGTGTGTCATAATCATAACACTATTTGTAAAAGATTTAGTAGTTTTGGTTGTAGCAGTTGGCAATAAAGAGGGCTAGTGGCCACATGGTTGTCACTAGTCGTGATACATAAGTTTGCTTTATTTATGTGTTTGTGTATCTCCAATTGAACCAATTCCTATAATGTACAGTATTGCTAAATAGCTTAAATATCACATAGTGTACATTTGAACTTGAATATTGTAATGTATTTCAATACCAGGAAGCTCAAGTATTATGTACTACAATCGTAAATTGTCATAAGAGTGATATTATTCCCATGCAATGAGTCTCAAGAAATATTTTCATATCACTAATACACAAATTACCACGCCAGGCGGCGCTGAACGCAAAGACGTGCCTATAGTTTCAAAATTACCTAATCCAAAGTCAAGGCCAGGAATTTCAAAGATGCCTTCAATTTGCAAATTTTATGTCAATATTTATGGTTACAACATTCAATAAACCTTCTTTTACGGGAAAATATAACTGAACAAAAACTACTGTATTTTTTTGTTTAAGATAAGCCCTAAATATTGGAAATAGACTAAGGTATCAGTAGGACTCGAATTAAAACCTGAATTTTCTCTTAACTTTGAAATACTAATTTTTGAAATTACATGTCCGAACCTACCCCACTTTCACCTAATTCGAGAAAATCACTGCGTTAATTATATTTTGATTTTGAAATTAATTGAAGTTTGAAATTTTTGTAACATTTGAAATTTTCATTAGGTCGTAGCCCATCTTTTAATAGAAACTGATGTGTTTCTTAGTCTAGTTCAACAAAATTCTTTCTTGTTGACTACTCTGATACTAAATACTTCATAATTTCCTTGAAAATAGTTTAAAATAGAGGGGTCTTAAACCTGAATAAATTATGCTCTATTCCAAGTATGTAAAAATGTATAGGTAAGGTACTCCATTTAAAATACAAAAGTTGACATAATTTCCGGCGAAACCGGAAGTTCTACTGCACTCAATGCTATGTCGCAAAATTCATTTTTGTGTTTAATCCCTTCCAAATTTCATGTAAATCGATTAAAAAATTAAAATTCTTTAAAGATGAACACATGACGTGGGACACCTGGTATAACAGAAAACAATTTTGCAATAATTTATTTAAAGCTTACAAGTTTAAATTTCACATTTAACCGCTGGACTTTTCTAAATATAACGAAACTTTCAATTCAGACGAGAATCACTTTATCCACTAGACAGTAATATAAAAATGATACCTATTAGATTGCTTCACTATAGCCGAAAACTTTTGCAATAATTTATTTGGAACTTACAAATTCACACTGAGGCTTCCAATTGATATGAAAATCTCTTTATTCACTAGATTATAATGTAAAAATTATATTAGTTTACTCCGCTATGGCGAAAAACATTTGCAATAATTTATTTGAGGTTCACAAATTTACATTGATAACTGGAATTTTTTTTTAATTTTTTTTATTCTAACGAAGCTTCCAAGTGATACGAAAATCTCTTTATTCACTAGATTGTAATATAAAAATATTAGTTTGCTCCACTACAGCTAAAAACATTTGCAATAATTTATTTGAGATTTACAAATTCACATTGACAGCTGGAGTTTTTTTTTAATTGAAACGAAACTCCCAATTGGAACGAAAACCACTTTATTCACTAGATAGTAATGTAAAAATGCTGTTAGTTTGCTCAACTAGAGCCAAAAACATTTGCAATAATTTATTTGGGGCTTACAAATTCACATTGACAGCTGGAGTTTTTTTTTCTTTTTTAATGAAACAATACTTCCAATTGGCACGAAAACCACTTTATTCACTAGATAGTAATGTAAAAATGCTGTTAGTTTGCTCAACTATAGCCAAAAACATTTGCAATAATTTATTTGGGGCTTACAAATTCACATTGATAGCTGGAGTTTTTTTTTTCTTTTTTAATGAAACGAAACTTCCAATTGGCACGAAAACCACTTTATTCACTAGATAGTAATGTGAAAATGCTACTAGTTTGCTCAACTATAGCCAAAAACATTTGCAATAATTTATTTGGGACTTACAAATTCACATTGACCGCTTGAGTTTTTTTTTTCTTTTAATGAAACGAAACTTCCAATTGGCACGAAAACCACTTTATTCACTAAATAGTAATGTAAGAATGCTGTTAGCTTGCTCAACTATAGCCAAAAACATTTGCAATAATTTATTTGGGGCTTACAAATTCACATTGACAACTGGAGTTTTTTTTTCTTTTTTAATATAACAATACTTCCAATTGGCACGAAAACCACTTTACTCACTAGATAGTAATGTAAAAATGCTGTTAGTTTGCTCAACTATAGCCAAAAACATTTGCAATAATTTATTTGGGACTTACAAATTCACATTGACAGCTGGAGTTTTTTTTTTCTTTTTTAATGAAACAATACTTCCAATTGGCACGAAAACCACTTTATTCACTAGATAGTAATGTAAAAATGCTGTTAGTTTGCTCAACTATAGCCAAAAACATTTGCAATAATTTATTTGGGGCTTACAAATTCACATTGACAACTGGAGTTTTTTTTTCTTTTTTAATATAACAATACTTCCAATTGGCACGAAAACCACTTTATTCACTAGATAGTAATGTAAAAATGCTGTTAGTTTGCTCAACTATAGCCAAAAACATTTGCAATAATTTATTTGGGACTTACAAATTCACATTGACCGCTTGAGTTTTTTTTTTCTTTTAATGAAACGAAACTTCCAATTGGCACGAAAACCACTTTATTCACTAGATAGTAATGTGAAAATGCTACTAGTTTGCTCAACTATAGCCAAAAACATTTGCAATAATTTATTTGGGACTCACAAATTCACATTGACAGCTGGAGTTTTTTTTTTCTTTTTTAATGAAACAATACTTCCAATTGGCACGAAAACCACTTTATTCACTAGAGAGTAATGTAAAAATGCTGTTAGTTTGCTCAACTATAGCCAAAAACATTTGCAATAATTTATTTGGGGCTTACAAATTCACATTGACAACTGGAGTTTTTTTTTTCTTTTTTAATATAACAATACTTCCAATTGGCACGAAAACCACTTTATTCACTAGATAGTAATGTAAAAATGCTGTTAGTTTGCTCAACTATAGCCAAAAACATTTGCAATAATTTATTTGGGACTTACAAATTCACATTGACCGCTTGAGTTTTTTTTTTCTTTTAATGAAACGAAACTTCCAATTGGCACGAAAACCACTTTATTCACTAGATAGTAATGTGAAAATGCTACTAGTTTGCTCAACTATAGCCAAAAACATTTGCAATAATTTATTTGGGACTTACAAATTCACATTGACCGCTTGAGTTTTTTTTTTCTTTTAATGAAACGAAACTTCCAATTGGCACGAAAACCACTTTATTCACTAAATAGTAATGTAAGAATGCTGTTAGCTTGCTCAACTATAGCCAAAAACATTTGCAATAATTTATTTGGGGCTTACAAATTCACATTGACAACTGGAGTTTTTTTTTCTTTTTTAATATAACAATACTTCCAATTGGCACGAAAACCACTTTATTCACTAGATAGTAATGTAAAAATGCTGTTAGTTTGCTCAACTATAGCCAAAAACATTTGCAATAATTTATTTGGGACTTACAAATTCACATTGACCGCTTGAGTTTTTTTTTTCTTTTAATGAAACGAAACTTCCAATTGGCACGAAAACCACTTTATTCACTAAATAGTAATGTAAGAATGCTGTTAGCTTGCTCAACTATAGCCAAAAACATTTGCAATAATTTATTTGAGGCTTACAAATTCACATTGACAACTGGAGTTTTTTTTTCTTTTTTAATATAACAATACTTCCAATTGGCACGAAAACCACTTTATTCACTAGATAGTAATGTAAAAATGCTGTTAGTTTGCTCAACTATAGCCAAAAACATTTGCAATAATTTATTTGGGACTTACAAATTCACATTGACAGCTGGAGTTTTTTTTTCTTTTAATGAAACGAAAGTTCCAATTGGCACGAAAACCACTTTATTCACTAAATAGTAATGTAAGAATGCTGTTAGCTTGCTCAACTATAGCCAAAAACGTTTACAATAATTTATTTGGGACTTACAAATTCACATTGACAGCTGGAGTTTTTTTTTCTTTTAATGAAACGAAAGTTCCAATTGGCACGAAAACCACTTTATTCACTAAATAGTAATGTAAGAATGCTATTAGCTTGCTCAACTATAGCCAAAAACGTTTACAATAATTTATTTGGGACTTACAAATTCACATTGACAGCTGAAAATACATGCAATTTATTAACTATTGAGTGAACGCACGGAAATATATAGTTCAAGGTTATGTTACATATGGCAACACCGAAGGATCTCATCTTATCTCACACATATCATTTTATACACTAACGGATCTCGTCTGTGCATGTTTTTCTAACGGATCTCATGTTAATCAATGTTTAACACAGAAAAATATACTCTGAATTTTTTTACCCCTCTGTGGCAGTAACGCTTTGAGTCACCATTTATAGGCTATTGACGTAAAATATACTCTGAAAAATAAAATCCCTATGGGGGATCTCAGGTTGTCCAAGTTTTATCCGGATCTCGACTTGGATTAAAAATGTGTATATATATATATATATATATATATATAGGTGCATACATATACATATATAGGTATATAATTTCTTTTCAGAGATAAATTCAAGCGGTATCAAATAACAGGGAATTAAATGCTTACAGAAGTTCTTTATTCGGGAGAATAAAAGTCGGGAACGATAAATTAAATAAAAAGCCGATTTTTCCGACATACCACTTGCCGTCGTAGGATATCAACTTTCTTATTTGAAATGGAACACTCTGTATATTTTTACATATTTGGAATCTACAGATCATTGTGAGTCCGAATATCTACCACTTGGTAATTTTGGTTTCCATGACAACGAAAAAAAATATTTTTTTGTATTTCAGTATGTAAAGCTATGTATGGTGTATTTTCGTTCTAATGCGACCAAGTAATTCGAGAAAGCAACTTCTTTGGTTGCACTTTGGTTTATTAACATTTTTACAGCATGTGAAATTTTCAATAGGTCGTAAATTATTTTTTTTAACGGAACTTATTTAAAAGCCATTGTTTATGCCAGAGAAATTAATACAGAAGATGAACTGTGGCAGAGAGTTGTAAACGCTTATCAGCAACTGAAAAATCAAGTTGCTTTCAATCAAGTGCGCGAGTCTCTTCGACGACTACTGCAACTTTGATTACAATAAGCAAGGACGACAGTTCGAACATCTTCTGTAGTAATTTTAGTGTGTTAAATTCGATATTGATTGTTTGATTCTTTTTTAATTAAACCATACTTCAAATACCATTGAATATTGAACCTGGGTTTATTAATTTTTTTTTGTTTTGTTTTTTGTTCTCTGTTATCACGTGCTAAAGTGTGTAAAGTTTTTATATTAACACTTGTATACCGGCGATGGCTTATTTCTTCAGTTAAGCTGCAACATGTCATCCCAAACTTCATTGCAAGAGTTGATAAAGAATTTAAAAAATAACCCTCTATTTGGTATCAGCGTATTAAAAAACATGTTTTGTTAAACTACGCTAAAAAATGCAAGAAGTGCACCAAAGTGCAACCAAAGAAGTTGCTTTCTCGAATTACTTGGTCCCATTAGAACGAAAATACACGATACATAGCTTTGCATACTAAAAAACAAAAAAAAAAATTTTTTTCGTTGTCATGGAAACCAAAATTACCAAGTGATACATATTCGGACTCACAATGATCTGTAGATTCCAAATATGTAAAAATATACAGGGCGTTCCGTTTAAAATAAGAAAGTTGATGTTACTTCCGGCGAAACCGGAAGTCCTGCGGGGGTCAGTGACATGTCGGAAAATTCAGCTTTTTATTTAATTTATCGCTTCCGAATTTTATGTAAAAATAAAAATTCTAGAAGAGTGAACACATGACGGCGTGGACAACCTGTATAGAGAATTGGATATGGGTTTATTAGAATTTTTTTCTTGTATTGACCTCTACTATCACCTGCCAAACGGTGTACAGTTTTTTTATTAACACCCTGTATTGTAAAAAAACTTTTCCTCTTGTAAACTCAATCCGGGCACATACTGTAGAACGGTATTAGGCCGATATGCTTGATATAACAAACGAGGATAAATTATCCGAGTTTGACATATGCATATCGACTGTATGTTGTTTTATAGTTTTCGTAATACTAAACGATGAAATAAATATCTATTTTGGCAAAATTATTCATAATAACAAACTTGGATAAGTAGCGTGAATTCTGAGTGTGACTTGGTTTCATAGCAACGTTTGTTTAAAAATAAGATAAAGAGCAAATAGTAACAACGCACATGACCGTTAAAATTTAACAGCCTCGGCTGGTATGGATAGCATAACAACCATGGAAACAGTGCAAATACTGAGTGTCTCATAACGCACGGAGGAAATTGAAATGGTAGCTGCGGAAGATCAAACTAAAGCTTTCTTCGCATAAAAACTCAATAACAAGGATGTTACAGCAATTTAAATTTCTTATAAATAAACGAGCACTTATTGACTACCACTGAGATTAATACGAAAGAATTTGAAATAATAGTTTTCCCATTTCCAAGGTAACATATTGCTTACAAATGCTGATAGCTTGAAGTTACTTTAATTTTAACGTATGTATCCAAAAAAAGAAATAGTGGTAAAAGCAGTACGTAGAAATCTTTTCAATTAATAAAACTTATTTTACAAAGTACAACTTCATTATTAAATAAATGAAATTTAAATAATAGTTTAAAATTATCTAAACCAAAAATTTCACAAAACATTTTGTTCACGATGCTGACCCTGCCTTTTAACGCACATTTCTGCACGACGAATCCAATTTCCGGAATCTTGTGGAAATTGTTCGCGCAAGTGTTCTGTAATAACGTTGATGCGATGGCGTAACACTTCGATGGTATCAACTTCAGTGGCGTAAACCCGTTCTTTCACGTACCCCCATAAGGAAAAGCCAAGTGGATTCAGGTCAAGACTACGTGGGGGCCATGGAATAAATCCACCCCGACCGATCCATCTTTGCGGAAAAGTAGTGTATAAATAATTTCGAACAGCATGACTAAAATGCGCAGGACAGCCATCGTGCATAAACCTCATATCGCTAGTGTAAATCGCAAAGTGCGTAATTCCATTTAGCAAAATTTTACAAACGTATTTTGCCTGTCAACAATTTGAAATTTGGAGATAGGTATTTTTCTGTACCAGCTTCTATTGCAAAACGGTGACTTAGATATTTATCAGACTATAGATATGCTATTATATTACTAGATAGTGCCATAATAGTATCTTATAATACAAGTGCATAAGAAAGCCTTTAAAGCATGCGCGACGGGTTTAAAAGCGCGACGCGCAGCGGAGCGCTTTTAACGGCGCAAGTGCTTTAAAGGCTCTTATGCATGTGTATTATACGATATTTTTTATTATACCTGCACTAAAATGTGAAAATTAGAAAAAGATTAAAATTTAAATTCATTCAGTTGCCTGTGGATCGCATTTTGAATCGTTAACGTGGAGATTGTATGTGTTGTTCCTAGGCAACTTTAAAACACGGCGTGCTTTAATCGTCCTTTTTCGTACGCGTTTTAGTTTTCAAAACAGAGATTTTGATGCAGGTATAATAAAAAAAATATTTTAGAAAAAATGGAGTTACGCACTTTGCGATTTACAGTATCGATATTGCGGCGCAAAGTGTTCTTCGATCAGGGAATCGTTCTAAATACATACGTTTTGCAAGCCTAGCATTTTATCCAACAGCTCCATAAACAAGTATCATGTCCATGTATTCGTCGTTATTGTGGTACACCAAATTTAAACGTAAATATTAATTTTGACACTACTTAAAGGAACTGACATTTAAGTAAATTTCTACGTCAACTTACTTTCTAGTTTTATTTTAATTAGTCAGCGGCTCTCAACAATATGAAGAGCAGTTTTTGGATATTAATTCACATTTGACTGTTGTTTTTTTTTTAATATAACGAAATTTCCCATCGACAGGAAAGCCTTCATTGTTAATATAAAAATTAAAAAAATTATCCCACTGCAGCAGATAATAGTTGCAATAATTTATTTGAAATTTAGAAATTCACATTTGATAGATGGAATTATTTTTATTGTAACGAAACTGAAAGTCTCTACTCACTTTATTGCTGTGTAAAATCGATAATATTTTATTGTAAACTATTTACAGTACTAAATGTACTGCTATCAGATAGTGATTATAACTGTCTCTAGACGGTATTTTGCAATGTCGAATCAAGCAAACTGCAATTCCTAAAAGACTCAGAAAGCGTTTCGTTTTAAATCTCATAATGAATTGAAGTAATTATAAAATTTACGAAAAGCTCACATAATCATTATTAAGTAGAAAAATAGAGTTACAAACGTTTCACGCGATGATTTTTAAGCTGTGCGTTAAAAAATTATAAACAAATTGTTCTACACAATTTCATTGAACAAGAGTCCAGTTTAATTAAAAACGTATAATTCTCTCATGTTAGAAATTTTATTGTAAAGTAGAGCTCTGCTATGTTGCCAGATTGTCGGATCTCACTTAGGTTAGAAACTATGTACGTGTATACTTGGCTCACATGCGCCCTCTGCATAATTAATTGTGAACTACTGGTGTATAAAACTGCAAAGAAATCGGCAAAACGAGATCCGGGATAAAATTTGAATTTGAGCTCTTTAGTACCAACAAAGTCGGTTATGACCCGATATACACGCTACAACTTTTATCGTGAAATGATCTCAGGTTTCCTCTTTTTAAATCTATGTATATATATATATATATATATGCACAAATCGCCAAAAAGCAACCTACAGATTAGAGCAGATCACACCCACACACCACAAGTTAAGAGCACTTTACGATATTTATCTCGGAGAATCCTCTCCTTATCACATATCCAGTGCAAATGCGCTTAACTGTCTCTAACACCCCTTTATATAAAATTTAAGTCGCGACCTCTTGCGGCTGACTTTTGACCTAACAAAAACGACATCTGGCGGCCGATTCCTGACTAAAACACATATATATACACAAACACATGTTTTGTGTATATATACATTTGTGAATTATTTACTGAGAGTGTGGTGAGTTAATCTAATAGGCTAAAATGTCGTTGATTTTGTTTTGTTTTTTCGATTTTAAGAACACACTGTATTAATGTTGAAGTTTTAATTATTATAGATATTTCTAAATCAAATAATTTCTTCCCTATGGAATTTTATTGTAAAATTTTAAAAAAATCTTTTTCTCCTCTTGTAAACTCAATACGGGGACATCTTGTATACTAGAGTTCCTATATAAATAAGAGTTGGGACGTACAAGGTAACATTTTGATTGGTTGGACCCAGTTTTCATGGATAATTAGATTTTATCTGTAATTTGACATTCAAAAATTTTAATTGTCATTATAGGTTTTTGAGATTCGCGAAATCAAACAAAGTAGGCGTCCTCTGCTAGTACCATCGAAAGGGTGAACAACATTTCACGGATTGGCTTAACATTGAAAACATCAGAAAACATGCACCAATCAAACTTCGCAACTGCAATGTTGTTCACCCTTTTATCGGCCATTTTGCTATTAACAGAGACCTCTCGCGTTGACAATTAAGTTGCGAATTAGCTGTCATTATGTTCAGCAACAAATTGCAAAAATTTGTCGAAGCAAGGTTTTTTACTCCACCAGTTTCCTAAAAACTTGAAATTGAGGCACAACTGGATATTAAATAGCCAAATTCAGAACTGCAGTAATGAAGATTGTTTAATCTTTTTACAAACTGAGTTCGGTTATTCACGAGGTGCTGGGATGGAGTTAAAGTACACTGAGAAAAATAGGACCAAAGAGTGCGTTTATATTAACAAGCATTCCGAACATTTTATTCGGATTCGCGTGAAAAACCGACTCAGAGTACTATTGCAAAATTAACACTATGTCATGATAAAATTACCGAAGTAATTAACAAAAAGTCAGACATGACATTTTATTACTAATTTATTCAGCATAATATTTCATTATGGTTTATTATATTTTAATACTACGTATTATGTAGAATGATAATATTACATTCTTAAACTTAAATAGTTTCATTGTGCTAAGAATCATGATTAATTTAGAGTAAGATGGATCTTATAACATGACAGCATTATACTTTTGCATTATACTTTTATTTTATCGATAAGGAGTGATGTTTTATCAAAATCGCAAAATTCCATTTTCCTCAGTGTAGAGTGAGAATGAAGCAGTTTGCTTGTAAAAGTGAGACTAATATTAATCGCAAAAGTGCAAAAAGAGTTGGAGTGTAAGGAATTGAGGAAAACTCAGCTGCAAAAGACTAGTGGGTACAATGTGGTAGTTTTCGAAGGTAAACACTGAAATACTTGAACGCTGAAATACAATGCAATTCCAACTTTAATTTTGATCTTGACAAACAATAAAAGTACGGAAATTTATCTAAATGAACCGGAAATCTTTATTGGAATTACACGTGATAGCAATGGCTGAGTTCGCGATTACGCGCAGATCGATCGGAGTGTGTCTTTTTCTCACTCTTACATGCAGTGAAACGCAGTCGCTCTCCCTCACACTTTTGATCAGAGCGCTCGGCGAGCGTAATCGCGAACTCACCCAATAAAGATCATTTACCCACATGTTGTTATTCAAAAATATAAAAAGATTATGCACACACACATGCCAAAATATTGTTTAATGTTTGTTTGTGACTGTTAATTTGTTCCTGCACCTGATATTTTTATTTTTATTTGCATTTGAAAGAATTTTCTAAATGAAATTTTTGAACTGTCATAATTTTTTTGACATTTAATTTACATTTTGAAATGTCAGATATAAAAAAATTGAATGCGACACTTGGAATTCGAGTGGTTTTGATTTCTGGGTCCACCATGTCCTACCTCTTATCTAATTAAGGAACTCTATTGTATACTATAAACAAATTTATGTATATGATTTGTTAATGAGAGATAATAAAAATTGTAAATTATTCTACAGCACGTGGGTCGTATAGGAAAGTAGGAATTTACAATAAAAAAATGCATTGAAATTTCAATGTTGCGTAATCAAAGTGAACACACGGTATATTAAATTCGCACGCGCATTAGGTAACCTGTATAAATACACAAATGTTCTAAGGTTTGTTCCAACACCTCCCATCAAATTTGATAGAATGTAGTCATTCAATTTCTGCGACAAATGGGCACTTCTGGTGCTTCTGCGGTACACTAATCTCCGCGGATAGTACTTTGGCCGGATATACGGCCAAATTTATTCAGCTTATGCAAAATTCTCTAAATCAGCTAATAATTTTAATATTAATTCCGCTAATTTTGATTGGTAAATTACTTTAAATTTAGGACCTAAAGATAATAAATTCTTGATTTCTAATAGAAAGTAAACGTTAGTTAAATTCACAAAATATTTTTCATTATTGTTGAAATTTTAATTGATTTTGTATTTTGAAATATTAATGTTGCTAGATTTGATATGATTAAAGGTTTTTTTTTAAAGAATTTTCTAATCTTAATGTGATTTGAAGGCTTCCGCCGCCGTGGAATCCATGCTTCATTTGATATTTCGGGCTGGAACCGCGTCTTCGTTTTTCGGACTTGCCGACGTTTCGTCTACTCTTGCAAGGGACTTCTTCCGGACTTCTTTATAGTTAGTCTTGTCGCTACTTCTTACTGTCGTTGTAGATACGTAGACACTGCGGTACGAACGGGTGGCGTGGTCGTATTTATGTCGTTGGCCGCCAACCGTGACGATCAAGAACCACGCCGCGCCAACCATACGTATCGCAGTATCTACGAATCTACAGCAACAGGAAAAGTACAACAGTAAGTTTTGTATTGAAAAGTAAACTAACAGCTAATATTTTCAAAACATATTCGACGTATTACCAAATTTCGAATTTCTTAAGCCATGTAATTTTCCGAATTAAATATCTCGAAAACGGTTAATCTAGCGACGACGGAACTTAGTTCATTTTTTGTACAACTTTATTCGAATTTTCAATTTTTGTTTTAGATTTTTTGAAAAAGTGACAAAGAAAGATATTCATTAAAATGTTAACCTACTACCATGGACCTGCGCCGCTGGTTAAGAATGTTCAATTTTGCTTATGACGTATTTATCTCTGTATTTCATTTGCCTTGCATATCCAATTTCACCCTTCTATCTTAAACAGCTTCAGAGATATTTAAGAAAATATACTTTTCAAGTTGTTTCTTTAGGAGATTAAGATAACTCAGAAACGATAAACCTTTCCTTTTAGATAAATTTGGTTAATTCGTGATATTTTGATGTCCCCTATACGTGTTACAATTATTGCCACCATTTTCGATAACATCCGGTGGAGTGGTATGTTCAGAAAAAAATTTTAAGACAGAAAGACGTTAGTTACAAGATATACGAAACCTTATGAGACGAGACATTGACAAACGTAACCTGCTCTGTTAAGAACGAGACGAACTTAGGCATGAAAAAAATTTTAACATTTTTGTGAAATTTGAGGAGGCATGGAAAAAGGCCAGGTACTCCATTTTTCAAATAAGAATCTCCTTAACATACTTTCATTATCCGAAAGAAATGACTATCCGTATACAACAGCTCCAAATTCTGGTACAACTGATGTCTAATGTCGTTCTAAAATAATAATGCCAAAATTCGGGCACTGCTTTTTGGAAAGCCTAATTGTTCATGAATTATTTTTCGTATAGTACCTTCTCATTTATTCCACTATTTATGAAACATTCAGTTAGTTTTCTGAAAAATTTAAACCTTCAAATTTTTAACACATTCCTTCGTTGATTTTCAGGTTGGCCAATGTGAAGATCGTTTTCAATAAATTGTACTTCACTTAAACTGTGACTGTTTTTAGTTTTATTTTTTTTTTTGTTTTAAGTATTTCCCTTATTAAAAATTCAAACGGCAATTAATTTGGCCTTATACATTTCTCACTACGAAAATTTATACTTTTAATTTACTCAATGTAATTCCACCCACTTCTACACACTTTTCTACCCTGTATCTAAAGTCCCTATACACGTTACTAATCGATACAGAATCAGTCCGTTAAATTTTGGACTAAGTTTTTTAACGTAGTAAATGTAATGCCAGGATAATTTACATTAAATATATCAATGGTCGTAAGTAGTACTACCATGTAGTAAATAGTGTCTCCCATTCCATAATATTTTATTAAATAAATCCGCTGTTGCAATGTGATTAAAGCTTTAACTAAGGGTATTAATTACTGTCAAGAACTTAAGGAATAAGCTTAATTAATTGCTTTGAGAATTCCGGGTAATGCAATAATTCTGAATTTAATTTGAACTTGGACAAATTTTTTAGAGTAAATAAGCTTGTTTTTTTTTTAATTTAAAACCATAAATGAGGCGTTTCGAGAATTTTTCTATTATTTTTATAGGTTTTAATGCAAACAAAAACTTTTATAAAGAATATTTTTTTCGTTTAAACATAAAATTAAAAAAAAAAGTTCCTATTTTACAGAAAATCAATGACAGAGTAGGTATACTTGTTATATACTTAATTAGGAAAATACACAAACATTTTAAAAGTCACTATTTACTACTCATTAAAAGATGTTACCACTTATATACAGGGTGTTTCATTGAAGATGCACCAAACTTGAGGGACACGTTTCTGACATTACTTCAAACAAAATATCTTAAATATCGATGTTTTTAAAAATTCTGCAGCACGCGGAATCAAAACAAACGGTGAAACAAAACCGGCGATCTAAATTACTTTATGACTGGCACACAGCTGAAGGGGGGGGGCAATAAAGTTACAGCGAAGAAATGTATGACTAGATTTTGTTTTGACCTTGAGACTCGCTCGGTCATTCAACTGCAGGGGCGTATTCGAAAATACAGGGAGTAAGTATAAGAGTTATGCCAACAGAGTGAATAAAGTGAAAAGCAAAATATACAAAATGATTTATACGAGAGAGAAAGAATATTACCCAAGAGTAACGCTCTGAGTTTTCGAGCACGCCCCAGTAGCAGCTGCGATGTGAAATCGCGTGGATATTTAAACTTATTTAATTTACTTGTCGATTCTGCTCGTATCTGTAGCAACCGTAAGATCTCTAAACCTGTAACTCAGCTATATAAATATGAAATTTTGAAGTTCCGTGTAAGGTATGATTTCTCCTAGATCCCTAGGATTATTCGTAAGTCTCTGTGGTATTATCTTATAAACCTACAAGAAATCGTTTCATACTGAGAACTTCAAAATTCCACCTTTTAGTAATTGACTTACGGGCTTACAGATCTTACTGTTGTTACAGATATGAGCAGGTTCGCTCCATTAAAATAAATTACAAATGTGGGGCTATGTAAAAATGTGCATTTACTATGCGTTGTTGTTGCAAATTACAAATTGTTGTTAAAATAAAATTTGTTGAATCTTAAAAATAAAAACATTTATATTTATTACATTATTATTATTACAAGAAATGTTCAAAAATGCCTCCTTTCTGCTGTACACACAAAAAATACCATAAAGTCCTTAATTGGGGTAGTGCGGCGAACAAAATGTTTTGAGTAAAACCCAGCACTTGGGCGCTAAATTTCTACGAACGATTTTATGAAACGGTTTATCATTGAATGTGAATAATAAATTCTTAAAAACTTTTGTGCAAATCGGTTCTGATTGCAGCGGATTCCCCGAGCAGGCTCTGTACAGCTGCTTCAGGCCTAGTTGGGCCTTCGTCAGCAGAACCGTAGCCCGAGAACTCCACTGCAAACCAAACCGATATGTCCTAGGGTTATTCGCCAATGCGATGTGAAAGTAATGGACATTTAAGTAGCGACATCTTTCGATCGCTTGTTGACCTGATATTGCAGTAGGATTGACAAATTGAAGCCAGTTCGCTACATAATAAGTCATCCCATGCAAGGTTGCCATGCTTGCTGTCAAAGGTCAATTTAAATTATTTTTGTATATATTTTTTAAATGAATGTACTGAAAAATGCAAAAGTAACAGTGATAAATTATATATCCACATTTTTTTTTCTATTTGGGGTCATACTTTTCTGTCACTGTGAATTCTCGAATTCTTTTGAATCGAAACTGAGCTATTGTGCAGCGAATAAAGAACTGTGAAATATGTTGAATGTCTTAATGTATCCAGTGACTATAAACAATTAACTTACTTTTAATCTGAATTGAGAGTGATTATTTTGAAATGAGTTGGATATGTTAAAATCCGAAGGCTATCTTTATATTGATTTTCATTGACTTTATTTTTAACTAATTTATGTCCACATGTTTATCCTAATAAATAAGTTTTCTGTAAAGTTGGTGACTTTTTGCATTTCGCAATTTTTTTCATCATTCAGAGGACCATTGAATTTAACAAACTTAAAAGTCTAATTCTTGAATTTAATTTATTTGCTTTTAAAAACAGCTCATTTTATTTATTTCAAATTTCGAAGTTCGAACAGAAGTGAAAAACAAACCTTTTAGTTCGTCGATCGATTACTGTATGGACGTTTTTTCTAGGTTGCTATTAAGAGACGCAGTTAATTTATGTAGAAATGAATAATTAATCGAGGACTGGTGCCAGTTACGGCGGCATTGGCAATGACAGTGACTTCGACGAGATCATGAACGAGATATGCTAGTTGCGGTCTAGGCCTAGGCCAAAGTCACGTTATTTGAGTTGTTGCCTCGCGACTTGCAAGGAATTGTTCGTTATTTCGTGATTTGTATTTCGCACCACCGCGTTCGAACGCGCCTTGCTATGCGACGAAGAAATAATCCGAGTTCTCCGGAGCGAGAGCTCAGGAATGTTGACCTATGCATGAAATTAATTATTCTGTTTGTTCGTTTTTCCCTTCCGAGCTAAATACATGCGTTACGGTGCGTTTTATATTAAAAACCATCGGTATCAGTACAAAACACATGGTAAAGTATTAGTGAACACAGTCAGGAATATATTTATGTCAGCATCGTGAACCCTGTTTCTAGGAACTACCCTCCAAGGGTGGGAACAAACCGGCCCGCCAACAGAGCGCCTTAACTGCAAGATAAGGAGGCAAAGACGCCGAAAAAAGATACCGAGAACGAAATATAAATAAATAAACACCGATCTGGAATTCCTGGCCTTTATGTGTATTATGCTTTCGCCTTTCATGTTAAAGACAGTTTGATTATCCTTTTAAATTATTTTTTCTACTTACACATGTACTAATTATGTTTAACAACAAATTTCATGCTTAGAAAAATAATTCATTCTCGCGTACACAGATGAGTGTATGTGTTTACTTTGTTAAGTCGAATTTCGTGAGATGTAAATACACTTCTTAGGTTCACTAACATTATACAGGGTGTAAACTGACTAATAGTTAGTTATTCAACGAATAAGTATCATGGAAACAATTCATAGAAATCAGTCAACCATTCAGAAAAATCACCGAATAACTTTAATGGACAGATGGAAAGACCGGCCCTAATAAAAAGATTTTTGGTGCAGATGTAGTTGATACTTAAGCTTAATATAAGCCATTATTAAATGTACTTTTATTGTTACAAGGAGTTACAGGATGGCCATGGTAATTAACAAAAATTAGAAATTTCAAAATCAAATAAATTTTCTTGAATAGTCATGCCCTATATTTTTCTATCCTAAGTTCTTTTAAATAAAGTACTTTCATTTTTGTTAAATATGTCTTATAACGCGTGGTCAATATCTTTTCTAATCAAGTGACCTTATAGAAAGAAAATCGTATGTCTTTGATTAATTCGTTTTTTTCAAATGTCAATCTCATTTCAATTATTTGTAACTGTCGGTAAGTTTAATTTATTAACAGAAATATTTGTTCATAAGAGTTTATTGTTACATTGCGAACAGTTAAATAACAATTCAGTAATCTTGTGTTTACTCTTGTGTTTACAAGAGAATGGCGGACATTTTACGCACCTTCTATGAACCAGGTTTTCGTTGCTCTTGGGGCGTGCTTTCATTTTGTGGGAAATGTAAACTTAAAATCAAATTTATAAAAAAAAACATGTAATATATAAGATGAATAGCAGTTAGATTTTGTGTAGGAATACAATATAAATAATTCAATTAATGGCATTTGACATAATGAACTAATCAAAGACACACGATTTTATTTCCATAGGTCACTTGATTAGAAAAGATATTTTTGAGATTTTTAGATCTATAGGAACTATTTATTTTAAACCGAATAATTATATGCATTATCCAAGGTAGCCGTGGAAAACAGGTAAACAAATGAACGAGTTAGGAATTTATAGTTCTGAAACTGTTAAAATATGAATTTTTAGATTTACTAATTTATTTATTATGTGGTTGCATAGTCGAGAAGGTTGGTTCCGCTGGCAACGGGCTTGACAATTGACCGGGCAACTGTAGGTGTGTTCGAAAACCTATATCTGTTTTAATAAGGATTGTTTCGAGATTTTTTCAATACCTATAGTCGTCCCAGTTTGGTAGCGGTTTTATGGCCCTGCCAAAAAAAGAAACAGAAAGGCGATCGCAGGCCGGTCTCTTTGAAGTTGTTTTTTACAGCAAGATCATAAAACCGATAGAAAACTTGAACGACTATACTCTAAAATATGCATAATAAAAATATACACATGTATTATAATACAAATATAATTAGCATTCCAAAACGTGAACTTTTCGAGAACGTGAACACCACCGTCCATAATAAGTTCACGTTTTTCGCGACTATACTGTAATTCTACGGCTACATCTGTGTTAACGTCTAACGGCATTCTAGCGAACAAGAACGCGATAATTAACGCGAGGTTTTACTTTGGTGGTTAACGTCATTAATTGTTCCACATTTCGCTCCGAAGCGGCTGCAGCAGTGATATTTTGCTTGAATATTGGAAACTTTACCTTAAATGTCAGATATCACAGGAGTTCTATTAAAATATTTTAGCATTTTCCTTTTCCTAACATTCAAAAATATATTTTAAATTAGTACTTGAAATACTGAAAGAAACATGCATTCAAAATTAAGATAGTACGTGACTAGAGACTCTAGATGGCTCTGTTTTCGTGAAAAAATATATATCTTTCATTATCTATGGCCACAACTATGCGATTGGCGATACGTTCGCCGGCGACGCCGGTAATCCGTTTGATGTGTTTCAAAAACCGCCAGCCGAGCTATAGTCTAGCGCGCAATGCCACTCTCAGTGCCGTTACAAAATTAGTACCATTATGCCAATAATAATCCGTGGGTACACTGTGGTTGTCGGAGCCACGTCTACGTCTAATGTGCTGCCTAACGTGATTTTTCACGTCTAACTTGACATTAATTGCAGATGTAACCACTGATTAATGTCAAATTAGACATTAAAAATGACGTTAGGCAGCACATTTGGCATAGGTGTGGCCGAACCATAATAGCGAAAACAGATTTACAAAATGTGCAATAATAAAGACGCTATCTTCCGAATACGCACTATTGACTCATCCTGTAATAATTAACCAAATAATGAATCAACTGTTGTTTTCGCTTGACGTTAAGTTCTCGGCTAACACTATTTTACGAATTATCGCTTAAAATTTAAAATATTTTTGAAAAGACCAGAAGTATGCATTTAACATGCTGTAAATAATATCTTTTGTTCAAAAAGAGCATATTTACATCTTGTCTTTCTATTATGCAAAAAAAAAAACGGAAACAATTTTTATTTGATTGATAAGAACCTAATGTAACAAAGACGTGTTTTTTAAAGCGAAATTTTTGTTTTTTGTAAAAAGCCTCCTATTTAAAATAATATTTGCATATTAGTGGTATTTGTCTTAGTAAACAGAGATCAAAGAACGAGACGATATTTATTTTTTGAAGGATTTAAAACAGCATCTTTATTTTAAAACCACATAAAATAAAATTCTAAAAAAATGGATTTTTGGTCATAATTTTAGCAATAGGTATATTGTATTTAGGTTGTTCATTACTCTTTATTTTATCTGAGTGCGTCGATTCTAGAAGAAAAAAATTAATATTTTTGAATTATCGCAATTTTTCATTTTCGAGAATTTCTATTTTTCAAATTTTTAGCCATATTTTAAATAACTTGTTATATCGACTCGTGTTATTTTTTATATTCATGCACGAACTAACTGTAGTAAATTTTTTTCACAAAAATCAATAATAAAAATTTTACCCGTTTGTTACGAACATTATGAAAGTCACTGTATGTGTAGGTATGTCATTTGAAATAAAAAGTCGCATCCGCTACTACTGTTTGATTCATTCTGTATACAAAGATGAAATTAATTTTATGTTGTAGATGTAGATCTCCAAAATAAAAAAAATGCGTTGTTGAAACTTTAATAGTTCTCGAGACTTTTCCCGAGAACACACTGTTAGAACAGCTGTATAATAATAGCCTCCCAACCGTCAGGAAACTTGAAAATTTACCAATGCGATGAAATTCCGATTGAAATTTTTGTCGTAATACCCACCTTAGCAGACGGAATATTTTGAAGGACAGGAGTAGGAGTGAAGTGATTACATGTCATGGGAATTCGGAGAAATTCTACAGGATATGACGGCTGAAAAGTTATTCTCATATAAATTACATTATAAGCCTTTTAAAAACTAATGAGTTTCCATAACTATGTTTTTCTTTACCAAAACAAAGAGTCTGTTTAACAGTAAAGAAATACCTTGATTTCTAAGAAAAAAACTTAAAAAGATTATTACAATACGAGTAACTAATAAGCTCTTAAAATTGTTTTAGTAAAAGTAATAATTATTTAGATTATCCTTAATAGCTGTATAAATAATTTAAGCTCGACTCTATTTCTTGGCGATGAAAGGAAGCAATTTAACTTTAAAAATTAAATTTATGTATTTCTAAATCATTCCAACTACATTTTTTTGTAATATACGACATGTATCAATCAATTCGCATTTCTCATCTTCTCAAGCCTATTAGAAATATGTCTCTATCAAATAAATTTTCAAGATTCCGTATCTTGATTACAAAAATGAACATTATACAGCGTGTCGCTAAATTCCGTGGACATGGCTTAACTACAGATTTCTGGGCTCAATATAAGATGATTTAACTCAACTTATCTATATCTAAAAGTGCTTCGTTAAGTCGGTATTCTGCTTCAAAATAGTTGAAAAAAAGTTAATTTTTGTTTTAACAAAAGAACGCTTGAATTAATTTGGATGATATTTGATACGATGATCAATAGTAAGGTAAGTCACATTTTCAGAAGGTTTGTGTAACTTACATTAGGTCCCTAGTGTGAGAAACTGGGTTGCCATATAACAGATATTGCAATAACTCTCTTGAGGTTAGGAAGGTAACATTAATTAGTCAATTTTTAGAATGAAGCAATCATTAGGAAACTTTTTTTAATCTATGTAATTTTTGATATTTCTTACGATTTAGTCACAAAATAGAAAAATCTAAGAGGTTGCAGCATTTCTTATTAAAAACAGGTACACTATAATAGGCTGTGTAGAAAAACAAATACCTGATACATGCATAAATATACCGTATGATTTTTAAAATTTTAGATCAATGGAGGCCGTGAAAGCAAAACGTATGGCGTAAAATATTTTATTTATTCAAAATGATATTTACAAAATTTCAAAATGCATTCATAATTGAACGATATTTTCCCAGTGGTGTTAACCAAACGTACGTATGAGTTAATTTAAGCTGTATGTTTTCCTCTTTACGGCCTCCCTTGATCTAAAATTTTAAAAATCATACGGTACTTTTTTCAGAGAGAGGCATTCATTAGTGAACTTTTTTTCATCTTTGCAACTTTTGATACCTGTTATAATTTTGGTCACAAATTAGAGAAAGCAGCCATTTGGATTTTTCTATTTTTTGACTAAACCATAACAAGTGTCAAAATTTGCAGACGCAAAAACGTTCACCAATGAATGACTTTCTAAAAATAAAATAGTTATCCATATAAAAGGTATTTGTTCTTCGTGTATGGGCTATTTTTTCCAACAAGAGGCGCTGCAGCCACTTAGATTTTTCTATTTTGTGACTAAACTAAACTGTAAGAAGCATCAAAAATTACAAAGACACAAAAAAACACAAAGACACAAATGAACACTTCTTCCTAAAAACTTATTAGCTAAAAGTTCAAAAAAGTTATTGTGAAATATGTGTTGTGGTAACCCTGTTTTTCACACTAACTGTCTACTCCAAATTACTAAAATCATCTGAAAATGTGACTTAACTTCCTGTAGATACTCATGCCAAATATCATACAAATTGGTTCAAGCGTTCTTTTGTTATAAGAATAATTAACTTTTTTTTCAACATCTTTGAAGCAGAATACTGCAGAACACTTAATCAAGCAATCTTGGTTATAGATAAGTTGGGTTAAATTGTTAAATCATATTATTTTGAGCCCGGGAGTTTGTGGTTAAGCCATGTCCACGGAATTTAGCGACACGCTGTATACTCTATAAAGAATTTCATTTTCATTTCATTTCGTTGCTCAAAAATATTTTTTTCTGTTCAACTAGTTTATAACAGGCTTAATTCAGAATAAAACTTCGTTTTATGTCTCTGCCATACAGGAGCGCAAATTCACAAACTCACAAGTGTAGGAGAGCATTCGCATAGGCGTGTGCATACGTTTGAGATCTTTTGCAATTTGGCAAAATGAGCGGATGCGAAGGTTTGCACATTTCTTATATCATTCTCCGCAATAGCACTGATGATGGCAATTTTAACAAAAATATGTATTTCTTGTAAGTTATACCTAAGTACTAAAAAATATATTATTTTATATCCAAAATTCATAATTTTACTAGCTTCAAAATGAATAAATTATATTTAAAGTTGGTTCTTGTCCGATGAAAATTGTATCACAAAATCTTTAAACTGGACACTAAATAGCGCACAAAACACTTAACGTTTCGCCGTCGTTCGACAGCTTCGTCAGAAGTGAAAAATATAAACATGTTTATATTTTTCACTTCTGCACTTTTGTTACGTGGTTCAGTTCAGTTTTTTAAGTCCTACTCAATAACAACTACAAAAAGCACGACATCCAAAGATCCATTTCTCGTCATCTTACCCCAATTCCTCCACGTTCTGAACCTGATACACCTCCAGTCGCTACAGCTTACCTACCTTACATTCACACCATAACAGATCGAATCGGCAAAATATTCAAACAACAGAACATCAAATCAATTTACTTACCCATGGCGAAACTTTCAGACTGCCTACCCTCCACAAAAGATCACATCCCCTTACAATCCGAAGGCGTGTACCGAATTCCTTGTTCCTGTGGACGTGTATACATCGGTAAAACAAAACGGTCTGTTAGCACTCGTGTTTCTGAACATGAACGCTGTACTAGACTACTACAAACAACTGGCTCGGTCCTAACTGAACACAAACTAGAAACCGGTCACCAAATCCTATTCTCCGACACAAAACTTCTAGTCCGCTCATCTCATTTTTTCAATCGTAAAATCCGTGAATCCATAGAAATTCTCAAACATCCCAATAACCTGAACCGTGATATTGGCTTTTACCACCACAATGCCTGGAAACATTTCATTAACGATCCGTCACGTCCCAACAGACCAATCCCCGGTCACCGTTCCGACCCACTACCCCCACCGATCACTATAAATACCACGACAACAGACATACCCACTCAGTTTCAACGACTAACGAGAAGCAGCAGCAGCAGCCCTGAGGAAGTTCTTCTGCAAAGAAGAACAAAACGTCGGCAGTAGAAGAAGTCAACGTGACGCGGTTCCAACCGGAAGCCAATTCAAACATGGACGACGGCCGCGGAAGCCTTCAAGTTAAATTAAGCGGTAACCTTATAAACTACTATATTAAATTTAGGAAATGTAAATAACAACGCTCGTACATTACCGCTATGTGGTTGAAACGAGGGGGTGAGGGTTGAAACGGTGAAATGCTTAACGGGATTTTAACCTGAGTTTAATGAGCTGCTCTGTTTCCACACTAAAGAACTTTCACTTAACGTATCAATCGAAATTAGATGCTTGAGTATTTAATTTAAATTTTGATCTCTAACCTGGACCGCACTCCAACTAGCACTTGCACCGAATCGCTCGCCTCTCACTTAGCGAGTGCCTCCTTTCCTTCTCAGGCTAAACATCCGGTGCAGTACATTATCGCACCGTAAGCATTTCTTTTGTTACATTATACAGGGTATTATATCTGTGCTCTAGTGGGTCTATGGTTCATCAAGTCCTGAAGGAGCGAATACATATCACGTCTACTCCGAAAGGTTTCCACCAACTTTTGTTGACAATCTTTCGACGTGTAATGAGCCCAATTGACATCGGTCGTTATTAAACTTTGATACCAAATTTGAGAGGTTCCCTTTAATTTACTTGTCATTTGAAATACGCAACAAATTAAATGTTCGGTATTATATTCAAATGCAATGTTCCTATTCTCAGTATTTTATTCCAGTTCCCAGTAAAAATTCCAAGTGCTCAGTAAAATACTTAATGCTCAGTAAAAATAAATAAATAATAATAATAAATAGAATGTAGTTGCGTAAAGTCAATACTAAAAATTGTCTTTGGTTATTTGAATTTGTATATTTCAGACACTCTGTAGTCTGTGCTCGAACAGTAGATTTTTTTGTAAAGAATACATTTTTTGTCTAAAATCAATAATAAAAACGTTACTTTGACATGTGCAATATGAAATGAAGAAATTTGAATTTTATAGACAGACTGTAGTTAAAAAGTGAGATAACTCAAGACATATCTTATGACATAGTGAATTCCAAACTTGGATCCATACAACAAACTTCTTCAGAGAAGCAACTTTTTCATCATTAATATCATCAATAGGAGCAGACCAATCATTTCTTTTCATTACACCTAAAGAAGTTGATTTAGTATTAACTATATCCCACCACTTTTTAATAATCTCAAGAAATATTGCGGTTTCATTATATTCTCTGGATTCTGTAACTGCAGCAATTGTAGAGTGGTGAAATATGTCATCAACTAAATCAACCTTTTGTCTTTCGAGGTTGTTTGGATATAATGATTTGTTATTCAATTTATAAGCTTTCTTGATTAAACAGTGTTTCTCAATATTATAAAGTTGCCTCAAATGATCAAAAGATGCCTTTCTATAAATAGATGGATCGTCAAAATCAGGAAAAAAATTTTTGGTTAATCCAATTATTTCTAATATTTTTAAAAACATGAACGAAATCATATGTGAGAAAGATCTTTAAATTCTCAAAATCTGGATTCACAATAAAATAATTGGATTCACAATAGAACTTGAACATTAGCTCATTTTTAATCTTTTTAAACTTTAATAAAAATCAGGCATAAATTACTAATGCTGGATTTCACAAATGTCACTTAAATTTAATCATCGATTAAGAATAATCATTCCTATACCTTCAACACATGTAACCATAGCAACGTTTACTCTTAACGGATGATTAAATTTAAGTAACGTTTGTGAAATCCGCCATAAGCAATTTTATTACTTTACCGTGCGATATTATAAAAAAATATTGGAAATTTTATGTTAAATACTGAGCATTCAGCATCTTCTACTTAGCACTTACTATTAGATACTGAGCGAAATGCCATACAATACCGAGCAGTTTATTACTATCCAATTTAATATAATCTAAGTTCTACAGGGAATTCGAAATGCACTGACGGTTTTTGGGATGGAATAACTTTTTAATAGTTGAACTTAAAAAAATTACAAACACAACATCTTAATCTACAACTCTGGGAGTTTCTTTACATAAAAATTGAACGGGGTAGATGGCTTCCTCCTGTATATTATGTTATCACTTTATCAGCCACAGGAATTATTGGCCCTTTTTTTTGAAAAGCATGAGCGTACCGTATCAGTAACATGAGAAAGATATTGTCACATGATCAACTCTTTTTTCCAGCCAAGGTATGAAGAACTTGATGGCAATCAATGGTTTCAGCAGAATGAGGCAACGACTACCTAATCAATGTTAATATGCTGGGTGATATGTTTCCCAACCCTGTTCCTTGACTTAACAGCGCCAGACGTTCTTTTTTTGGTGGCAATTTTTAAAAAGTTGTGTATACATTAATAAACCCCGTAGTCTTCAACAGCTCAAACAAAATTGAAGCAATTCCACTACAGATGCAGGGCACAGTGATGAATGATTTTGTGCCACGGCTAGAAAAATGTGTAGCAAAAGAAGGAGTCCATGTACGCCATTCAATTTTTAATTAAAGAAACTCCTACCGTTGTAGATTAAGATGTACTCGTATTTTTTTTTAAGTTCAACTATTAAAAAGTTATTCCACCTCAAAAACCGTCAGTGCTTTTTGGAATTCCCTGTATAATGGTCATTTGTTTAAATACGTGATCAGTTCAAAACGATTGAAGGCGTAATTATTTATTGTTATTATTAAAAGCAATGTTAAAATGTTTATAAACAATGGATTTACATGTACCGGGTGTCCCAACGGTGTGTATTTCTTCTGTGGAGCCTACAGGAATAACAAGTAGAGAAAAAAATAAGAAAGTTATACTAGACATCACGCGGCACATTTTAAAATTATTTTCAACTATACAGGATGTTCCAGAAAGTGTTGGTGCATACAAAGCGATTTTTTTAATGGAACGGCCTGTATATTCTTATAAACTTGGAAAAGATGATTACAATAATATAAATACATATTAATTTGGCTCAACTATTTTCGTAAGAAAAAATGTTTTCTTCGAAAATTCCTTAAAAATTTACGAATTTTGAACTTATGTTGCTGAGTATGGAGATGACACAGACTTACGAAAATATAACAAAATATTCTTAAGACTTTGGGCTTTTTGAAAATATGAAAAAAGTTCAAATATCTTTTAGCATTATACAGGGCAAACAGTAGTTGAGAAGCACTCAGTATCTCATTTTTTTTAATGGTGTAACGGTCCGTCAATCTTCGGGTTGCTCTGTAGTTGCTGATCGTTGCTCTGCTTGACGGCGGTTCGGGTTTGCTCGTCGGAGTCCAGGTTCAGAATAAAAGCGTCGACCACTTAGCAAATACAGTTTTATTTACAAAAAAGTTCATATATGTATACACGTATCCACAAATTGGAATGTTTTTACTGTGGTAACACTCACGTACAGGTAAACGAAATGTTAAACTCTCGGACGGTATTTTCGGTAGCGGTAATATACGGTGTATCTCGTGGACAACGGTAAGATACGGTGTGTCTCGTGGACATTAAACAACGGTAATATACGGTGTGTCTTAAGGACACTAAACAACGGTAATATACGGTGTGTCTTAAGGACATAAAACGGTAACTCTAAACACTATGCAAACTCTGCATGCGTTCTGGTTTTGGCTCCTAGGATCGGATCAGGTAAGAGAGAGAGTGAGACTCCCACTCTGGGATCAGGATGTGTGAGACGCCCACACTCGGTAAGAGAGAGAGAACGAGACTCCCGTTCTATGATCAGGAGGTGCGAGACGCCCGCACTCAGAAAGAGAGAGTGAGACTCCCACTCTGGGATCAGGATGTGTGAGAACCCCACACTCGGTAATACAGAGAGAGAGAACGAGACTCCCGTTCTATGATCAGGAAGTGCGAGACGCCTGCACTGGGAAAGAGAGAGTGAGACTCCCACTCTGGGATCAGGATGTGTGAGACTCCCACACTCGGTAATAGAGAGAGAGAACGAGACTCCCGTTCTATGATCAGGAAGTGCGAGACGCCCGCACTCGGAAAAAGAGAGTGAGACTCCCACTCTGGGATCAGGATGTGTGAGACTCCCACACTCGGTAATAGAGAGAGAGAGAACGAGACTCCCGTTCTATGGTCAGGAAGTGCGAGACGCCCGCACTGGGATCAGGTAAAAGAAAAAGTCAGGATAAAACAGGAGGAGCGGTTGGAAATAACACGATCGTAGCACAGGTTACCCAGCGTGTTAGAATCGGAACACCGTCAGGAAGATGAGCCGGTGAGCGACTAACTCAAACGTGCTCGGACTGCGCTTTTATAGGCGAGCGCGTGGAAGGGGAACCCTACTCCTTTCAGTTCTCCCACTCTGATCTGCGCGAGGCATCCTAAATATACAGACTAAATAACTTAACTATAAAACAAAGAAAATTCTAAATAAATAGTAACGGAGTGGTCACTTCGTTACATCCCCCCCTTTCTTCGGATTGTTGAGGTCCCGACTGGACCGCAACTTCCCTCTATCGTCGAAGCGGAGGTGCAGCCAGTATGGACGGACGGTAGTGGGGTGACCGCTGGGCGTGTTTCGCTCGTGGGGGCACAGAGTACAATCCAATACCCCGGATGGCTGTTGGGAGGGAGAACGGCTGTCTAATGCACTTTGGTGGGTGGAGCGGACTGGAACGCCTTTTGGTAGTTAATGGCCTTCCTCCTCGCTGAAGCCGTGAGTCGTGATGGTGGCTGACTCTTTTTCCTCGGGGGTTTAGGCGGCTGGTCGAGGTGAATTTCCTGACGCTTCGTGGTGGTGACGGTCTGGGGTCGCGTTGATTTCTTTGTGCAGGTCGTGATATAGTCAATCTCCAGGCTGGTCGATGGTTTGCTTTGTAGTCGCTCCATCCTGGCTGGTCGACTGCTGTCTGAAATTTTAATTAGTGCTTTTATAGGTAAAACGGAGGATTGTTCTGGAAGGGTTTGATTTGCGTGCGAAATTAGGTTGAGAGGGGATGGTTTTAGATGTTGGATATGAATGTGACGGTACTATCGGTTATTTTTGTCTTTCAAATCGAAAATTACGGGTGAGACAATTTTTCCTACGACATAGGGCCCAGTAAACTTCGGGGCTAACTTGGCATTTACTTGGGCGCTTTTGTTTGATAAAATGTGCTCTCTTTTCCATACTTGTTCGCCTATTCTAGGTCTCCAGTCGCGACGACGTAGGTTATAATGTGTTTCCTGACGTTGGAAAGCTCTAGCGAGATTGATGCGTACGGGTTCGTAGGCGTCATCCAGATTTTGTTGTCTTCGTTCAAGTTTACGGGTATCCTTGTTTCGTATGTTAAACCGAGGCGTTTGTAATTCGCGGCCGTTATTTAGGTAAGCGGGAGTATATCCGATTGCTTCATGTCTGTACGTATTTCGAAACGTATTTCGCATACGTGTTCATCCCAAGTGCGCTGGTTTTTCTGAGTAAATTGAGCAATCATGGTTTTGACCACTCTGTTGGCTCTTTCGACTGGGTTGCACTGAGGTGTGTACGGCGGGGCACGGCGATGGCCGTAATTCCGTAATCGGCTAACATGTGTACGAATTGTCGGCTGATGAATTGTTTGCCGTTGTCAGAAATTACCGAATCTGGACATCCGTGTCTCAATATAATTTCTTCTTTTACCGCTTTAGTAATTGCTGGCCCGGTGGCCTTTCGGAGGGGTTTCAGTTCTATCCACTTTGTAAATAGGTCCTGCATTACAAGAAGCCAGATGTGACCTCTGTGGGAGCGGGGTAGCGGGCCTACTAAGTCTACTGACACCGTATGCCATGGGTCATTAGACGCGTTGGAATGTAGGAAACCTCCGGTTCGTTGTTGCGACACTTTGTAACGGTTACACACATCACAGCTTCGTACATAGGTAGCGGCTTTGCTACCTACCTGAGCGAATAGGCAGAAGTTTTAACACCGGAGCGGAATATTCCGGTGCTGCCAGCCAACTTCAGTGGGACGGGGGTTCAAATCCAAACCGCGAAGGCCATAACCAAAAATAGGCGCCACTTAATTTTTTTGTACAGGGAACGGTGAAAAATTAAGAAAACACGTTACGTCCAAAACACGTTGATTTAATCAATCAATCACAAGAACATAAACAAATAAGTAATAAATGGACAACAAAAGAACAAAATTATTTTACAAAATACTCATGTTTTGTCGGATCAGAACTTCGCATTAATCTATATTAAAATTAACCAAACACGTAAAGAAAAGTATCTCCAGTTAACTACGCGCGACAACGTTCGTCTACTTATATCCTATTTGCAAAAGAACGAACAATCATCTTTAATTCACGGAGGAGTGTACGCAATAAGTTGCATGTTTAATTGCGGCAACTTCAAAGAAATGAATCGGAAACTAAATCCACGAATTAACGCTCAAAAATAAAAATTGTAACGCTCCGACCTGTTTTTTTCCTTTGATGTCCGATTCGTTTGTCGGTGTCTTTGCGGGGATGCCGCGGCGTCACTTTGTAATGTGCCGGCCTCCGCGTAGAGGGGCGAGGGAGGGAACTTCCAGCGTCGTAGTTTACAATGCACTTGCAAAATCGGATCGGACTCAACTTCCGCAAACTCCCAGTAAAAGAATCACTCTTGATACAAGAACTCTTGGTAAAAACTAATTCCCAACGAGAATAACTCCCAACGAAAATAGCTCTTGCTAAAAGCCTATAAGCGAAAAAAAGAAAAGCGAACGTAAGGGTCAAATCGAGAAGCGCAATTCGTATCGACTTACCCAGGATTATCACCCGGACTGCCACAAGACGCAAAATGGATGCGGCTTTCTCGTCCCCAACTGGATCAAACAGATTCGACAGATAGCCGTTCACATGCACTTTCACCCTCTTCGGCGAAACAAGCACATACCCAAAACGTTAACAAAGTACGTGTGACCCAGGAGGCGATTACAACTCTTATGAACATCGCGGCGTACTTCTCGATCGACAGAAAAGAAAAGAAGACTAACGAGAGAGACACATTCGATTTTACCATTGGCGGAACTTTCTTAGTAACAGTGGGAACCAATCGGCGGAAAGGGCAAAGATCACGAATAATACGCGTCGTGAAGTAGAACTTTGTTATAATGCGTCCAATTCCTCACATGCACGCGATTTTGATCTTAAGTAAGGATGGATTACTTATATCAAATGAATTTGTTTAATTAAATGAAGGTTCTGTTAATAGAATATGCTAGAACGAAATTTTAGAAAAATTACGCCGGCGAAATACGGCGTATCCCTACACTGACTGCAATGTGTACAACGACGCGGTCCAAGAAATAATCCGGCACGTCGAATTTCGCATGTACAGGGTGTGTTTAGAACAGAAATAAAAAACGAACGGGAACAATGCATATACATGGTGTATTCAGAACAGAAATGGAAAATGAACTGTAACAGCTTCTTTAAACATTCCTGGCCAGTAGAACTTCTGTGCCAAACGGACTATTGTTTTAGCGATTCCGAGATGGCCTGCGGTCGGATCATCATGGTATTGGACAAGAATGTCCTTACGTTCGGTGGTAGGTACGCACTGTTTCCAATCGTCACCTGGAATGTTTTCATTATAACTAAGTGTGCTTACAACATGTCGGTACAATTTTCCGTTGCGGATGCAGTAGTCCGGATGATCGGCGGGGTTCGTCCTTACCATCTTAAAGGTCTTGGAATACCAAGAGCACCTTGGTCGTTGTTGGATAATGCAAATATCTTTGTTGTTCTCGGCAGGCAAAGGTTGTCTGGAGAGTGCATCGGGTACCGTGTTTAAAACGCCACGACGACATTTCACGTGGAAATCGAATTGCTGGAGTTCAAGGGTCCATCTCGCAAGTCTTCCGGTCGGATTGTCAATAGTCTGCAACCATTTTAAAGACTGATGTCGGTGATTACGGTAAAGGTGTACCCTTCTAGGTAGGCTTTCATTTTGCGTATGCCCCATAATACGGCTAGGCACTCCTTTTCGGTAGCACTATAATTGCGTTCAGTTTTACTAAACGTGTTGCTGGCGTAAGCAATTACACGTTCTCCGTGCTCGAGGTTTTGTGATAGGACAACGCCTATCCCAATATCACTGGCATCGGTTTGTAAGAAGAATCTCTGGGAGAAATCTGGGCAGGCTAATACTGGCGATTCGGTTAGTTTCTTCTTAATAGTCTGGAAAGCATTTTCTTCTTCTGATCCCCAAGTCCATTTAGCATGTTTTCGGGTTAGTTTTGTCAACGGTTTTACGATGGTGGCAAAATCCGGAATGAAACGACGATACCATGATGCTATGCCGTGGAACCGACGAATTTCTTTGACGTTCTTCGGGGCAGACATAGCGGATATAGCGGTCACTTTTTCTGGGTCGGTCCTGATTCCATCACGGTCAACGATATGGCCAAGGTAACACAAACTGTCAACACAGAACTTGCATTTTTCCGGATTAATTTTCAGATTAGCGTCCCGGAGACGACGAAAAACTTCCTTTAAATGTAGCATATGATCGTCCAGTGTCTTACTGACTACAATTATATCGTCCAGGTAGACGAATGCGTTTGGTTCGAGTTCCGGTCCTATGACGTAATCAAGTAATCTTTGGAAAGTGGCGGCTGCGGAGTGTAATCCAAAAGGCATCACTTTGAATTGCATAAGGCCTTTTCCGGGTACGGTAAATGCTGTTATTGGTTTGCTTTCTGGAGAGAGAGGAACTTGCCAGTAGCCATTTTTTAAATCTAAAGTAGAGAGAAATCGGGCGCCTCTTAATTTGTCTAAAGTGGCTTGGACTTGTGGTAGTGGATACGCATCTTTTTCTGTCTTTGTATTGACTTTTCTGAAGTCCACGCAGAAACGGAGTTTACCATCTTTTTTAGGGACGATAACTATCGGTGAGCTCCACGGACCATGGGCTACTTCAATTACACCTTCTTTTTCCATTTTCTCCACTTCGGTGTTTATAATGGCTTGCATGGCTGGGTTACGAGGTCGATAACGTTGTTTTATCGGAGTCGGATCGATAAGTTTTACGTGGTGACGTATGAGATGTGTCGGACTGGTGACGTTATCAAATTTCTTCACTTCTTTGCTTATAAAATTCTGGAACATTTGTTTTTCGTTCGGGCTGCTGAAATCTGTGTGGTCGGATATCACGTAGCAAGTATTATTTTTGAGAAGTTCCGGGGGTGGAGGTGGTATAGTAAGCTGAAGTTTGCTGATCAGGTCCATGCCAAATAGTAGCGGTACTTGTAAACAGGCCATTACGGAGAATCTATGCCGAATTATTCTGTTCTCAATTTTGAATTTCACGGGTATAGTTCCTTGTAAAGTGATTTCCCTTCCGTATGCAAGACACGCTAAAGATTCCGTAGGTTGTTGATTTTGTCCATTCTGCTGGTACAGCTTGAATACTTCTTTGTTCAAATAAGATCTTTCATTTTGTTGGCAACCTTGATTTTAGTATATGGGCGGGGTTTATAGAATATTTTTTTTTCGGGGCCGGTCTCGGTTTTGTCACTGTCCGGCCCCTCTGGCGTTTTCCGAATGTCTTTGACATCGACAGTCTTTTGTAAGCGTTCCGTCTTGACCACAAAAGGAGCAAAATCTCTCGAATGGTTGACTGCAGTTACTGCGAAGATGTCCCCTCTGTTTACACCGCCAACAGTGCGTATTGCGGTTATAGGATAAGGTCACAGATGACACGTTGGGGTTGTTGACTCTACGTTCAGATCTTACAGTAGGTTCGGTTTTTTGCGTCATCTTAAGAATATCTTCATACTCGCGGGCACGATCGATCAGATCATTTGTAGTTGATATTTTGCTGCGGCGTATATATAACATGTATTTCGGAAGCATATTCTTATAAGTACGACTGATTTCTTCCTCTGCTCAAAAGTTTTCGGATCTTCGCATCAGTGTGAGAATGTCTGTCGCGTATCTCAAGAACGGTTCGTTCGCTTTCTGTACTCGGTCGCGTATCTGTTGCTCGAGTTGTTCCTGTTGGAGTCTAGGTACATAATAACGCTTTAGGCACTTAACAAAATCTTGCCAATTGGACCAAGAAGCTTTGTTATTCCGGTACCACAACAGAGGCTCACCGCGAAGAAGTTCCGGTAGTCCGCGTAAGACGTGTTTTTCGGTGAGCTGATAGCTTTCTCGTAGCTCCTCAAGTCTTTCAAGGAATGATAGCAGATCCTTCCCATCGAAATGGCAACCCCATTTTCGGATCTGGTTGATGGCTTTTAAGTAGTCGGTATTTTCTTGATTATGTCTAGACATAGTCGGTGTCGGTTCTTCGGTTGTTTCTGTTTCCATTTCAGTTTGTCCGGCCGTATAAATCTCCGAGTTTCTTTGTGCCATTTTCCCTAGTCTTTTCCGCAATTCTTCTACCGGTCTGGATGTGTCTAAATTATTAGCTTTTAGCTCTTCTATCAATTGTTCTCTTCTTAGACTGTGTATCCACCGTTTCATACTAGATTAGTCACGTATTTTAAAACACTGAAATTTTATGTTTTTACGTTTAAAAATACACTGGTGTTTACAATTACGGGTATCTAGTTCGCGAACGGATCACTGGGGTCGGTGTGTATTCTGGTCACTGGAATCGGTGTGTCATCGGTTGCTGGGATTGATGTACACTCTGGTCACTGGAGTCGGTTTTTAAACGGTCCCTGCTCGGGCGCCATGTAACGGTCCGTCAATCTTCGGGTTGTTCTGTAGTTGCTGATCGTTGCTCTGCTTGACGGCGGTTCGGGTTTGCTCGTCGGAGTCCAGGTTCAGAATAAAAGCGTCGATCACTTAGCAAATACAGTTTTATTTACAAAAAAGTTCATATATGTATACACGTATCCACAAATTGGAATGTTTTTACTGTGGTAACACTCACGTACAGGTAAACGAAATGTTAAACTCTCGGACGGTATTTTCGTTAGCGGTAATATACGGTGTGTCTCGTGGACATTAAACAACGGTAATATACGGTGTGTCTTAAGGACACTAAACAACGGTAATATACGGTGTGTCTTAAGGACATAAAACGGTAACTCTAAACACTATGCAAACTGTGCATGCGTTCTGGTTTCGGCTCCTAGGATCGGATCAGGTAAGAGAGAAAGTGAGACTCCCACTCTGGGATCAGGATGTGTGAGAACCCCACACTCGGTAATAGAGAGAGAGAGAACGAGACTCCCGTTCTATGATCAGGAAGTGCGAGACGCCTGCACTGGGAAAGAGAGAGTGAGACTCCCACTCTGGGATCAGGATGTGTGAGAACCCCACACTCGGTAATAGAGAGAACGAGACTCCCGTTCTATGATCAGGAAGTGCGAGACGCCCGCACTCGGAAAGAGAGAGTGAGACTCCCACTCTGGGATCAGGATGTGTGAGACTCCCACACTCGGTAATAGAGAGAGAGAGAGAACGAGACTCCCGTTCTATGATCAGGAAGTGCGAGACGCCCGCACTGGGATCAGGTAAAAGAAAAAGTCAGGATAAAACAGGAGGAGCGGTTGGAAATAACACGATCGTAGCACAGGATACCCAGCGTGTTAGAGTCGGAACACCGTCAGGAAGATGAGGCGGTGAGCGACTAACTCAAACGTGCTCGGACTGCGCTTTTATAGGCGAGCGCGTGGAAGGGGAGCCCTACTCCTTTCAGTTCTCCCAGTGATCACTTCGTTACAATGGAATGACCTATATTTTAAATCAGAAATGGGTAGTTCTTAAATTCCGTGAATCTATTAGTGTTGAGGAACGTCTAACTGTAACATTAAGTTAAGGTTTTTAAAAATTTATTGATTATAATTATTTTACAGAGTAATTTTTTTATTTTGTACACTACCTGGAGGCAATATTTTAGGAGCTACAGAAAATCTGTATGCAAAAGTAGTAGGATTTTATATTTACGTATTATCTTTAAGAGATATTACAAAAAAAATAAGCATATCTCAAAGTGGGGAAAAAATGTAAATTTTATTATTTTAAATGGAACACTCTGTATATTGTTTCCTAAAATGAAAGATCGTTTTCTCCTGATTTTAAAAATATTCAGTGACCGCCATAAAGTTCGCACCATATGGGAAAAATTTTTATTATTGATTTTTCTAAAAAAAACTTCTTGCGCCAATAGTTTGTGCATGTTCGATAACCAAATATAATTAGGACAGATCCGGTGAACAATTCTTAGTGTGGCTAAAAATGGCACCTATTTATAATACGAAAATTAAAAAAGTGATATAATTTGAAATTATTGGACATATTAGACAAAATTTTAGTAGAATCCGCTAAGTTATTGCAAAATGTATCGCTTGGTACACAGACAAAATTTTCTGCGGCATAATATTTCGAAAAAAAGAAGATTTTAAATTTTTTCGGTTTTGTTCAATATGTGAAGCGGCAAATGGGCATTTGGTATTTAACTCTTAGGAGTAGTTAGATCCCTCATTTATATCCATAAAAAATATTTAAAAGAAGCAAATTTACTCTTGGATTCTTAACTGTAGCATGCACAAGAAAATTTGACACGATTTTTTACGTTTCTGGTGCAAGGCTTTTTTTACATAAAATTTTGTGTCATCATTTTTGATTTCTTGGTAATGCAATTCTAACAACCCCAGTTTAGCCTAAGGAGATCGAAAATTGCAAGAATTGCAAGCACTTTTTGGTTTAGATCCGTTTAATATCCGTACTTATAAAATCAACATTAAATATTTCATGGCTACTATGAAAAATATCGAATTTTTAAGTACAGATATTAAACGGATCCAAATTAAAAAGTGTTTGAAACTCTTATAATTTTCTGTCTGCTTAGGCTAAATTGGGGTTATTAGAATTGTATTGACAAGAAATCAAAAATGAGAACACAAAATTTTATGTAAAACGAGCCTTGCTCCACAATCGTGAAAAATCGTCTCAAATTTTCTTGTGCATGCAACAGTTAAGGACCCAAGAGTAAATTTAATTCTTTTAAATATTTTTTATGGACATAAATGAGTAAGCTAACTACTCTTAAGAGATAAATACCAAATGCTCACTTACCGCTTCACATCTTGAACAAAACTGAGAAAATAAAAAATCTTCTTTTTCTTGAAATATTATGCCTCTGAAAATTTTGTTTGAATACCAAGCGATACGTTTTGCAATATCTTATCGGATCCTACTAAAATTTTGTCTAATATGTTGAACAATTCCAAATTATAAAATCTTTTTAATTTTCTTATTTTAAATAGGTACATTTTTAGCCACACTAAGAATTGCTCACCGGATCTGTCCTGTTTATATTTGGTTATTGAACATGCACAAACTATTGGCGCAAAAAATTTTTGAAAAAAATCAATAATAAAAAATTTCCCATATGTTGCGAACTTTTTGGCGGTCACTGTACAATATGTATGTTGATATTTGAATGAGCCGTTTGTGACATATTCAATTTTTAAAATACCAATACACTAATACAGTAAAACTCAATCACTATATACAGGCTGTCTCAGAAAACCTATTCCTAACTTTTAAAAGTTGTAGAGGTCATATAATTAAGCAATTTTTATTGCTAAAGTCGTGACCGGAAATGATTCCGCGTCAAGTTAGAACGAAATAAAGAAAATGCGGAAGGGCCACTATTCTGGATGTATAAGTTATGACGACGTATGATAGAACGATAAATTCTTCGAAGTATCTTAGGATGATTACGAATGGCATCAAAAGTAATAATAATTCGAGCCAGTAATTCTTCTTCTGTGCCGAGAGGTGTTGCATTTAATATGACCCCAAATATAAAAATGAATTAGAATCATATCTCGGGGTAGTACAGTCAAAGGAAAAGGACAATCGCTGGTTTGGGAGATGTAGTCCTTTTCATTGGCCCACATTATCGCCAGATATGACTCCAATTCAGTTTTACATTTGGGATCATATTAAATCGAACGTCTAAGTCAACACAGAAGCGGAATTAGTGGCTCGAATTATTCTTGCTTTTGATTTTGCCTCGTAATCGAGCTCAAATATTTCGAATAATTCGTCGTTTAATCATACTATAATCATCATTATAACTTCTGCATCCAAAATTGTAACCTTAATTTTGAACATTTCTTATAATTTTTCAAATTTTCTTAATAAATTGAAATAAATTATAATTGTACAGCTACCTGAAATAAATAGAAGAATTACTTTTTACATCGAATTTATTTCTAATCCTTGTAGTCTCTATTTCGATTTAGCTTGATGTGGAAACATTTCCGGGCACAACTTTATAAGTAAAAGTTGCTTAATTACATGCCCTCTACTACTTCTGAAAGTTAGAAACACTTTTTCTGAGACATCCTGTATATACAGTGTGTTTCACTTTACATGAAGACACCTGAATGACTTGTTGATTAATAACGCAATTAGTATAAAATTTTTACCAGAGGTAGAGACCATTAAGATTAATCTTTTTGTAGAAATGGATTCTTTTTGGAGTCTAAATCTGGCCAACTATGATTTAAATAAAAAGTAAAGTAAAGTCATAGTAGCGATGAAGATAGAGCAAGAAAGTATTTAAAAAATTTATTGCTAACCACTAAAATACTCCAAATACGAAGTTTCGCTGAAAAATTTTAATTTTTATACATTTTTGTGTACTCATTGAAAAAATTGAAAAATACATTAAATATGAAATACTAATTTGGTTACACTATTAAATATGATTATGATTAATTATGATTTCATGTTTAATGTATTTTTCAATTTTTTCAATGAGTTTACACAAAAATATATAAGAATTAAAAATTAAAATTTTTCAGCGAAAGTTCATATTTGGAGTATTTTAGTGGTTAGCAACAACTTTCTTAAATACTTTTTTGCTCTATCTTCATCGCTACTATGACTTTACTTGAAACACTAGTTTCTATTTAAATCATAGTCGGCCAGATTTAGACTCCAAAAATAACCCATTCCTACAAAAAGATTAATCTTAATGGTCTCTATCTCTGGTAAAAAATTTATACTAATTGCGTTATTAATCAACAAGTTATTCAGGTGTCTTCATGTAAAGTGAAACACACTGTATATAATCAAGAACTAAAAAAATAGAACGAAGAAATATAATTGCGGCCGCGCCGCAAGTCTGAACTTGTCCGTAAGAAATAACGTATCACATTGCATGCGACGAAACCGCGTACCACGGCAGGGACGCTGCATGTCGCGTCTGCACTGCCCTGCAGGTGCGGTTGCGCCGTTAGTGTGACATCTCACATAAGAGAACATGGAAAACAAAATCTGCGACGTGGCCGCGGATCAGCCGCTCTGCGGCTACAGAGCGTCAAGATGCGTTTGTGCCGCTGGTTTGACATCTCACATAAGAGAACATAGAAAACAAACTTTGCGGCGTGATCTTTTTATGAATGAAATAAAATATTTTGTTTTAGATTTTTTATAATATATACATATAATGTATCTCATGTATAATAATAATAGTATAGATATAGTAACAGAACATTTCGAAGAGTAAAAATTTCAGATACTTCCCAAAATACAATAAAAGTTTTCTTTTAAGGTCGATGCTACCGTATAGGATTGACTGTAACGAATAAAATACGACATTTAAAAAGAACATTTTATAAGAATTATTAAATCCAAAGTTTTTCAAATTTTTTCCCCATTTTTCCCAATTTCTTGACTTGGTCTGGCCTTGACCTTCGACCTTTTTGAGAAGATTTGGATTCACTTGTGCTGAGCGGAATTGGGTTCGCCTTGCTTGGGTTGGAGCTAATTAATCTTTAAATGTCCTTTTTCATCATGACCATTTTCAATTTTGAGGGTTTTAAACAAAAATTTAAGTTAATTTTTCTTTCGTGTCTGCTCATTGCGACTATTCGTTCGATCGTGTTTAAAAAGTAACAAAAATAATGACAAATAGATAACAAATTTCCTTAGCAGAAATTCATTCCAACAATTTACGTTACATCATGCGAAAAAATATGTGACACATTTAATAACTAACAACTGACGTAGGCGAAGCAACATCTTTTTCTCGATTTGAAACAATAACCGAAAAAAGTAAATAAATAAAGAAATAAAACAAAATCATATTTAATCGAACGAACAATTTATATGACACATTTTCGAATGAAAACGATATTGAATTATGTTAAACAAAAAAAACTACTCGGCAGCGGCGACACATTCGTTAATAACGTGATGCACAATAAACAATAATTAATTTTATTATTATCGTATAAACTTAACCTCCGAAGCGTTCGTTCAAACGTCAGTTCCCACCCTTTTGTCGAATATCAGTGCGACAATAATTTCGCTATGCGTTAGGTATCTCCATATCGAAATCACCGTCAGATGCCCCCGAAGTGCTTTTCGATTTAAAAAATTCGCCGTTCCGTTATTTACGGTGCATTCGAAAAAGTGTGACGTCTTCAAAAATTCATCTCAAAATTTTCCGTCGTCCTCAACCTTTGACCTTTTCCAACCTCTTACTACGAAATTGAAGTTTTTAAAAATTGTTTCCCCATTTTTTCCAATTTTTTTTTTGCTCGACCTCGACCTTTGACCTTTACCGTCCTCGTCCCTCGAAATAGAAATCGCTTGGATAATTTTTTCTCATTTTTATTATTGTTATTATTAATAGTTTTTTTTTCGATTACCATATTCGAAAGTACAATTTTACGATACCCATTCAAGTAGAGGTAGGCAGGTAAAATATTTTACCTGTCTGTGACGAAGCTTACTTCAACCTATATTCTGAAGCGACATTAATCGATTTTAATTAATATTATTGTTTATTTATAAATGATGATCAATTAATTGTTTACATTTGATTATTTTTCGGTAATGCTGTTAAAATCTTTTTATCTTGGATCAATTAGTATGATTTTTAATTGCTTTTAGGAAATTTGTAAAAAGCGTGGCCTGCATATCGTCGAATTCGATTAAATGTCAAATTAATTTGTCATTCAAATCAACTCAAAAAGTAACAACATTTTAGAAATGCGAATTGCGCGTTGTGGTTAAGCATAAAAGCTCAGAACGCTTTGTGGTCTATTTTTTCGCTCAATGAGCGTTTTCGGTCTTTGAGCCTAACATACAGGTATTCACGGGAAGCCGCTACAATAGCTAACTTTTTTATTTGAATTTTTACTAGGTAGCTTAAATTAGAAAAGTTTCAGGACCTCTCCTGCTGGATTTTATGGCAACATCAAACAAACAAATGACTGTCAGGTTTTCGAGATTTTCAATTGTTTTCAACTTTTTTAAATGGAATGTTATACTTTTTACCATCGTATCACGTTCAGGACGTCAAATTAATTATGTCTCTAAAATTTTACCTTCTAATGCCTACTATTTTTATAAATCATTTAATTAATAAATCTTGGTGTTCACGGAAAATGGCTACAATAGCTAACTTTTTTATTTGAATTTTTACGAGGTAGCTTAAATTAGAAAAGTTTCAGGACGTCACCTGTTGGATTTTATGGCAACATCAGAAAAACAAATGATTGTCAGGTTTTCCAGATTTTCAATTGTTTTCAACTTTTTTTTAATGGAACGTTATATTTGTTAACATCGCATCGCGTTCAAGGCGTCAAATTATTTATGTTTCCAAAATATTACCTTCCAGGGCCTACTATTTTGGTAATTATTTAGTAAATAAACATTGGTATTCGCAGGAAGTGCATAGCAACAACAGCTTTTTTGTTGGCGAACACAATATGGTGTGCGTTGAAACAAGAGAACATCGAAATTGTTTTCAAATTGTCAGTTTTATTAACTATTCTGATTAATCAGTTCTTGAAATTTAGTTCATATTAAAAATGTCAAATAGTAGGCCTTGGAAGGTAATATTGGTGACTTAAGGAAATAATAATCTTAATTATCTTATTTCAAAATCAATCTATTTTGTTGAAGCTCACAGTTACCGGAGTGTAGAAAGCAGTTTCATGAAGAAATTCCTACAATTCTATTAAACTATTTAAATTCCATTCATGTTAAGAATTCAAACTTGAATAAGGTAGGCAAAGTTCTTAACCAATCAAGTCGGCTGAAACTCAGGCCTGGTTTACAGCGTAAAAATCTTTAAGCTGGCAATATTACCTTTCAATACCAGGTTTTATATGGTAAGGCTGCATTGGCGTGATCATTTGTATTTGTGTGTGTGTATTATAACTGGTATTCGTATTTTGCTGCAGATTACGTGATTCTTCCCGCTCAAACAAAACTGCTCCAGTGTAACCATTTCGCAGTTCGCAACTTGGCTACTGTTTTCTTAACATGAATGGAGAACATAGAGATTACTAGCAGCATTTATGATTTGAATTTTTAATTAAATGCCAAGTAATAACATGAGATTAAATGAATTTACAAAATTGGAATAGGTCCTGATTATTATAACATAATTGGTGATGGTGATGACAGAAATATTATAAAATTTTTTGAACTCATCGCCCTCTAGTTACATTTACATTTTACAACAACTTCATTCATTAACAGGCCCAGAAAAGGGAGAAATCGTCAAAAAATTCCAATAAATTTGACAGCATCATCTATTGAAGCATGGCTTGCTTAATTTTACATTTTTGGTTTGCCATGACATGACATTATATGAAAGTATTTCCAATTAAATTTTTATATTCGTTTCAAAAAATATAATACGAAACTCTTGCAGGAATCATTGGGCGCGTTTAGCGAACGCAACATGTTGAGTTGCTGACTAAGCAATCATTTGTGATTGGTTCAAATTAAAGTAATACCCAATCACAAACGATTGCTTAGTAAGCGACTCAACATGTTGCGTTCGCTAAACGCGCCCATTATTCCGCGTTCGCGCATATCAAAACTGCGCTCACGCGGGAAAAATGTGATCCCGCGCTCGGTTCGTAAATAACTATTTTGAACTCATCGCCCTCTAGTTACTGTTTTACGCACGAAATAGTCATCCCGGAAACAGTCTTTCCCGGTCGAGTAGATCAGGAAACAACGTCAAAAACACTGGCCCTTTGGAGCATTCTTAAATAAATCAGTGTTGATAATAATAAAATCTAGTTTACAAAAGACCATTTTACAACTACTTTCATTCATTAACAGGCCCAGAAAAGGGAGAAATCGTCAAAAAATTCCAATAAATTTGACAGCATCATCTATTGAATACTGAAACATGGCTTGCTTAATTTTACAATTTTGGTTTGCCATGACATGAAATTATATGAAAGTATTTGCAATTAAATTTTTATATTCGTTTCAAAAAATATAATACGAAACTCTTGCGGGAATCATTATCCCGCGTTCGCGCATACACAGCGCTCCCTCCTACGTCGATCGCGCTTCAAACCTGCGCTCACGCGGGAAAAATGTGTTCCCGCACTCGGTTCGTAAATAACTATTTTCACAATTTTATATGATATAATGATAAAAAAATAGTGCCATGAAATTATATTATGATTTTCATGTTTTTCTTGTTTACTTAAATAATTTTAGATATTATAAAATTTTAAAATTCATAAAAACTGTGATAAAATGCCGAATTATAAACAGTTTAATTTCAAACTTTTCTGCATATTATTCGGTAATCTGCAAGTAATTTTGCCTTAGCATTCTGGCAACACTTCACGAACTGCAATAAATCTTGTATTCAACTTTCTACTGCTCTCAGTGCGGAACACCCATCGACCATAGAAACGTACTCAGGAAAAAAAGATACATCCCAATACGTGAGAAGCACTAGAAGGAACCGTAATCTTTTACTGCTGATAGACAAATTATTTATTCGGTAAGCATACTATTTATACATAGAAGTTTCTGTTGTATTTATTCTGAGATGATATAATTATAAGGTCTCTCATTGAAACCTAATAAACGTAGAGATGATTTTTGGTAAATGATACACTAAATTTTAGTTCAATTTGTGAAGCGAATTAATTTCAAATGTACAGTTGCGTAATCTAGGTGTGGGTAAAATCGATCTGACATCAAAAGTGAATGAGCTCATTCATAAATTTGGTTAACATGACAAAAAGAAATGCTACTCAACCTTTTCTATAAACCTTTTTTTAAGTACTTAAGTACTTTCATTTTCTTTGCTAAGGACAAGTTGTAACTTCGAGGCAATAAAACAAGAAAAACCATCTTCAACGAAGAATAAATCGCGTTTCGCCCTTGTAAATACGCTGGGTTAATTAAATTTCATCTTCAGACACATGCAATTAGAGATTCTTATCACGTGTACTAAGCCTCAAATAAAGAGAAAAAATATTCGGGGTTATCACCACACCATATACATACGTATGATACATAATATGCATGATTCGTAGCACTGAACTTTGTTTTATGAATTACTTGCGCCATAAAATTTGTGATCTTTAAACATAGATAACAAGTGGCGGGAATAAATTTAGGGAAGTTCAGGCTTTTTGGATTAATTCATCAGGAATGAACAAACGAACATTTAGAAAAAATGAAACGTGCAAAATAGTTTTTTTTTCCTTTCCGGTTCAATATTGTGTAAAAATCGGTTTCGGAAGACTTAATTGAATTGAATCAACATTTCTGCCTCCTCTGTATTATTACTGTATTTAGGGCTCGTCAATTCCGAGTTGTTTACTTATTTTCTTGTTAATTAAATATCCCCACTCGTATTATAATTCTACGGCAATTACGGCAATATATGCCGTTGATATTTGCCCTCTGTCAATTTGCACTGAATGGAAATTAAAGTGTAATCTATTTTAATTGCTCTAGAGCAGAATTTTTATTTTTCTCTTTAGGTGAAAAACGATTTGGATATAATTACGAAAAGAGAAAACCAGCTCTTGTTCCCAACCTTTTTAAATATCGACCTCCTTCCAAACTTAATTATTATTATAACTCAAAAAAGATATAATTATGGTCTTATAAATCCCAAAAATATAAGTTCCTTACATTTAATATGAGTCTAAGAAATAGGCGTACTTTTAGGCAGCCTAAAAAATTTCGGCATTGATTTATTTCTCCTCTTTCGTCGTTTTTTAATTAAAAATATAATATTAATGCTTATTCTAACGCGTGATCAATATCTTTTCTAATCAAGTGACCTATGGAAAAAAGTTATGTCTTTGTTTGGTTCATTATTTCAAATGCCATTTGAATTATTTTTATTGCGTTCCTATCGTTTTGTATAGGAATGCAATATAAATATGTAATTCAAGTGGCATTTGAAATAATGAACTAATCAAAGACGCATGATTTTATTTCCACAGGTCGCTTGATTCGAAAAGATATTGATCACCTGTTAGTTACATGGTCATTTATTAAGAAATAATAATAATAATAATAATAATAATGTCTTTATTGTGCATGAGGAAAAAATATAGTGGACCAATTGGAGAGAGAGAGAGAAGAAAATAGCACAATCGCAAGGCGAAGTTCAGACTGATGTATAAAACCCTGTCTGCTTTACAACTTAACCTTGTATAAACAAATAGAAATATAATTAAGAAAATGCATATCCTAATATGTAAACCAGGGAATGGAAGGGACACTACCATAGTAATGGCTGGAAATTAAAATAGTTGCGCCCTCAGTTTTGAGGTGGGGAATCAGTTAGCTAGGATACACACCCTATTTGAGGCACAAACTATCTCGCAAAATTGAAAAATTAATCGCAGTGCGGATTTTATAACTTTATTATTCCTAGAATTCTGTAATATATAATATTGTCAAAATAGGTTAACAATTTTCATTGCACTGATTAGAACAATGAAAATGTTAACCACACTATCAGAATACTCATATTTAACTTCAGATTAACTTTAAAATGATCCTCACAGACACGGTAGTTAAGAACTTTGTCCTTCGATGTTACAAAATTGTTTGCACAAATTTCTCCTTTCAGGATCCACAGGAAATTTGAAGAAATTTGAAGGTTGTAACCGTTTTCTGAAATGTTATACTTTTAATTTTTTCGTTTTAGTACATTAATAATAATTAATAATAGTAATAAATAATAAGTAATTTAGTACATTAATAATACATTAATTTTAGTACATTAATATTCAGCCACGAGACTTCAGTCAGTTTGTGGGAAATACGACTATATTTTCTAATTCCAAATATATACCTAAGACAAGAATTTTGAATTTTTTGTATTCGACTGGATGTTACATTATCTAAAGCTGTACATATTGTAGTGTTAAATCCTTTTAATTTTCTTAGATTCTTTCTTTTTCTTTTAACAGAATTTTTATTTTTATTTGTGAGGCTTAATTCAGATTGTGGGTACTTAAAGTTAAGAAAGCCATTTTGTAATTTAAAATTTTGAAAAAGTGTATGTATTGTAATTTCTAATACGATTTATAAATCGATTACGATTGTTGCTAATCGTCTCCAATTTACTTTTAATTAGAAATTTCAAGAATTTGTATGTATTAAAATTTATTCGGTTTAGATGACCCAACTACGATTGTTGCGAATCGTCTTTTGATACATCCGTTGAATAAATTTCAATATGGTTTTAAATTTTTATCAATAGGTTTAAATACTTCGCTTACGCTTGTTGCGAATCGTCTACGATAGTATTCGTTAATTGTAAATTTAACTATTATGTTTTGACAGTTATTTAAAATTTTCTAACAATAATAAAATAAATTTAGACTTTCTTATTACTTCCTTTGATAGCTCTTTGCTTAATAAAGTAACAGATAGAATTCAAAAAATTAAAGAATTTATTTATATAAAATGTAAATTGTCAAAAGAAACGTAACGGATAATTATTAACGTCAAAATTATTAACGAGAAAACTATTTATAACAGAACAGATAAATCAAAGTGAACGGATAAATATTAACGAATGTTTTGAATGTAAAAATTAAATTGAATTTTGAAATCAGAGAGGAAATATACTTTGAATGTTGTGTATTGAGAGGTTTGATTATGAATGAAAATTTTAATTACTTTTGCTTTATTTACAGCTCGTATAAATATTTATTTTCCATGTTAACCGTTTATATGGCAACATGTCGAGCTTTTTCAAATCGGTTTTTAATTTCATCTTTCTTTATTAAACTTCAAATTTTAATTCTGAGGTTAATCAATGACAATTTAGAATGTTGTGTAAATTTTGTCATAATACAGTTTTTTCTTAATATATTAACAATTTGTAAGTATGTATTCATTATTTATCTAATCTTTATATAATACAAACTTTTTCTAAACAGATATCCCAAAAATAAACCCATGAATAATTTTGACATCCCAAACTGATATTTATAATTTTAGGTGTTGATCCAAAGTTTTTTAATAATCCGACGTTCTCTTCATCGGCCGTCTTCCACCACACGCCGTCAGTCCTTGGTATTTGTGGTCTTCAGCTGCATGTGCCGTCTGTCCACAATTAGGTGAACATCGGATGTAATGTCCAAGGTGATGTCGTCAGTCAAGTTAGTTTTCATTCGTACACCGGAGCACCTCCTTGTTGATCATTATTTGAATTGGATCAAAACTTCTTGACTTGTTTTTTAACGGAATTTACTTTTATCTACCTTTGGTAAGTTTAATTGTTTTACTTTCTTTGAATTTGGTTTTTAATAATGATTTTTATTTTTCAGATACTTTGTTTGTGATGTATGTGTAGATGTGATACATTAAATAATTTTATATGAATTTGTGACAAAGTAAATTTGTTGAAATGTATATATGTAAATATGTTAGGTATTTTAGTTAAGGGGATTCTTTCAAGCAGAAATCAATGCATCTTTTGTCGACGAATTGTGGCTTTCGTTATGAATAAAACTTTCTGAAAAAAATATATGTGATTTAAATAGTGATGGTCGAGGTACCTTGACGCATAGGAGTATTAAATGCAAGTAGGGTTTTCCAAAAAAAAATCCAAACCTTCAATAAATTGGCTCTACTGTACAACGCTGTAGTGAAGTGAACTATGCACGTTTTAAGAAAATAGTGGTCCACAGCCTTTGTTTTACATGTCCTTGATATATTGGTTAAATTTAAATTGTATTGATTAATTACAACTTCCGTAATTCGTTGACAAAATTGTGCTGCAAAACGGAGTTAAAGTAGAGTCGGCATAACGCCATCCCTTGCATGCGGTCTCTGTCGGTCTCTGCACCTGCAACGGGCGGCGGGCAATCACTACTTAAATCACATTTTTTTTTTCAGAAAATTTTATTCATAACGAAAGCTACAATTCGCCGACAAAAAATGCATAACATTGCATTGATTTCTGCTTGAAAGAATCCCCTTAAGGATTTTTCCGCGATCGCGTTTAGTTTTGGAAGGGGATCATTTGAGTGGAGATCTCCCTCCATGCTCCGACCGTATATAAGGACGCGTGAATTCATTATTATTAGCAAGTCGTTTTGACTTCGTGCGCTGCGTTAGTATTGCATTACCGCAAGCTCCACTAGTACCGTTCCCTGTTCTTTCCAAACTCGTATAAGCGACTTGTACACATCCAGACCTGAACAGGCGACTTGTTCTTTCAACATCGTACAAGCGACTTGTACAAATCCAGACCCGAACAAGCGACTTGTTCTTTCCGCGCTCGTACAAGCGACTTGTAAAAATCCAAACCCGAACAAGCGACTTGTTCTTTCAACCTCGTACAAGCGACTTGTACAAATCCAGACCCGAACAAGCGACTTACACTCGTGCAAGCGACTTGCACAAATTCCGACTCAAAAACAAGTAGCTTACAAGCAACTTATACACCCTCCGAAACAAACAATTTACTGAGCACGTCTTTTATTTGAGGAACCCGGACTCCGACGAGCAGACCCGAACCCGACCGGCAGGCAACTGAGTATAATCGAAGAAGCAAAAGACGGCGGCACGTTACAAATTAAAGAATTATTGATTGGATTTCCTTCCTTTGATGGTATGGTATAATCTATTCACTCTTTTTCCTCGTCCCAGTAGGCGAGTTAGGGTGACATTTTTGTTGGTATCACAATGAAACGTAGACGTCAGATGAGACGGTTATGTTTATTTTTAATTTCATGGTTATAATTCGAGTCCACTGACGGAGACGTTGTTGCCAGCTCGACTGTAGTGCATATTTCACGGTGCCATAGTCGGTGCTTCTTCGTATAATATTTGGCAACATAGTCAGATTAGTGGTGTGGAATTGTCATTAATATTTTTCATATCAAACTTCAAGGCAGCAACTTAACGAAACGAGAACACGGCCTACTGACTCGAGGATAAAGAGTGAATAGATATTATGTATGAAACTTTTATTATTTAGGTAATATCACAGCAATATGGTAGATGGGTGAACAGTAGGTGAACTGAGAAGAACTAGAGCTTCGCATAGGAACTTTTTAGTCGTTACATTTAATATGGATCTGAGGGATACAACTTACGTAAAGCCATATAGGCGTTACTTATACAGAGATCGCCAGATAAGTAGGGCCATATGGAAATTTTTTTTATTATTTTTTATGATATCTCAGAAAAAATTATTCTTTATAAAAGTGCCTGCATCTTCCCAAACTCAATATACACTTATCAAAATTTGAATACCTGTTGTCATATACCAAGGAGATCAAAATATTTGAAATCGACATATTATTGTATGTACACATTTCACACATTTCATAGTGACCAATAAAGAATTATTATTATTATTATTATTAAAGTAGAATTCGAAGTAGAACTTGAATTGGAAGTTGACGTAGAATTTGAATTTAAAGCAAGGGAAGAGAAAGACGCGATACAGGGAGGGGTCACTAAAAGGTCAACCAAAACATACCTGTTCCCTTGCTCGGAGCAGGCTTTTGAGAAGCCGATTTAGAACAGCTTGTGGGTCACTCGGCGTGCTTTAGTAAATCACGGAGAAGATCCGTTTCTAGTTTCAGCCACAATTACTGCAGTGGGAAACACTAAATTTAAACTCGCACGAAAGAAAGCACCGCACGCCTCACGGACGGTTCAGATAATGACCAACAAACGACCGCGCCGCGCGCCGTGCTCCACCACATACGTTGGTAGACGGAAGTCGTTACTGATGAAACGCAGTTTAAACGGGGAAACAAGTGAGACGGAGATATGCAACCTGCCTGAAGTAACAGCGGATAGTTTTACTCACGCTATGTTGTGAAATATGGTGAAATGCGACGACCGGCGCGTACGCCGTATTTCCCACGCTGATACAGGGTGTACAGAAAATTATTATGAATAACTTGAATGGATTTTTCAACCGTAACAGTATGTATCGTAGAACTTTGAAAGTGTAAGGATGAACGTTTCTTCAGATGTGATATTAATATACTCTGGAATTTCTTTTTCGCTCTTCTACCAACTAGAAATTATGATCAATAACATTCATACCATAAATCTTTAACATTCTTGTCCAATTTTTTTTTCTTCCTAAACAACCGAGATTTCATATTTAAGATCTCAAAACAATTTTTAATAACTTTTCAAATAATATTTCCGCGTATTTCGAAAAATAAAGGTACTTTACTCTTATGTCTATTTCAAATATTTTGATCTCTTCGGTATATGACAACAGGTATTCAAATTTTGATAAGTGCATGTTGAGTTTGGGAAGATGCAGGGACTTTATAAACAACAAATTTTTCTGAGAAATCAATAATAAAAAAATTTTCCATATGGCCCGACTTATCTGGCGATCACTGTATATTTAGCAATTTGACGACGATAACGAAAGGTGTTGTCCATTAATAGCCCCAAGCTTCTGACTTCATTAACAACAGGAATTTTGATATCATTGATTTGAATGTTTATGATTTTATCTAGGTTATTACAACATTTGGCTTTGCCGAAGAGCAGAACCTGTGATTTTGTGGGATTTATAGCAAGCGAGTGAGCTGTATACACAGTTTTTAGAGAATGTAAGTCCTGATTAATTTTTGCAACAGCATCGCGCCAATCGGAGTGCTTAAAGGAGTAATATATTTGCATATCATCAGCGTATATGTGTGCATTGTACTATTTACGGTTTGAAATAAATTTAGAGCTATAAATAGAAAATACCAAAGGGCCTATCAAAGAACCCTGTGGTATATCTTGCGTAACCGAGAGAGACATTGAACGCTTTCCGTCCCAGATAACGGACTGTTTTCAATCAGACAAATATGATTTAATTAGATTAGCAGATTTTATATTAAGGCCAACTGATTGCAAGATGCAATGTAATAAATCATGTTGTACCATGTCGAAAGCTTTACTGAAATCAAGCAGCCTGAGGATAGTAATGAGCCCTTTATCAGAAGCCTGTAAAATATCAAGTTATATTGAGTAACGCAGTAGTACAGCTGTAATCACGTCGAAATCCGGATTGCGCGCTAGGTAGAATATTTGCTTCTGCAACATATCTTGAAAGTTGTGAAAAAATAACCTTTTCAAAAACTTTAGATAACAGAGATAATAGACTAATTGGCCGGAAATCTTTTAAAGTAAGAGGATTCTTAACTTTCGGTATAGGACGAACCAGAGCATGCTTCCAGCAGTTAGGTACAATACCATCAATGAAGCATGTGTTAATAATATGGGTGAGGTACGGATCAATAACCGGACAGCATAATCTAATCATAGTTATATTAATATCATCAAATCCTACTGCATTTGATTTAATGGAATCAATAATATTCATAATAAAGTCAGGGTCCACCGTTTGGAAGCCGAAATCTCTATTATAGCTGCGGTCCGTTTCGTAGCCGTTTTTCAAATTAGGATCATGAGTATACCGTTAGACTATTAACAAGAAAGTCATTAATATTATTGATATGTGCAAGGTGGTTTGGTAATTCGGTAGACTGATTTCTAATATCAAGAGATCTTAAACTTTTCCAGAGGAATTTAGAATTACGTTTACGAGATATATGCACGAAATAAGCTTTTTTTTCTAGCCTAAAGGTGTTCGTGGTTAAGTTTCGCAACATTTTGTAATATTCCCAATCTTTACACGCTTTAGATTTGCGGTATTTAGTTTTAGCTTAATCACTAAGACTCATTAGGAGTTTTAAGTTGTCAGTTAACCAGGGTATGCAGCGCTTCCTGAAACGGTGGGTTTTTAGTGGCGCATGAGTATTGAATAACTGTAAAATATGGTTATTAAGAAAATGTATTTTATCATTCACATTGTATAATTGGAATATATATTGAAAAGGCACGCGTTTAAGATCACAGAAGAACGACTCATAGTTCATACTTTTATAATCCCTATAACTGCGCGTAACAGGTAAAGGCTTAGAATTATTCAAGGGAAAAGTACAGTATATGAAGTCATGGTCGGAAAATTCACAATTAAAGATGCCAGAATCATTTATAACGGTGTCAAGGGGGGTAAGAATTAAATCAATTAAGCTATCAGAATTTTGAGTCAACCTAGTAGGTTCCTGAATTAATTGTTTGAAAGATATGGACTCTAAAAATTGATGAAGATGTATGGTTGACGGACTTTCTAATTTCAAGAGATCTATGTTGAAATCACCGCAACAAAATATTTTTTCCGAATGGGGAAGTATGATAGCAAATGAATTCTCTAATTCATCTAGGAATAATTTATAATCTATGTGTGGTATATGCCGCCAACGACAAACTTTACGTTTCCCAATCGCAGCAAAATCCATAGTTGTTCTATATTATTTTCAGAATCAATAACGGTAAAGTTAAAAGAGGTTTTTATATACAGCGTGTACCAAAAAGTTAAAAAATTATGCACACTTGATTGATAAAGAAGGTTATCAATGTTTTATAAAAATAAATTATCTAACAATTGCTGAAGTGTTTTTTAATTTTTATCTGGGAATATCAATAATCTACAAGTGTGCATAATTTTTTGCTATTTAATCACAATTTCATTGAACATTTTGCTCTCCACTACAGTTTGAACGTATTTTGTTCTCCGTCCAAATCATTATTTTTTATTTTCCCTGTATTCCAGCCAATTTTTAGCTTATTTATTTTAACGTATCGTAATGGTCACTTATCGTAAAAAGAGTCAGTATTTTGGCTACAGTTTTTCGCTTGAGCCCCTTATTGCTTAAGATTGTTTACACTAACAATTAAAGCATGAAATTCTTTCGTGAATAATCCTGAAGTAATTTTATTTAAATTGAAAAAAAATTGAATTTCAATTTTCGTCTGTTTACAAAAACGTTGCAGCATTGAGTTTAGCTGAACACGTACAATGCCTTTAAAATGTTTTGGCACGCAAATACGTATTTCCACACGCAGAGAAAACAATTCATAAAAATTAATTATTCAATAATTGCCCATTTTAGGCATAAATTAGGCAAAAAAAAAGTTTGTAGGCGCTTAAACTATAAAACTAGGCAAATACTTAAAATAGTGTAAAAATAGACACTTAGGCACGAAAAAATATACATCTCATTCTAATTAAAATAATTGTAATCTAAATGTTTAAAACTTGCTAATTGCCTATGTTTTTTGTTAAATAAAATTTTAGGCAATTGCCTAAAAATCCGGGCTTTAGTAATGACACTACTGATTTTGAATTGTCAGATTGAATTAAATTGTTCTTTTGATTTATTGTAAAATAATGTATACAACCGCCAAAAATTCGAAATGTACACATTATTCTCAAATGTTGAGAGAGATCTCTGCATTATTTGCCGCCAAATTTCCGGATAGACAAATTTCCAGCTAAATACATGCAATGAAATAAATCTTCGTTAATACTTTCTATGTGCAGTTTTTAAATTCAATGATTCAGCATTGAAAATTGAGTAGTAACCATAGCAACGTAATGTTAAAACCCCTATGTGCAATTTTATAACATGTTATCATAAAGTCCCGTGGCCCCAGTAGGCTTTGGAAGTGTGAACGCATGTCTTTTCTTAAAGTAATTAATTAATCAGAATGACATTTCTATTTAATCAATCGACACATATCAAAATGCTACAGGCTAAAGAAACGTGTATATTAAGGAAAAATTCCAATGTTAAAGCATATTCATAAAAGTTGTTGAAAATTGTACCCATTTTGCTGACGGAAAAGATTTGCACGTCGAATTCTAATTCTAATGTGACACATACAAATTATAAATGGGCGATTCCAGCGTCAATCAGGCGACATACATAGCAGTTATTGAAGTAGTATATTTAAATTTTACACATATAATAAGAATTAATACTTTTTCTTTTAATCGCAGATAGAAGAGCATACCATGTACTTGTTAAAATGTTTTGTAATGTTTTAAAAAATTGTTTCTTTTAAATGAAATATTATGTACAAAGTAAGCGTCAATCAGGCGACAGGATTTATACGTCATGCTTTTAGATGTCACTATATATATATATTTCTCTAAATTTATAAATGTTATTTGAATTCTGTAAAATAATTTGAAGATTGAAAGGTGCACTTCATCTAAATCTTTGTTGCAAATTTTTACTCCTGCAACGGCTCTTTTATAATATTTAGAAAACCGCGTCAATCAGACGACAGTATTCCTGTCAATCAGGCGACAGTGCAAAATGTTATATTAAAAATGATACGAAAATGTAAATAATTAAAAAAAAAAACTAAAACGTTCTGTAAACTGTTTGCCCGAAAATTAGGATATGTATCAATTAAACAAACTTTTCGCATTAACGTCAATCAGGCGACAAACATTTCTTAGTATAAATATTCACAATTCCTTTTTTAATACATTAAACATTTCAGTTATTTTGCTCAAAATTATAGTAAAAGAGAACCCTCTCCCAGCCATAGTACCAATAATGATTTACTTCGTTTTAAAATATTATTTTTTATATGAATCATGCAAACTTTTTACGATGTTCTACGTATAAATTTCGGTAAACTTTAATAGACTTTTTTTATTGATCAAATAATTACAATTAAAAAGTAAAGGTATATCACAGGTATACTAAACAAATTTATATTACTCTCTTGTGAAAAAAATATTTACTACTCCCATAAGAAAATCTTTACAAAACTAGAGTCAGGTTGACATTTTCGTGGAATCGCCCAAATGTCATTCAATTTTCGAGGAAAGGACGTGCCCTTACACTTCCAAGGCCTACTAGGGTCACGGGATTTTATGATAACATGTTATAGAATAATAACAGAATAGTAACTCGTGTCTAAATAAAAACCTGGTCAAGTAGGCTACATTTAGTAATTCTGCTATGTAAATGCAATGGATAAATTCTCGATCGCAAACCACTTGACCAGGTTTTTATTTAGACGCTCGTTATATAACGGTATTAGACCGATATGCTTGATATAACGAACGAGGATAAGTTCTATGGCCCAGGCGCCAGCCAGGGCTATAAATTATCCGAGTTCGTTATATGCATATCGGCCGTATGTTGTTTTATAGTTTTCGTAATACTAAATGATAAAATAAATCTTTATTTTAGCAAAAACATTCATAATAATAAACTTTGATAAGTAGGCAGAATTATGAGTGTGAATTAGTTGTAACTATAGCAACGTGTGAAACACAGAGCAAATAGTAATAACGGACGTGCTGTTAAAATTTAACCGGCCTAAGGGGCTATTCTGTAACTTATTAACAGGCTGTTAAAATTTAATGGTACATTAAAATTCAAAATAGAGTCTTGTGATTGGCTGTTACCACAGTAACGAAATTTAACAACCCTTTAAATTTAACGTCTTCGATGTAGAAATAGGTCCCTAGGACGTTATGGATAGCATAACAACCATGGAAACAATGCAGTTATAATGAAATAACATTCAAGTAATACGAGAATTTATTATCTGATCACGTAATTTTCGTCTATGTGCAGCGTTACAAGATTCTCACTGTATGTGTTTCATTAAAGATTGGCACAATTTTTGGAACCCACGCACGGTGGCACTAACCACTATGTTATCAAGGAAAGAATTTTTTTTTTAATTAGTTGGATAATTTCAATGCACGGGACGGTATTTGGAGCTTAAAACTTTTTACCTTTTGGTTACATGGAAACTGTACCTCAAGCACTTGTTCACATACAAACCAGTTTATAATAGTAATAATGTATATTGTCGCTAATCGTAGGAACAGATATGGACATTGTCAAATTCAACTTAATAAAAGCATGAAGATTTTACAACGGTTTAGTAAACTATACAGAGTATTTCCTAAGTACGGTTCGTAACTTCAGGGGGTAATTACTTGTGATATTTTAATAAAAATCTTTTATATAATCATGTGTCCGGAAACGCTTATATTCCGAGACACAGGGTGTAAAAGTAAGACTTCAAAGAGATTGGAATCGTGCGTTTAATCAGAAAGTGGCTATTTTCAACATTTACTCTAATTAGTGTAGAAATTGAATATTTTTATGATTATAATACCGGGCCATTTTTTTAATAATAATTATAATAATCGGTTAGTATTAGGTAAAAAATACAAGACAAATTTTTGTTGTGCATTGTTAGGAAAGTTAGAAAATAATAAAAACAAAAAAAAAACTCTTTGAAGTTTTACGTTTACACCCTGAATCTCGGAATATAAGCGTTTCACGACACATGTTTATATAGAAGCTTTTTATTAAAATATCGCAAGTAATTACACCCTGAAGTTACGGACCGTACTTAGGAAACACCCTGTGTATCTGAGCCAAAGTTAATATACATACAAATAAATCACAAGTACAGTTGAATAAACACTAAAAATATAATTTATCCCAGGGATAAATTCAAGCGGTATCAAATAACAGGGATAAATGCTTACAAAAGTTCTTTATTCAGGAGAATAAGAACCTTTTTCAGAATATTAGACCAATACTTATTTCCGTTTTATTTGATTTGCTTTTTTGGTAGGTTTTGACGGTTAATTTTAGATACTATTAGTATGATTAGGTAGGTAGGTAGGCAGCTGTTAGATTTCATGTAGTGTTTTTTAAATTGTACTGAAGATGACAAAATACGTATCTACAGATATAAAATTATTGTGGGCGGAGATTAATTTCAATTATTTCTTAAACCACAGTCTCCTTTACTAATTTTTTTTTTGACTAAAAATGTAATAATTAAAAAAAGAAAATCTCAGAGAGTCTAGAATCTAGAAAATAAGAGTCAATCAACCTAGGTGCAGGGTCGCCGAGAGGCTTAGCGGTCAGCCTAGCCGACTTTGGAAGTCGCGTCGCTCGGCAGCGTAGGTTCGAACCCTACCAGGGCCATGGATGTTTGCGCTGTTTAAATGTCTCAGACCCAGCTTAAAATTACTAAGTGACTGGCAACATTTGTGTCTTAAGTAGCTGGGCCATCAGATTTGGCGCTCACAGTAAAGCAAGCAAGCAAGCAATCTAGGTGCATCAACCATCAGTAATCTAGTATAGGAAAATTCTGGAATTATCAGCCAATAGTCCCACAGAAGACACCAGACTGTTTGGACTTCATTTTCACCAGCAGATTTACATCAGTGTTAAGATATTGAATGACGATTTTTAACAATTATTTGGTACGATGCCTGTTGCTGCATGAAAACAAAGTGAATGGACAATGTAAATCTAAGCAATCGAGTTATCGTACTTTTGCATGTAAAAAGCAAAATTTATTATTATAAAAAATCAGTCGATGATCAGTCGTTAATAATTCATCAAATGTAATACATCGCATCTTTTGGCAAATAAATCAATTTTATATGGTCCTTGGAGTTCTTAGTCATTTATATTTTTGGGCATCGTAACCAAGAATATCAGAACACTTTAATCGTGCACATTGGTCCGTTCAAGCCGGATTTGGAATCGTCGTTCGGAATACATCACAATTTTTGGAACATTTTGGATTAAAGACAAGAATCCGATCATTGGAATCACCGATTAGAAAACAAGACCGTCGTTTGGGCGGAACATTTTGAGTGCTGAGTCGTCTAAGACAAGATCGTCTGTCATCGTCATTAATTCGCAGGGAGTACTGTACATTACATACATACATTTAGAGTTTAGATTTACAATAGTAGGTTAAAAAATGCCTAATACTGAGTTAAATTCGTTAGTATCAGGGCGTACAACGTTAACGATAAAATTTTCTAGATACAAAAATCAATTAAAATTAGAAAATCAAATATTATCTTATTATAAATCAATGCTTTCAAAATTAGAGCCAATTTAAAATGAGTTATTTGTAATAGATTCTACTATCACAGAGATAGATAAAAATGAATCAGACACGGATTATACTATACAGTGCTCGCCAAAAAGTCGGCATCAAATGGGAAAAATTTTTATTTCTGATTTTTCGAAAAAACTTTTTACGGCAATAATTTGTGCTTGTCTGAAAACCTATTTAGCCCCTATTAGATATACCGAGTGATTTTTACTTAGTTAAAAAATAGCATTTTTCGAAACTGCCAAAATCCTAAAATTGTTATTTCTTGAAAATTCCAATTACAAATCTTTGAAGTTTTCATCTAAAATGATTTGAAATCTGGAATTAAGTTTTGATATGTGAAATTTTGTGAAAAGTTCAAAAATTGAAAAATTCAATTTTTGCCGAAGTTTAAGAAAAATACGTTATTTTCTGGCATTAAGATTCTTCAGTAAGCTAAAACGAATACACTGTAAAAAAAAGTCTCGTTGAAATCTCTATTAATTTTCAAGAAATAACAATTTTAGGATTTTTGCAATTTCGAAAGACGCTATTTTCTAACTGAGTAAAAATCACTCGGTATATCTAATAGAGGCTAAACAGGTTTTCAGACAAGCACAAATTATTGCCGTAAAAGTTTTTTCGAAAAATCAGAAATAAAATTTTTTCCCATTTGATGCCGACTTTTTGGCGAGCACTGTATAGCATTATACAGCATTGGACATTATTTTGACGTTACATGATCATATAGAAAGTTTCAACAATACATCAAATTCAAATTCTACAAATTTAAAAAATATTCATTTACCACAAATAACATTACCTTCATTTGATGGTAAATATGAAAATTGGATTTCATTTAGAGACACGTTTATATCTCTTATTCATAACAACAAGACGTTATCTTCTATTGAAAATTTTTATTATTTGAAGGCATCATTGACATCTGTGGCAGCAAAAGTCATACAATCAATTCAAGTGTGAGAAATAAATTATGAAGTGGCTTGGTCAATAATCACATTTTATCGCTTTGATAACAATAAACAAATTATAAGAAATCATGCAAATGGTTTACTTAAATTGCCTCTTATAAATAAACATAATATTAGAGAAGAATTAGATTCAATTATGAAAAATCTTAAAGCTTTAGAAGCATGCGAACAACCTGTTTATGAGTGGAGCACATTATTAATTGCAAATCATAACATCCAAATTTGATTTCAAATAAAATGAAGAATGGAAAGATTATTCTGATTTCAAAATGCCAACATTTGATGAACTTAAAAATTTCATGGAAAGAAAAGCAAAAATCGTTGAAGCAATTAATAAAACGCCTCATGAAATACATCATACTAAATTTAATTCAAAACTGGGAAACAAAAAGGTATTCGTAACATCAAAGGCAATGAAAGAGACAAAATGTTCAAAATTTTTGGCATTAACACCTGAAAAGCGGTTTGAAGTTGCAAAAAATAAAAAGATTTGTATTAATTGTTTGAGAGTTGGACATAAAGTAAATCAACTGTACATCATCATATTGTCGTTCATGTGGTTCGAAGCACAATTCGTTATTGCATTTTTCGAAAAATCATAATACAAAATCATCTACAAATGCTGTAGAACCTTCATCTTCTAACCAAATTGTAGAACCTTCGATATGTAATTTTAATGAAAATACAGAAGAAAACACTCAATTTGAAAATACATCAGTTTCATTACAAGCAGTTATCGGATCTTAAATAATTTTATCAACAGCAGTTATTTCGATTATGGACAAACACAATAATTTGCATCACTGTAGAGCATTATTAGATTCAGGATCCGAATCGAATTTTATAACAGAAAGCTTAGCAGAAAAATTAAATTTAGTTACAAATAAAGTAGAAATTCCTATTGTAGCAATTAATGGAATTGAGAAAACAATAAAAAAGGAAATAACAGCAAAAATAAGTTCACGACTTAATAATTTTAAAGTTGAAACTGAATTTTTGGTAATAAAAAATATTGGTAGCAAACTTCCGCCGTATTCAATTCAAAGACAACAATTTAGAATACCTTCGCAATTACAATTAGCAGATCCGCAGTTTAATGTTTCTAATCAAATAGATATTCTATTAGGTGCAGAACTTTTTTATGATTTATTAGAATTTGAAAATTAAAAAAAAAAGGATCATACTATTTTACAAAATAGCAAATTTGGTTGGGTAGTATCGGCTAAATTACATACTAAAAACAACAACAGAGTCACAAATTGTAATTTTGTAGAATTAAGCACGCAATTAGAAAAGTTTTGGCAATTAGAGGAGGTAATTAATAACGATGAAAGTACACTTTCAAAAGATGAACAATATTGTGAAAAACATTTTAAAAGTACATATTATCGTAATTTAAATGGCAGGTTTATTGTAGAATTAACTTTGAAAATGAAACCAAATGTACTGGATAATTCTAAACTAATTGCTTCTAATAGGTTGGCATCTGTGGAAAAAAAATTTCAGAAAAACAAAAAATTAAAAAAGGATTATAATGATTTTATGGGTGAATATTTGAGTTTAGAGCATATGAAGAAATTAAATGAAATAAATGATGCAGCAAAGCAGGCAAATTTTTATTTACCGCTTCATGCTGTCTGTAAAGAAGATAAACTAACAACTACGAGAATAAGTTAAGAGTGGTATTTGATGCATCGGCAAAGTCATCAACATATCATTATCAATATCATTAAATGATATTTTATATATAGGTCCTACCATTCAACAAGATTTGTTTTCTTTAATTACAAGATTTCGTACATATAAATATGTTATAACTGCGGACATAGTAAAAATGTACAGACAAATTCTTATAAAACCTGAACAAACTTCATTGCAAAGAATTTTTTGGGATTTTTTGGGATAAATCTTGGGATTTATTAACTTTAACTTATGGAACTGCAACTGCATCTTTTTGGCTATTAGATGTTTGCATGAAATAGCTTATTTAGAAAAGGATAAATTTCCTCTAGGAGCCTCTGCATACGTGACTTTTATGTTGACGATTTTATATCAGGTGCAAATTCAATAGAAGAAGCAATACAATTAAGAACTGAAGTAAGTGATATATTAGTTAAAGCTAGTTTTGAACTTAGAAAATGGGCATCCAATGATTTGAAAATTTTAGATGAAATTAAAAATAAACATATTCCTAATGTGGCAATAAAATTTGATAGGCATAAAAGGATTAAATGAATTAAAAATTAAAAGAAATGTAATGAGTGAAGAAAAAATATTCAAATTAGAATTACATGGCTTTTGTAATGGAAGTTATCTTGCTTACGGAGCATGCATTTATGTACGATCTATTCAAGAAAATGGCAAGATAAATTGCAATTTGTTATGCGCCAAATCAAGAATTGTGCCCTTAAAACAATTAACAATTCCTCGTTTAGAACTTTGTGGTGCGCTTTTACTTGCTAAATTAGTAAAAAGCATATTGGTTACAATTAATTTAAATTTTGATGACATATATTTATGGACAGACAGTAGCATAGTATTATCATGGTTAAAGTCGGAACCAAAAATATACCAAATATTTGTTGCGAATAGAATTTCTCAAATTCAATCTATCACGAATGCAATTGTTGGCAATACGTTAAAACGCATGATAATCCTGCAGATATTTTATCTCGGAGAAGTAGTTCAAAGTCATTAAATCAAAATACAAATTGGTGGTTTGGATCTTCTTGGTTAAAAGAAAATAGTTCAGAGTGGCCAGTTTTAAAAATAAATTTATCTAGTGAATTACCAGAGAAAAGAGAAATGTTAATTTACTCAATAAAACATATCGTTCTATAATTTTTGATACATTTTCGAATTTTAATCGTATGATTAGAGTAGTTGCATATTGTTTGAGATTTATAAGTCGTTGTAAAAACAAGAATAGCAATTTATTTGAAAATTATTTATCAACGAAAGAATTAAATAATTCAAAACTGTTATTAATTAGATTAGTACAATTAGAATGTTTTCCTACAGAATTAGATTCGTTGATGAAAAATAATGAAGTTAACAAATATAGTAAAATTTGTAAATTGTCTCCTTTTATAAATGAAGGAGTATTACGAGTAGGTTGTCGTCTAAAAAATTCAAATTTTAGTTTTTCTAAAAAAAATTCCAATTTTGTTACCCTCGGATCATATTTTTAGTAAGTTATAAATTTTGCATACTCATGTAACATATTGTCATGCAGGGCTATTAGCTACTTTAGCCATAATTTGTGAAAATTATTGGTAAAATTATCGTAACAAAATTAGAGGAATCATTCATAAATGTATTGTTTGTTTTCGGGCTAAACTAAAAACAATTGAATACAAAATGGGTGATCTTCCTAATGTACGTATTACAGAATCACGTCCATTTGCAAAAACTGCAATAGATTATGGCGGGCCAATTTTGATCAAGCAAGGTAATAATTATAAAACGAAACGTTGTGTACCAAAGCGATTCATATAGAATTGGTAACAGATTTGACTTGTAATTCATTTCTGGCTTCTTTGGAGAGATTAATGGCAAGAAGAGGTAAAGTTTATGAAATATTTTCAGATAATGCCACAAATTTCAAAGGCGCTGCTAATGAATTAAATGCATTGTATAATTATTTCAATAATCAAGTAAATACAAATGAAATTATTGAAGCACCAGCTAATCAAAATATTAAATGTCATTTTATTCCTACTAATTCCCCACATTTTGGTGGATTATGGGAAGCTGGAGTTAAAGCAGTAAAATTTCATTTAAAACGAGTTATGAAAATGCTTCTTTGACTTATGAAGAATTGTACACATTATTAGTCCAAATTGAAGCAATTCTAAATTCTAGACCAATCACTCCCATGTCACACGATCCAACAGATCTTACATCTGCACATTTTTTAATTGGTGAAGCTTTATTGTCAAATAACAAGCAAGCATTTATTAGCATTCTTAATTTAATCAAATTAACAACATTGTAAATTGCAATAATAGATTACTTGACTTGGTGCTTACTAACATAAATAATATTATTGTCGAGGAAGATACTTGCCCGATAGTTAGAGTCGATCCATATCATCCTGCTTTACTTGCAAAACTTCTCATAACGAAACGGCAGTCTTCAAATCTCACTGACAATGTCGATTCAGGATACTTTAACTTTAGGAAGGCTGATTATCCAAAATTATATAATGAACTTCTTAATATCGATTGGGATTTTTTATCCTGTTTTAGTGATGCGAATGAGGTTTGCTCGGCTTTTTATGCAAAGATATTTGAACTTATTAAGCAATATGTTCCATTTACATTCCGGAGGAAGGCAAAATTTCCTAAGTGGTATTCTAAAGATGTTATCAAGCTCATTAAATCGAAAGAAAAAATTCACAAAAAATATATGTATAAGAACTAAATCCGCATTCTTCTTATCCAAATTTAGGGAACTTAGAGCTAAGACTAAGGTTCAATTGAACAAAGATTATAAATTTTTTTTAGAACAATCACAAAATAGTGTTATCACTAATACTAAATGTCTGTGGTCATTTATTAATATGAAGTCCAGTCGAACCCCTTTACCATCTGAAATGTTTCAAAGAACTCGTAAATTTAAAGGAAATGCTGAGATAGTGGAAGCATTTGCTGATTATTTTACCAACATTTTTAAGAACTCAGAACAGCATCAACAAATTAATTATGATACGGACAATACACAACATTTGTTAAATAATTGTAATTTGGAATTTGTTTCAAGCGAAGAAGTGTTTCAGGCTTGTAAAAGACTAAAAAACAGTTTTACTGCGGGGTGCGACAATATTCCTTCATTCTTAGTGCGAGATTGTGCAGCAGTATTAACAAAACCATTATGTATCATCTTTAATCTATGCCTTAGGTCTGCCACGTTCCCAAACATTGTTTCCATTGTTTCTAAAACTATTCCCATTTATAAAAAAGGGGATGCCTCTAATGTCAATAATTACCGCTCAGTGGCAATCCTAAATAATTTTTCTAAGGTCTTCGAAATAGTAATTTATAATAATATGTATGCGTCTGTTAAGAACTTTATTAGTCCTAAGCAACATGGATTTACAGTGGGCAAATAATCTACAGTCACCAACTTAAGTAATTTTTCACAATTTGTAGCAAATCACTTGAACAATACCAGACAAGTTTATGTCATTTACACCGATTTTGAAAAGGCTTTTGACTATGTAAATCATCAGATACTTTTAGGAAAGTTGTTGAAAATGGGTTTTTCGTATAAACTTGTAGCACTTCTGGAATCCTACTTAAGTAATAGACAATCATTTGTTACAATTATTAATGGTTACCAATCTTCCCCATATGTCCCCACTGTTGTTTTCAATTTTTATTAATGATCTACCAGAGATAATTCTGAGTGAGATTTTGTTATTCGCAGATGATGCCAAAATTTTTAAAGCTATTGAGAATATACGCGATTGCCATTATTTGCAAGATCAACTTTGCAAATTGGAGGAATGGTGTAGGATTAATAAGTTGAATATCAATATTGATAAATATAGGGTGGTTTCTTACACCAAAGAGAGATACTTATTTGTTTGATTATAAACTTCCATCAACTCCAATTATAAGAGAATCGTCTGTAAAAGATTTAGGGGTAGCTTTTGATGATAAATTTCGAACTGCATGTCAGACACACTTTTAATGGAGGCTTGAAAATTCTTGGATTTATAATACGCAATTGTAAAGATTTTACACATCCTAAAGCTTTGGAAATGTTGTACATGTTGGTATGGTGAGATCTATCCTTGAGTATGCATCTTTAGTTTGGTTTCCTTATTATAGTTATAAAAAAAATTAATCGAAAGCATACAAAAAAGGTTTTTAAAATATTTGATTTATAAGAAAACTGGTGTTTTCCCTACTTTTGTGTCCTACTCTGTTCAATTAAGATAATTTAGAAAAAAGGAGGATTATTGCAGCTTTGTTTAATTTACACAAATTACTAAATAACAAAATCCAAAATGAATTCTTATTATCTCAAATTAATTTTCGGGTTCCAGTTAACACGAGATTAAAGCACACTTTTAAATGTGATAAAACATGGACAAATATATTGAAAAGATCTCCAGTTTATATTATGACTAATTATTGTAATTAAATATCGGAGAAAATTGATATTAATATGTGTCAAAAGAAAGATGTTGCTCTGAATTATTTTAAGTAGGTAATTTGAATGTTTATTTTCTATGACATGCTCCGTAAGTGGCACAAGCTGTGGAGTGTGATGTAATAATAATAATAATAATAATAAACGTTGAGCCTAGTATCTGTGATATAAAGCAAAATCGATTGTCACGATGGCAATATTTGGAACAAATTAGGCAGCATTTTTGGAAAAGGTGGGCCAAAGAATATGTACTAAATTACGCTGCATAATGCGTGCAATGTCTTCTTTGCTTCAAATAATAATCGCAAAAGTCGTGTTCTATTACAATTGAATAATTACAGTAATTCTCGCGTAAACACGAGAAAAGAATGGCGGCAACCTTCAGTTGCGGCAGCTTTTGCGCAGGCAATCAAACTACAGAGGGCAAAATTAGGTTCCAATTTGATATAAAATTTGTTTCCATACACGATGAGCGTGAGTGAAAGATCGACTTCTTGAAAAGTTTTATGAGATGGAATAATGCCTCAAAGGATACCTTCGCTGGTAAATTCGTCTAGTTTCACCCGAATTTTGACGAGCTTCGCCGTAACAGAAATGCATATCAACGTATTCCGCTAAAGTAAATTTAACCGTTACGAAACTAAACTTGCTTACTAATAAGTAATTTTACTGTCAATATTTGTCACAACAGGAAAACTTTTGTTTTACCATATTTTTATTGTAATAGATTCATTCAAATGAAAATTTCAAAGTCCCATATTTGGAAAACCATTGAGAATTGGACCTGGGTTTATTAGAATTTTTTCCTTGTCTTGGTCTCTGCTATTACCTGTTAACGTACGAAAGGTTCTTTGAATTAACACCCTGTATATTTAACGAGTTCTCACTATCAGTGTCTACCCCAGGTTACTGAAAAAAAATATCGGCGAATTATTTGGCGTCCCTCTTGTAGTTAATTCTTGTATCACGGTGCCGCCGAGGTTCATGTGCCGGCAAAGATATTATTCACCATAAAAAATACACATTGAACAAGCACATAGTTTAGATTTAGATAAAACTTTTCGTAAAAAAATACTAAAGTGAAATTTCAGAAACTTGCTAATCCCATAATATTTGCTAATTGGTTAAAATATTTGTAGCTATGGATTATGCGACGCAATTGTCTCATAATAATTTACTACTACTATATTTATAAACTGCAAAAGCTGTCTTGTCGTTCATGTCGGGTGGAGATGAAACAAAACGTATTTCCGCTTTCTAGTTCATTGATAAAAGCAGTTTAAAAGTTTCTAACGTATTCATAAGGATCCAGTTATATAAACAAGTCGGCGGGGCCCGGACGAAAAGCGTGCTTTTTAAAACGAAAGTTGTGACTTCTTGTAAAATATTTACTTAACTGTGCATCCTTATCATATATAATAAAAATTAATGAGGGTTATTTCTTTGCTTGAAAAGTGTTGTTTAACATACATAAACAAAAGCCGTATGCTGCGGTAACAGCCACTATATAAATGGCGCCACACATTTACCCCCCATACAAAGAGGCTAACAAACTTGTTCTCTTAATTAATATTGCTTCTGATTCTAGTTTTCACGAATTATCATATTAATGCACTCGAGAATAACATCGGAAAAACAATAAAATTATTTTTCAATTCGTAATTTTCCATTTTATTTTTAAACTAAATTTGTGTCTAATAATAATAATACTTTATTTGCGCCCAACCGTGCCAAACAAGGATACAGACAACAAAATGTGCGTGCGTCACTATTACATGAATCTAATCTATACGCTAATAGTGAGGCCGTTTTCACGCGACGCTATAGCGATACCATATATCGCGGACAATATGTGGTTGCCATATCGCGCAGCACCAAAATACATGCTTTTAAATGAAACGTTTTCACTGTTCGCCGTACAATACAGGGTGTTTCAAAAGTCAAGACGCAAAATGAAAGGGATTATAGGGAATCGAATTTCAAACATTTTTTCTCATATAAACATGTGTCCGATTTCTACGCATTTACTAGATACAGGGCTTAACTTTGTAACATGTAAATTTTATTAACGTAGGTTACTATGACTTGATTGTGGTCCTCTTGGGTTGTTTAAAGCAAATGTTCAAAAACCCCTCCTCCAGTTGCAACACAAGCTTGATTGACATTGACGAACTAATTCGTGGGTGTAATTAAATTGAAAATTCCCATTTTGGATTTCAGCGAAAGCTAAATTAATTCTTTCCAAAATGTGTTCTTCTGTATGAATTCCGACAGCATAAACTATTTCTTTTAGTGCTCCCCAGAAATGGATATGCTTGAAGTTCTTAGGTAGCGATGACTTGATTACATTACATAAGTGTCTATTTGACAGTAGTTTATTGTTTAATATAAATTTGCAATGTTTGTACCTTAATAAAAGTTTACATGTAACAACTTTGAGTTTCTGTATCTACTAAATGAGTAGAAATCGGACATATGTTTGTATGAAAAAAAAATGTTTGAAATTCAATTCCTTACAACCCCTTTCATTTTGCGTCGCGACTTTTGAAACAACCTGTATAAGTTATGGTCACGATTCAGTTATATAGTAAATACACGTTAAATGTTCTACTGATATTGCACTATATTTTATCGCCGCAATAGTTGTCACTACTGCAAGTTTGCGCCGGTTTTTACACGTTTGGACAATATTGCAGCAATTTGTTTAGTTTTAATTCGAAGAATACTATTGTTTCATTTTTATCGCTAATCTTTTGGTAGTTAATTATTGCGGTGTGTGAAAATTGTTGACCATATAAAGCCTTTTCGATAATTCACTCGGTTCATCATAACCGCGGTAGAAAGAAGTGTGACAGAGAACGTTTAGATACTTTAGTGTACGCAAGAGTGAAAAAAATAGAGTACGGTGTATTCACCGCGCCAATTATCAAAAATGTCCATATTGTCCGCGATATATGAGGTCTGTTCCAACCACGCTTTGTGACGGCTTCGAAACCGTCCCAAGCATGCACTCATCAAAGTTTTACACTTGACAAAATCGATCATTATTTCGGTGGGCAACTGATTATGACGGTTTCGAAACTGTCACAAAGCGTGGTTGGAAGAGAGCTATGGTATCGCTATAGCGTCGTGTGTAAACAGCTTAACTAGACCGTGATTTTATTTTAATATGAAACATTGCTGTTCATATTACTATGGAAACTAATTCCAATTTTTAAAAATGTCGTTGCATGACAGTCGTTCCTTAGGGTTTCTAATGTCATGTCAAATAAAATTTGTTCAATTTAATTTGGAACATCCGTCAGGTGAAGAAAGTTATATAGTGAAAATGTATCAGGAAGAATTATCCCTGGACAAGTAACTAATGCAATTAACAACTTTTATAATTGTTTAAGATATTGCATGGAGGTAAATGAAGAAATTTTTGAAAATTTGTGGTGTTTGTTTTGAATTAAAGAATTTCTGTTTTCCTTATGTTTTAAGTTTACTTATTTTAAACAAGAATAAACTTATCTAATGTAATTGAAAGAGTCGCTACAACTCAGCAAGGACAAAGCAACAAGTAAATGTTTATAAGAACATAACAAAACTCCAAAAACAAGAAAATAAAACGGTAATTGGAAGTAACACTGAATACAAATCAGCCACTTTAACGTCTGTGCCCAAACCCACTAGGAAGTTCAGTTTTCATGTGTCGCGCCTCCACGCAATGACAACCAGTGAAGATATAATGAAATTCATGGAAACAGCATTGCCAAATGCAGTTATAACTTGCGAAAAGCTGAATGCAAGAAGACCCGAATATGCATCTTTTAAAGTAGACCTCGATCCAACATTTTCTGAAACTATTATAGACTCCCAATTCTGCCGAAGGGAATAACCGTAGGGCGCTTCATCTTGGGCAAAAGTTCTCTTTTTGGGAAACCTCAGCGATCGCAGACATCACGATACCAAAGAACATCTCCATAGATTGCAAATGTACTGCTACAAAATCAAGTTTCCGGATTATGAACTTCAATATCCAAAGTGTGACAAGTAAGACTGATAGACTGAGGGTGGGTTTACAGAAAGGAAATAAAATATTTAATTACGATTAACTATTTGATTGAGCTTAAAATTCGTGTTGCCATAGAAATCAAATTGTTAAACTAAGGCAACGCTAATTTTAATCCCAATGAAATAGTTAATCGTAATTAAATATTTTATTTCCTTTCTGTAAACTAAGGCAACGCTAATTTTAATCTCAATCAAATAGTTAATCGTAATTAAATATTTGATTTCCTTTCTGTAAACCCACCCTTAGTGTTTTATTGCAGGAACTTAATATTGACGGAAACACTTTCAAAATAATGACATTGTTAATTTATCCTTCGATGATTACCGTGTTCTCTGTGCATACAGTCGTCATCAGTTCAAGGGAGGGGGTGTATGCATTATAGGGAAAAACAATTTAAATTTTAGAGTTTTAAACTGTATTAATTGTATTGAAAAACGATCGAAATGTGCCTCTCAATTTCGAAAATCTTTAATATCTTGTTTATTTATCAAGATAGAGTCACAAAATTCTGTAATTTTACACTAAATTCAATGGACAATCTAATACAGTCAAAATAAATAGGTTAGGATTGACAGTTACGCAGATACGACTGTCAACTGTTTTTTTTTCTTATGGCCGCTATCTTAGATTTTCGTACCATGTGATGCAAAAATAAAATCTGAATACGACGATATGACACACTTATGCTTTTGTTTTGAAACAAAATATGAAATTACTAAGAAATATTTTAGAAAATTTTTAATCTGGTAGGCGGGTGTGCCATCAATTGGTATACGACATTTGCATGTCAACACAGAACATTCTCATTTTTCAATTACCTACATTAAACACAAATATGGTTAGATTCACTAATTCTGAAAAGAAGGATATGTACGATATGTACATTCGCAATTATAAAAATTCTGTTCTTACTGCAGAATGTTATGTTGAAAGATTTCCAGAGCGAATTCAACCACACCGAACGTATTTTAGGAGATTGGAGAAAAATATGGAAGAAGGGAGTTTAAAGAAAAAACGAACTAAATATGCTAAAACAGGTACTGATAATGAAATTAATGTACTTGCGTACGTAAATCTAAATCCCGAAATTTCTACTACGCAGTTGTCGAGAGAATGCGGCATTACTCAACAGGGTGTTTCCAAAATTCTAAGAAAGCATAAGTATCACGACTTTAAGTATCGAATCGTTCAAGCGTTGCATAGAGATAACTACCAAAAACGGATCAATTTTTCTACATGGTTTTTAAATAAATTAAATAATAGAGCAGATTTTTCTAAAATTATTTTATGGACCGATGAATGCACATTTACTAACAATGGATTATTTAACAGGAGAAATTTACTAACAATGGATTATTTAACAGGAGAAATACATATCATTGGAGTGTAAATAATCCTCACATAATACGAGAATCCAGATTTCAAAAAAAATACAGTAAATGTGTGGTGCGGTATGTTGGGAAATAGAATATTAGGACCTTATTTTTTAGTTAATCGTTTGGACGGACAAAATTATCTGAATTTCCTTGAAGAGGATTTGGAGGAAATGCTTGATCAATTTCCTTTGGCAGATATCAATAATTTATGGTTCCAACATGATGGTGTACCAGTCCATATCACTCGAGTAGTTCGGAATTATTTAAATTTTAAATTTGATACTAACTGGATAGGGAATAATGGGCCTATACAATGGCCACCAAGATCGCCCGATCTTAATCCTCTGGATTATTTTCTTTGGGGGCATGTAAAAAGTATAGTATACAAAAATACTTATAATAATGTGGAAGAAATAAAAATGAAAATAATAGAAGCAATTAATTCTATCCCTCCAGAAATATTAGAAAGAGCAGTGACAAATATTCAAACCAAAAATGGTGGTCATATTTAATTTTCTTAGTATACATAAGTTACGTTTTATTATTCTGCACACTCTTTGTTTTACATTTTTTCTTGTTGTTTGTTAACATTTTTATGCATAAATATGTAATACATACTGTAATTGAATAAGATTTGTTGATTTAATAATAATTTTAATTTTTAATATTTGTAAGCATCCACCTACCAGATTAAAAATTTTCTAAAATAGTTCTTAGTAATTTTATATTTTGTTTTAAAATAAAAGCATAAGTGTGTCATATCGTCGTATTCAGATTTTATCTTTGCATCACATGGTACGAAAATCTAAGATAGCGGCCATAAGAAAAAAAAACAGTTGACAGTTGTATCTGCGTAACTGTCAATCCTAACCTATTTATTTTGACTGTATTAGATTGTCCATTGAATTTAGTGTAAAATTACAGAATTTTGTGACTCTATCTTGATAAATAAACAAGATATTCAAGATTTTCGAAATTGAGAGTTTTCAGTTTTTTTAAGATATTTCGGAAATGAATAAAGATAGGAGAGATTTCTTTGCACATTTTTATAGACCCCAAAATAACGCAACTTTTTTGTAATTTAACCGTCTTTGTATCTCTTATAATTTACGAGATCCCCATGGTGAGCCTTTAATTAGTTGTAACCCTGTATAGACGAACCCGGGCGTGATCGCTATTTCGAGTTCGAGCAATGCGAGAAAGAGAACGGTATAAAGGAGAGAAAAGCAGAAGACCGTGCGCGCGGTGGAGTAGAAGCACGTCAACAAATTATTTCTTACGCAAGTTAATGAATTTTCGCTTTCAGGTAAATTTGCAGCAGTCTGGGGCTTAATACAGTTTTATTTAAAAATTTTATCAGTCGGCAAACGTGTTACTCGAAATGATGCCCCGCCTACCGTACCTAAACTATTACCTACCTCACTCGCACACTGACTCGCGTTTGTGTCCCGGCACCGAACCGATTGCCAGAGTACCTCTATGTCTTTCACCGTGCTTGGGACTAAATCCCAACATTTTGGCAATGCGAACAGAATTCATTCTAATTTTGGGTAGGGCATCATGATGAAAACTACGGAATAGTTTCAGGCGCTGACGTCAGCTATCAGTAGTCTCCTGAAATTGCAATTACAGAATGAATAAAACAAAGCCTCGAGTACAAACGTGATACAGGTACGTTCAGATCTTTTTACTCAGTTGCACTCACACATAGAAAAATTTGTATTTCGCACTGTCGATGAAAATCAAACATTTGCAAAATAGATGAAACGTTGCGAATGCACACTTGTGTCGGAAGCTGGTTCTCTACAACCAAAAATGCAAACTCGTCTTTTGTTAGGTAAGTTGGGACAAGTCGAACTTGATAGATTAGCAGATCACGTTGCTCCAGAAGATTCGACAAAAATGTCACAAGAAGACTTAATTGAAAAACTCAAATGTCCTTTCCGCTAAAGCATTTCTCTTACCCGTCGGAAAATCGAAATTTTAAACTTTAGATACAATAAATTTGTTACCATTTCAGATCATATAGATCGAATCAATCGTTTAGCCGCAAATTTCGAACGATCAAAAGCGAACGATGACAATTCGAAAGTCTTATTACTTCTTCGGTCATTCTGTTTTTCAAAAGAAAATGACGAGTTAAAGGAAATAACTTTACAAGTCGTAGAAGAACACGAAAGTGCTTCTCTAAAAGATATTGCCACAGAACTTAAAGCTTACTTCAATGTTTTTTCGAGCATGAAAAAACTCGAAAATCCAGTTGATGCTTCAATATCTACAAGAAGTAAATTACGATTTAAGAAAAAGGAAATATGAAACATTCAAGAATACCCCCACAAGCATTCATCTAGCAATCTGAAATGTAATGGATGTGGCGGCGCACATTACCGTTCAGATTGCATTTTTCGCGATGGAATTTGTAATAAGTGCTCAAAAAAGAGCCATATTGCAAAGCTTGTCACCGCAAAAATGTTAAAAGAGAAAAATACTCCTGAATTAAATTACTGACTTACCGGACGACAAGTGGCGTTGTCTCTAAACAACGGTTCTCCCAAGCTAGCACAATGGAGAAGGGAATGGGTTTTTATTAAGGACGTCAGAGAGTATGTACCCCCGGTTGCAAGAACTTCACATATGAGACTCCCTCCCTAAGCCTCAATGCGTTCGCCTCAGACAGACCAATAATTTCAGGAGATTTAAATTCACTTGTACGCTCAGCGCAGGTTCGGCACAATAAAACATTCACTGTGGTACAAAATTTATTGTAACACACTATATAAACAAATCCTAAAAGAAGTAAACTGTTACTCGGTAACTTAGCCGACAACAAGCATTAAAAGTTAAAAGGTACCGATAATCAGATCTGATTTTACACAAGTCAAGATAACTCTCTACGATATTACAATTGACTACTTAATTATCTACGGTGAACGTAGCGCAAGACGTAGTCCTAAATTCTGATTCGCAATTTAATTATGCATGAACAACAAATAAAATCTAAACCGATCGGTCCGTAAACGTCAGATTGAATTACGTTGAAAAACCTAAGCTTTTAACAACACGTCCAGTCCGAAGTCAGGGTCGTCGTTGCCAACCGAAACGCGGTGGCCGGTGGGTAATTACAACGCCCTCTGTTGATCGCGGGTAACGATGACAATCTGGGTCAAACTGGTTTCGCTGGTCAGGTTTCCACGATCGGGTTACGGTACACTCACGGAACAGGAGTGCCTCCGGAGAAACAGGCCGAAAGCCTGGTCTAATAGCCGGCGTCAGAAAACTACGCCCAAATAGGAAAAGCCTACATAGAAGAAATGATTTTTGTTAGCGACCATGTTAGGTACACGCCCTCGCACGTTTTACGTTACCTGGGATTTTCTAAATGTCTAGGCTTAGCATGGAGCTTAAAGGTGCCCCAAATGTGTTCAATGGTGTCACGAGATCTTCCAGCAAAGCCGCAATTGAGCTACTTCTCTAAATGAGCAAGTACTCCGATAGGTTTACAGCACACGTAAAACACGTCTCAGTGGCACCAAGATTCGAACAAGAAAGAACGCGACGAGATCGCAGATGGGGGAAGGTCGCTAAAACGCGCGAAGATTAACAACGATAACCAATGACAGGTGACCTAGGAGTCACATGGTGCCTTTATAGCCTATGAATGTTAAGCGTTCACCTTACGCAGGTTTCCTCTATAGCGACGTAAATGAGGGGGTAACAGTGTGGCCAATTGTGCTAAAACGCAGTTGAATGATGCCGTATCGCCACGATGTTGTGGCGGCAAATTTGAACGTAACAAGCTATGTCAGTCATGCAAGAAACTCAGTGATCATACGCATCAAAATATAAATAAGAACAGAAATCTTCTGACAAAATCAATAACATCAAATGATAAACGAAAACGAATTTACATTCCTACGGTTATACAAGGTGTAAATGAAATGTGGCACCAAAAGTTTACCACACTGATCACCAGTCCATGAAAATGCCAAAATCGGAAAAAATAGTGTCTATTCTGTTTTAGTTTTGAAAGTGTAGACTATTAAAGTTAGCGCCTGTTACTGCAAAATGTTATGTTTCGTAAATACAGGGTGAGCCAATAATGCGTATTTGGAAGATAGCGTCTTTATTATTGCAAATTTTTAATAGTATATTATTATACAAGTTTCACAAGAAGGCTTATTGTAACACGAGTGGGGTTGGGGTACGACTAGCGAAGCGTAGCGAGCTAGGGGTGCCCCAACGGAATGAGTGTTACAATGCCTCTTGTGAAACGTGTATAATATACTATTTTTTCTACTTTGCGTCACTTATTGAACAAAAATATGAAAAATATTGGATCTTCTTAGTATATGGGGAATTTTAGTTGTAATGCGTGGCAACACTGAAAACCTTTCGTTTTAATCAAAAGTCACATTAACAAGTTATTAATTTTTCTTATCCAGCTTCATTGTGAGTATATTGTTAAGTAACAAATAAATACTGAGTTATTTTGTAAAATCTATTAAATATTTTCAATTAAAAATGACTAAAATTTCCCCAAAAACAGTGTCACAATGAGCTTCATTGTGAAACTGTTTTTGGTGTCACAATGAATCCATTGTGAACGCAAAGTAGAAAAAATCTTTTTTCGCCATTACTTACGTATGGTATAGGATAGGTGCATGATTTAAAATTAGTTACAATTGTACAGGCTGATTCGTGCGGCTGTGCCACACCAAAGTTATGCCTTTTTAAATGTAATATACTATACATTATGGCCCATATCGACTTGCCTTTAAGAGTAGATCAATTTATTATATAATAGTTTTTGAGATATTGGTATTTAAATGTAAAAGAATGGTGCTTTTTGGTATTTAGTAGATCAGATGTTTGTTACAGGCTTTTAAACCTACAATAGACGTATTCTTTGAATGTTGGGTTAATTTTAGCCTACTGCAAAGTTTAGAAGATGCAAAATTTAACTGAAAACCGCAATATAACAATGTCTTGGCAATATGAATACCACCAGCTTTATCTGAAACTAAAACTGAAACAGTCGAAAGCAAAATGCGTTGAATATGACCTTGACTTGTGAGGCTAACTTGAGAAGTAGGTTGAGAAGAATTATCTTGCTTATATGACCTGTACTCAAACAGTTTGTCACACAACTTCATATCTCTCACCTTTTTTAATCCGTCGGACACCTTTAATTTCAGAAAATTACTGCAATAATAAATTCAATGATTTTCATTGCAAAAATTACATTTGTGGATTGATGCTGCCAGTGATAATTGTTACAATTTTAACGTTATGGTTAATTTCTATGGTTTCCAAGAAATCCGCTCTAGTTTTTAAAAAGGTACTTAGATCGCTAAGTTTTGGAAATTGATGGGTCGTTTTGTATTTTTCCCATCCTCGGGCGGTAAATTTATCAAGATTTGATGCTATTATAAATAGTGTTAAGGTGTCCCAGTACTCAGTCGGCTGTTTCAAACTTTCAAGTGTGCGGAGGAGGAGGAGAAGGCTGAAGAGGAGGAGAGGGGGTGGGAGGGGGAAGGGGGAGGAGGAAGAGAGGAGGAAGAGGACTTCCGCACGATGAAGGCTCACCCTGCGTCTATACATATTACAAAAAGCGGCTATTCACCTCTTCGAAAAAAACACCCTGAAGTACAACCACACCCCTAGTCCACAGCACGTCATTGTAGACACGAAGAAGGTACCTGAACACCTTCTGGTCATTGACCTACATTCTCTAAAGAACTCATAACCTCTCTTTAAGTGGTCACTTCCGGTGGTAACGTCCATCGACCTTGAGGTCAAGGAAGGTGATCTGGAACCGCCCCAGTAATACTACTATCGTCCTTGCTCTTGTAAACAAAGTTGCAGAGATTCGAAGAGATTCGCGCACTTGATTGAAAGCGCCTTGATTAAAGCATCCTTTTTCTCTGAGCCTACAGTCGACTTCTTGAAAAGTTTCATGAGATGGAATACGCCTCAAAAGATACCTTCGCTGGTAAATTCGTCTTGCTCCACGCGAATTTTGATGAGCTTCATCCTAACACAAATGCACATTGGCATATTCCGCTAAAATAAATGTAATTATTGCGAAACTAAACTTGCTTATTAATAAGTAATTTTACTGTCAATATTTGTCACAACAAGACAACTTTTATTTTAAGATATTTTAATTTTAATTCATTCAAATTAAAAATTTCAAAATCCCATATCTTGGAAACCATTGAGAGTTGGATCTGGGTTTATTTGTTTGGGGGTTATGTCGTATTCTTTAGCCAAACAATTGATTGTCACAAACACAAAAAGAATGTCTTTATTAATAACAATAATACAAGGATGTTAGTATGTCAGATCGCCTGGTGGTTATGTCCACGGTGGTGAGTTCGTAGTTGTCCTGGTGCAATGGTTGCAGGTGGTGAACGTGCGGGACCGGATGCCTCGGCGGAGTGGTCGCTGATAAGCGAGCCGTGTGATGGGTGACGTCTTCTGACCGGACGTGCTTCTTTTCTGGCGTCGGGGGAAGCGGTGAAACGGCGCGGGGTATTCTGCAGGTGCGTTTCAGTGCCTGACGAAGCTGGGTGGTCGTAGGTGTTTGACGGTGAAGGATATCCCGACCTTTCGGCTGGCTTTTAGCGAGGAGGTTCCAACTTTGCAGCTGGCTGGGGCAGAATGATCTTCGACCTGCTCTGCACGCGTTTATATCCCCGGCATCCATCTTGTAGAGGGGCTGTGTGTGGTGTATGATCACATAATGTTCTGGCCTGATCTGGCTTCCAGTCACTATGCCAGAGAAACAATTCAATGGCTTGAAGCCAATAACGTACCTTTTGTGCCGCGAAGAGATAATCCTCCCAACCTACCTCAGGCAAGACCTATTGAAACTTTTTGGTCTCAGCTAAGCGCAAAAGTGTACGCAAATGGATGGGCAGCAGAAAACGAAGCACAGTAAAGGTTAAGGATACAGCGAAAATTGCACGAATTTGACGCAGATACTTGCCACACTCGAATGCAGAATATTCGACAAAAATTGCTCCTTATTGAGAGGCATGGGCCGTTGCGTGTTTTATAATTTAAGATTATTTAAATCTAAACTGAACAAAATATTATAACATTATTCGATATTAATAAACTTTTTTAAAAATTCAACTATCAGTTGTTTGAAAAAGTCCGAAAACTTTCGTGTCACCCGTTAGTACAAAACTCGAGTTGTAAAGCAATTACGCACTTGTGGAATTACAGCAACTTTTCCACCGTGCGTAATATGCTATTTACAACTCTCGTTATGTAGTATACTAACAAGTGTCTAAATAAAAACCTGGTCAAGTAGGCTACATTTAGTAATTCTGTTATGTAAATGCAATGCAAAAATTCTCGATCACAACCTACTTGACCAGGTTTTTATTTAGACGCTTGTTATTATGTAGCTATCTCCTTGCTTTTGTCATCACGTCATTTCGTCATATATTTTCTTAACTCAGATTTATACGATAGGCATATACTAAAAAAATGATCTGTTCTCATTACATCCGATGTCCAATGTTCGACGACTAGAATGCGTTCCTATTGGCTAATTCTTTTTAAAATATTTTAGCGCTGAAATGTGTCCGAAAATTCTCAACTTCTGTCCGACGTCGGAAAAGTTAAACTATTTTCAACTTTTTGGACGCGATTGTAACCTCACAAGTGTCGTGCTTACATGTTTGTCGAAAATGGAAAGTGAAATAAGTGAATATTAACAATTACCCTCAAAGAAAGTTCTTATTAAATGTGAATTTAATACTAATTATGTTGCTAATTAAAAATAAAAACGAAAAGAAACCAGGAAAATATTGGACTCTTGACATTTATTAAAAATAGACGGCAGCAAGGAGTTTTCATAATTTGCTACAAAAAATAAGACTTTCAGATAAGGACTTCAATTTTAAACGAACTTCGGACATACAGCCTGTTTCAATGAAGATGCACCAAACTCGGTATGTCGGTAGATATCGTGAAAAGAAATAAAAGTTTTCTATAATTTCTTTTTCTTAAATGAATAAGTTTCGAGAAAATCAAAGGGAAAGCAAAGTCGCATGTTTTTAGGATGGACTTTAAATGAGAATGAATGGATTGTTTCGCTTTCTCATACGAATCGCTTTATTGGTTTATTACTGTAGCTAGAATGTCGCCCCAACTGATTCGGCAAAACACATTTAAAACATCGTGGTTGTTGGAAATCAATAAAAATAATAATTAGTCGTTTATTTTCGATTCTCCATTTAATACGAATTTTCTAATTGTTAGGATTGTTTAAACATTTAGCAGTTTGCGCTTATTTAAGAATTTTTTGTTCACATTCAATGATAAACCGTTTCATGAAAATCATTCGTAGAAATTTAGCGCCCAAGTGCCTGGGTTTTACCCAAAACATTTCATACGTCGCGCTACCCCAGTTAAGGACTTTATGGTATCTTTTGTGTGTACAGCAGGAAGGAGGCATTTTTGAACATTTCTTGTAATAATAATAACGTAATAAAAATGTAAAAAAAATAAATGTTTTTTATTTTTAAGATTCGACAAATTTTATTTTAATAACAATTTTAGCAACAATGCATACTAAATGCACATTTCTGCATAGCCCCACATTTGTAATTTCTTATTAAATTAAATAAGTTTAAATATTCACGCGATTCCACAGCTGCTGCTGCAGTTGAATGACCGAGCGAGTAGGTCAAGGACAAAACAAGATCTAGTCATAAATTTCTTCGCCGTAACTTTATTGTCCCCCTGCAGCTGTGTGCCATTCATAAAGCAATTTAGATCGCCGGTTTTTTATTAAGATAAATTTTATTAAGATATTTTGCTTGAAATAATGTCAGAAACGTGTCCCTCAAGTTTGGTGCATCTTCAATGAAACACCCTGTATTATGTGAACAAGTCTTAATAAAAATTGTGTGAGTTTCTATTTCGCATAATTTAAAATTATTTCCAACTACACAGGGTTGTTCATTTAAAAGTTACAGACCTAGTGTATGCATTTTTAAATGGAACATTATACAGAGTAGTGATACAGTCCCGCACCAAGCTCATAATTTGTTTATTTAATGTTTTTTTTTTGCAAAATCCTGAAAAAGGTAAATTTTTAATTTTAAGAAGACACATTTTAATGCAAAAATCTTTTCTCGATCGGCATTTGTATTTGTTTCTGTGACGTCATCATTATTTTTTTTTTAAATGGCAACCCTAACTTTTCATGCAACTTTTTATCATTAAAATAAAATAAAATAACATTGTATTTTCGAATTGTCATGTCTAATTTTTTTTCGAAAAATTCGTTGTGGTGAGCTTGTCGCCTTAACAAGTCTTTCCGAACCTAATGCCACGCAAAGACAAGCACGAGTCATGACGAGACACAGGTCACGAGACCGCAGTTTAATGGTTAAGCTTAGACTGCTGCAACAACCGAAGGCAAGTTAATCTATTCTTTGAATGAGGGTATGATGTTTGACCTTAGGATCTTCAGATAGGAATAACTCAATCGGCTATAAGAGAAAGCCTCAGAATATAGGATCAGACAAATGCATTAGAGATGACTTCCAAGATAAATGAAGCAAATTTGATACAAGATTTGAAAATATTTCTGTTGAAGATTTTGAATTAACAATTTTCAGAGTCCCCGTTTAGCAAATAGACCGTCTTGTCAAACTTTCATGGTTCTTCCACCAACTAAAGTATAAACAATAACTGTGTCTATTTGCACGTGTGTAGGATATTTCGTAAGATGCTCTTTAAAGGCGCTTTCCAGTAATCTTAAGGTTGAAAGAGTTTTATGAACACACGTCCTTCAACTTCTTTTTTTTTGTTATAATCATTTTTCAATTCTATAAGTTTTTAAAATACATTTTGAAGTAAATTGAATACTTGTAGATTTTTAAGTAAATATTAATTAATTTCTAACATCAATTATTATGGGAAAATTATTATGTTGATGGAAAAGTAATTGCAGCTGAAATGTGCAGAAACAGAAACGGACGCACAGTGCAGTGGTGGTTCAAGAAGTTTCGTAAAGACGACGAGAGGCTTGGGAATGAGAAGCCGACCATCGGAAGATAAAAGCTGATCCTTTTACAAGTAAACGAGAAGTTACCGACGAACTTAATGTTGACCATTCTACGATCGTTCACCATTTGAAGAAAATTGGAAAGGTAAAAAAAGCTCAATAAATGGGTGCCTCATGGGCGGATTGAAAATTTTAAAAAATGTCATTTTTGAGAGTCCTTTTTTCTTATTCTTCGCAACACAACGAACTATTTCTCGATTGAATTGTGACGTGCGATAAAAAGTGAATCAGCTGAATGATTCGACCGAGAAGAAGCTCCCAGCACTTCGCAAAGCCAAATTTGCACTAAGGAACTATTTGGAGAAGGAGTTCAATTTTTCTCCATGAAAACGCCCGTCCGCACGTTGCACAACCAACGTTTCAAAAGTTTAACGAATTGGGCTAAGAAGTTTTGCCTCATTCGCCTTATTTACCAGACCTCTCGCCAACCGACTACCAACCACTTGTTCAAGCATCCCAACAACTTCTTGCAAGAAAAATGCTTTCACAACCAATAAAATGCAGGAAATGCTTTACAATAGCTTTCCAGAAATATTATCTTATTTCTAACTGGCAAAATGGAAAGGTTTCTAATTTGATTAAATGATTAGTAAGATGTATTAGAGCCTAGTATTTTACATTCATGGTCTGATATAGCAATGACTTTAGCTCCAATCTATTATACACCGTGATTCAGAATAAGTTGACGCAGATAATACATGAAAAAACAAAGCAAAAAAGCTATATGAATAGGGAGTCTAATGTTCATAGTTTTTGAGATAAAATTCATTGAAAATTCGGATGTAAATTGGTTGATGGTCACTGATTTATTAATCAGCATGAAATTTGGCAACTTTGCCTCCATTTAACCGATTCTCTATTTTTTATAATAAGCGAGATCCCCATGCTGGCCCTCGAATTTCAATCACCCTGTATATGTGAATTTGGATGTGAATACACCTCGTGGTGAAAAGAAAATATCGCAACATTGCCTAATCCTAATTTAAAATCTAAATCGACATGACATTCATTGTCAAAATCTAGTTACATACATTCTCACTAGACTTTCACGGCATACTACGGTGGTAAATAGATAATAAATGCATAATATACCGTGCGATTTTTTGAAAACAGGCCAGAATTGGCTTTGGAATATCCAAACGTTTGTCGTAAATAAATTTACTTGTAACAATTAATATCAAGATTTGTCAACCAACAAATATTGAAATATTCTTAATATTGTGATCAGAATGCTCTCTAATGAAGAAAAATAGTTTTTATTAGAAAGTTTATATTTAAAAAGAATGATGCAATTTCGAACAATTAGGTCTAGTTTCATAAAACGTAGTTCGATCAAGTTAATCGTGTGATTAAGCAATATCATTGGTGGAAATTTAAACTTTCCTCCAATGACATTGCTTAATCACAAGATTAACGTGATCGAGTGGTTAACTATGTTTTATGAAACTGGGCCTTATTGTGATGTTTTGACATTAAAATAGGTTGAATTATTTTGACGTTTGTTTTAAAAGTAATCTCATTTAAGACGTAAGTTTGCACATTTCATGGCCCACTCTGGCCTGTTTTCAATAAATCGCATGGTAGAAATGCTTGAATGCTTAAAGATTTATAATATCTAATTTTCTTCAGTACACTATCCACAAGCAGTTGTCTTAATTTGAATTGCAGTACGCCCGAGCTTTTTCTTCTTCGTTATCGAACAAGTGGCGTACGGAAATGTTGGCAAGAACCGAAGCAGGAATGACCTATTGGTTCGGATAACACACATACGTGGTCAGCCGGGGCGGTCAGACAGCCTGGGGGGTTAAGGAACCCCCCCCCCTCCTTCTTCAGACATCAGAACCGGCGCTGCATTCCTGTGATGCTATCGCCCTCTTTAATATAGTCTCGGCAAACGCTAACTCTCAGGAACAAAGGATCTGTGCTGGCAACACCTATTTAGTTGCTGAAATTGAAAGTAGATTAGGTTTTGCTCCTTCGCCTTTACGTTCGCGCTCCTCCGCCTGTTGCTGTTTTGTTTCGCTTTTTGCGGACCTCCAACGATTTTTCGAAATAATTCGTGCGCGCCGTAACGGAATTCAACAACCGAATCATAACTGGTTGCTTGCGATACAACATTTAGCCATCCGGTTATTAGTGGTAAAAAATTGACATTTCGATTACAAACATTATCTTCTTTTTTCTTTTTTTTATCTTCTTTTTTTTTACTTCATAAAACCGAGCATTTCCTTGTACACTGTTTCAAAAAAGAAAATAATTTTTCGTGATTTCGTTCTTTACCTACTGTAACATACTTGATCTTATTAAGATCACTTTCATATAATATTCGCTTACTTCATTATAGTATATTAAAAGAACAAATTTCATAAGACATGATTTTAACATCTGCATCCAGATTTGCTGCTTAAAAAAGTTTCAAAGAAATATCAATTTGGAGGTTGTATTTATAATTTGAGATGCCAACAATAACAAACAAATATCAGTTTGAAAGTTATTTTTGTCATTTGAAGTATCAGTATCACAACCTAATAAAATAAAATATCAGATGCTTTAATGAGCTACTTTACGACACCCAAATGGGTTTCATAATGTAGTCGTTAAGACACCAAAATAGAAAAAAGATTTTATCTACGACCACTATTGTCAATGACGAATTACGTACAACGCATAAAATCAGTAAGCAGCATAACGAGAGTTGTAAATAACATATTACACACGGTGGAAAAGTTGCGCATGAGCCGCGCAGCGGCAATTACGCACTTGTGGAAATTGCCGCAAGCAATTTCCACAAGTGCGTAATTGCTTTACAACTCGACTTTTGTACTATATTTTATCTACGGCCACTACTGTAAATGACGAATTACGTACAAAACATAAATTAAGTAAGCGGGTATTTACAAACGTCGTGCGTAAAGTAAGAAAAACGCACAACGCACCTACTTTACGCACGCTTGTAGTTAGATCTACGTAGCCGCATCACATTAGATTAACAGTCGCCGAAATTACAGTGTCATTGCTGATTACTTTGAAGGTAATTTTTGTGGTCGTAGATAAAGTGTAGTACAAAACTCGGTAAAGCAATCACGCATTTGTGGAATTAGTTGCATTCACCGCTGCGCGGCTCATGCGCAACTTTTTCACCGTGCGTAATTTGCTATTTACAACTCTCGTTATGTAATATACTATTATCTAAGACCACAAAAATTGCCTTATTATTCAAGTTCAAAATAATCAGCAATGATACCTGCAATTTCGACGACTGTCAATCTAATGTGATGCGGCTACGTAGATCTAACTACAAGCGTGCGTAAAGTAGGTGCGTTTTGCGTTTTTCTTACTTTACGCACGACGTTTGTAAACGCCAGCTTACGTAATTGCATGTAATTCGGCATTGACAGTAGTGGTCTTAGATAAAGTAACAAAATCACACTGCGAGGACCTAACTTTATGCACGCTTGTAGTTAGATCTATAGTTCATTTACTTAACATCTGCATTGTTAAACTGATAGTATGTTGGCATCATTGCACACTTATGACTAGAGAGCGGATTTATATGCGAGCAATTTTGATGAAATATGCGCATAATTTTGCTATTCTCATCTAGGAGTTTTATGGGCATTCTCATTCGAATAAAAACCATATTATTTTTCATACAATTTATTATACCATATGTCCAAATAAATCTCTGATAAAGGTAGGTCATGGAGTGTAAAAATCTACAACACCAAGCAGTTTTTGAAGTTAGTGACATATCAAGCTGTAAGATATAGCCAATTAATCTTCAATTTTACTTAACTACTCAAGAACTGGACAATATTTTAATGTAAATAATGTAATAATTTGTCTTCCATGGCCTACCTTTATCAGAAATTTATTTGGACATATGTTACAATTTATTTACATTTATTTACGAAAGCTGATACAAATGGGGAAGTATGTATATTATTAAGTAAATTATAACAAGACTAAAAAAATCTTCGATTATAATTTACGACAATGTATTTTTCCAAGTTCTCTACCCGGAAATGTTGCCAAAATTTTAACAAAATATTTTTATAAGTTGAAAAGCTCCTTTCAACATCTACGGAGGTAATTGGGGCATATTTAAAGTGACTGACAGCTGAAAATTCTACACCTAACTCAATTTCAAAGTTTCCATTCAAAATTTCGAAAATTTCCTTAAGGGTTTTGAAACCGCTGTTTTTTTCTAAAACGAAGAAACATTTTTTATTTACTGAATTATCGATTTTACCTGGAACTTTTGAAATATTCTCTTCCAATTCTTTAACAATTTCAACGGATTCTATTATAGAACATTTTCGGTTTTTCTAAATGGTTTATAGTTTTTACTATAAAATTGTAATGCATTTTGATGAAGATTAGTTGATTTGCCAATGAGATTTTTGTTACAATATTTTGTGCCTTTGCAATAGTAGCACTGTCTTGGGCATTAAACTCTAAAAGCAATTCCTTAATTGCTACGAAATGTTCAGCATAAAAGATTGCCGCCTCCAACCAAGTTTCCCATCTAGTCAACACTAGTTCGGGAGGTAAAGGTACATTCGGCAATTTTTCCCTGTACAACTGAACATCTGTTGAAAAAGTACCCACTACATCTGTTGAGAAAGTAGTTGTAAATGCCTAATTCACTACCTGGAAAATTTTGCCTGCTTAAGCCCGAAAGGGGCGCAAACTAGACCGTAATTAGTCGCATTAAGGCAACCACATTTTCTGACGAATTAAGAAATTCAGAAAAAAATTTACTCATTTCCACACAAATTCTTTCAAATATGCATATAGGTATATGCACGTTTTTCAGAAATATGCGAAAATTGGACAAAATGACCAAATATGCAAAATATGCATGCAATATGCATTTAGCATAGAATCCGCTCTTTAGTCATCACTGATTAACTTTAACCTTTGGTTTATTCCCATGCCTACAACTGTAAAGACAATTGTTTCTATGGGTACAAACCAAAGATTAAAGTTAATCATTGATGAAAGTATCTTAACTGTAACTTTTGGTTTATTTCTATGCCTACAATTGTAGAGGCAATTGTTTCTATGGGAATAAACCAAAGATTAAAGTTAATCATTAATGAAAGTATCGGCCCTAAGATTTACAGTGACAAAATCGCTGCCATTAAAGCTTAAATTCCAGGTTAAATAGATAGTTTCTATGGTTTCAAATGTTTACTAAAAAAATGTGCCGAGTTCTGTCTCTTGCAAATTAATTAAATGAATATTTTAATAATATAATTGATAAAAGAAAATATAGCAATATAGTAATAGCACTTTTAATATTACAAGATGTATTAAAAGGTCAATCACAAATTACAAAACGAATTGTACAGGGTTAGTTTTATTAATGTTAGCCCCCTTTATTATTTTTATTATTAACCGATTCAAAAAATTTACAACTTGTTCTTATATGGATTTTATGTATATTTCATATATACTAATAGTTTTTCAGTAACGTTCTTTATATACCGGGTGGAGAAAAAAAATAATGGAACACCCTATATATTTTTACAAATTTCGATTCCTTGAGTTAACATATACACTGAGAACCTTATAACACTGCACATAGTAATTATCAATGGAAGCTTTATTACATTATTATTTCCAAATTTATTTCATTCGCCATGGTTACCGTGCGTTGTTAGGAATGTGTGCCATTTGCGTACGTGCCATTTGCGTACAAAATTATTTTAGTGCCACTTGCGTACACGGATAGAGTTGATTTGGGCCAGGTAATCGGGGTAATTATTGGTAGTGCCATTTACGTACCTATTGCAAAGAACTAATACAGGTGTCCCAGCGAGATCTTTCATTAGAAGTTTATGGGGTTCTGGCCAAAATAGAAACTTGAACATTTAGAATTGGATACAAGTGATTGCATTCTCTTCAGCTAAAATATTTTCAGATGTCTAGCACTTCCGGTTATACCGGAAGTGCTAGACAGTGCCAGAACCCCATAAACTTCTAATGGAAGGTCTCGCTGGGACATCCTGTATACAATTGTTAGATATTTAATGTAAAAGCATTTAAGAATTCACAAAATATACTTTCAAAAATATGATCGCAAAGTGGTAAAGCGAAAAACTGTTTGGTATTTTATGAGACTCGATTTTATTCATAAAAAACGACTTACTAAAACATTTAAATGTGCCATCCATAAAAAATGAATTGGAATTTGAAATAATTTCTATTCCTGTTGTTGTTGCGAAACATATGAGTCGATCTTCTTTACCATCGTTGTAGTCAGCAAGGAGAAAGGACAATCCATCCTGCATCAGAAGGATACATTCTGGAATTTCGATTTCACTAGCAGATTTGGGTTCTGATAAAACACCACGTTCTTGACGCCTATTCCTGTGTAAAGTGCTCTTCATTGAATAGAACAGTGGAACATCTGCAACGAAATCATATCCACGGTCAACCAAAGACCCCATTTCTTTTTTGTAAATTTTGGAAATCCGTTGATCCATTTCTCGTGTTCTCTTCTTGGCTTTTTGTTGGTGTTGCACTATTTCCACTTCTGCTAAACTTGGTTTACACTTATGCTCGGATTCTGAGAGAACTGTAGAGTCTCTTGTTTTTAATGTTCCGCGGCACTTTTCTTTAATACACAACCACGTAACTACATTTTCTTTATTAGTACGGTGTTGACGGTATCTAATCTATAACCGCCAAAGTTGGCAGAGGGCTTTGATTTTCGATGGTTTCGATAATTTGAAACGTATCCAATGCAAAATATATAAGTTTGGAAAAACACTGATTTGATCACTAAATTTCAAGAGCCGTACTCGTTGAAATCTCAAATCGAAGTGAGAATAATTTTGAAATATTACTAATTATTTATAGTAGTTTAAAGCCGATTAACAATAACTTAATTGCCGGTGTAAAACCCATGCAATTTGAAAAATATATTTTTCCTTTGAAATCCGATAATGATAAATTTACAGATTAAAATCCAGTATACTCGTAGATGTACGCAAATGACACTACCAATAATTACCCCGACTACCTGGCCCAGCATCAACTCTATCCGTGTACGCAAGTGGCACTAAAACTAATATGTACGCAAATGGCACGTACGCAAATAGGACGACACCGTTGTTAGTAATGACACTACTGATTTTGAATTGTCAGATTGAATTAAATTGTTCTTTTGATTTATTGTAAAATAATGTATACAACCGCCGAAAAAGTAAAAATGTACAGAGTGGATCAATTTCGATGTCTCTTATGGGCATCTCTGTAATTATAAGAGATAGAAAAAAACTAGTGGCCAAGTCTCGATCTTTTTTTAGAGATAAAGTCAATAGTGTAAACAAAAATTGGCTTCTTCTTTTGTTTTCGAGTTATAAGCCAAAATTCAGATTTTCGATTTTTTCGTCAATCAGTCATATCTCGTTTATTATTGCAGATATTAAAAAACTGTTTTGACATTATTAGGACACTTTTTGGAATACAATTCAGTGGTGTAGTTGGTTTTTTGATGTTTAATTAAATTTTCGAGTTATAACATAAAGTTATATTTTTTTAAATGGAAATCATAGTAGGAAATGTCATCATTAAATAGAGATGTTTTTTTTTGTTTTCAAAAATATATACTTTGTTGGGTTTATTTCTTACAGTTATTGGAATAAAACGCCTTTTTTATTATTTTTGGTGCATTCTTTTCTTATAGGCTAGTTTCAACAAAAGCCGACAATTTTCTTTTGTTTTTATTAAATATTAGCAAAGTTGTGATGATTGGGTAGAACACGAGTAAGAGGTATTGCGATGAACATAAGAGATAGAAAGCTAACGCCGATAGAGCTGGGTTGGGTTACAACATGAGTTGGGTGCGTATTTTAGTAGCAGTGTTTAAATTGTGATTTTATTTTGATATTATTTCCTGGATTTTAAGTTACTTATTGTGATATATCAAGAGTTGTGTTTATTATCTACTTACATTTCAATATTCTTTAACTTTTTCTGCAATAAATTTCTTATTTTTAAGATGTTTTTATTTTATACATATTCATTATTCATACAGTTCAATATCCTATGAAATGCATATTTGATCGAAAAAAATGCGTTTTAAACTTAAATATTACATGAAATTACATAATTTCGAATTTGACGGTATTTATCGGTATTGTTGTAATCTTTGTGACTCTTAGAGGATGCTATCTTTCCTTCTCTTTACGCGGCTGCAACTGTCAAAATATTTGAACAAGAATTGATATTTAATAAAAATAAACAAGAAAAAATTGTCGGTCTTTGTTGAAACCAGCCTACTAAGAATAGAATCCACCCAAGAATAATAAAAAAGGCGTTTTATTCTATTAATTGTAACAAATAAACCAAACAAAGTATATATTTTTGAAAACAGAAAAAAATCTCTATTTAATGATGGCATTGCACAGTGGGACCAAACTCCAAAAAGGTGGCCAAAAATCGATTTTATAAATGTGCTATAATATGATGGGCATTTGTTCACCTTTCTAAAAAATGTATCGGCTATCAATTGGTACAAATTCCATTACAATATTTTACCTGCAGTAATCAGATTAACCTACCTTTCACCTCATTATTTGTTTTTGAGAGAGCGTCAGTGTTACTTGTATCAGTTTTCCTGTAAGGTTTTATAGTAGTAAATATTGAACAATTAAATCGCACTAAAAATAGTAAAGGAGACTGTGGTTTAAGGAATAATTGAAATTTATCTCCGCTCACAATAATTTGCACTGGATATGTGATAAGGAGAGGATTCTCCGAGATAAATACCGTAAAGTGCTCTTAACCTGTGGTGTGTGGGAGTGATCTGCTCTAATCTGTAGGTTCCTTTTTGGCGATTTGTGCATATATATATATATAGGTGCATACATATACATATATAGGTATATAATTTCTTTTCAGGGATAAATTCAAGCGGTATCAAATAACAGGGAATTAAATGCTTACAGAAGTTCTTTATCCGGGAGAATAAGAACCATTTTCGGATATTAGACCAATACTCATTTCCGTTTTATTTGATTTATTTTGATTTTTTGGTAGGTTTTGACTGTTAATATTATTGTGGGCGGAGATAATTTTCAATTATTTCTTAAACCACAGTCTCCTTTACTATTTTTTAGTGTTAATTTTGTTATTTTTAGATAGTATTAGTAGTATAGATAGTATGATCAGGTAGGTAGGTAGGTAGCTGTTAGATTTCATGTAGTTTTATAAAAAAATTTAAATTGTACTGAAGATGGCAGCTTAGCGAAATAAGTATCTACGGATATAAAATTATTGTGGGCAGAGATAAATTCAATTATTAATTAAATCGCAAACTTGCAGGAAGGTTTCTTAAGGCAAGTGCTTTACTATTGGTTAAAATGATAAATTTTATACATCTTACAGGACATGTTTTATAAGGATTCGTTAGATTGACCGATCTTGATATATTTTACTACTTTATATTGAGTTATAAAATTTTCCTCGAAAGTCCTAAACGTGCGGTTTTCATAAATAAATAGTCACCTTCTTTCTTAAATGAATGAAATAAATTTCATAATGCGCATTAATGCGCAACTTACAATAAATGTAATAATATACAATGTGTCCACGAATCGACTTAACGAGGAAAAACTTTTTTAATATCAATTGTACGTAAAAAAGTTATTCTTTACAAAAAGTTCTACTTCTCAAGAAATTTCAGAAACAATGGTTAAATTTAAATTTTTAACTACAGTCTGTCTATAAAATTCAAATTTCTTAATTATTGCACATATCAAAGTAACGTTTTTATTATTGATTTTAGGAAAAAAATGTATTCTTTACAAAATATTCTCCTGTTGATAACAAATTATCGAATTCTGTACGAATTCGATATTTCAGAATTTATTTATTTATTTTAATTTCCACCCCTGAAAAACACCCCAATTTATCAATGGGATTTTTGTCATTATTTTTCCTGTAATTTCCTGTATTCTGGACCAAGTTCATTACTTTCAGAATTTTGTCCAAAAATTTCGTAATTGGTCCCACTGTGCATTGCCTAGTATGATTTCCATTTAAAAAAATATAATTTTATGTTATAACTCGAAAATTTTATTAAATATCAAGAAACCAACTACACCACTGAATTGTATTCAAGAAAGTGTCCTAATAATGTCAAAACAGTTTTTTAATATCTGTAAAAATAGAGATATGCGCGATTGACGAAAAGTCTAAATTGTCCATTTTTGCCTATAACTCGAAAACAAAAGAAGATAGCCAATTTTTGTTTAGTCCATTGACTTTATCTCTAAAAAAGAGATCGAGACTTGGCCACTAGTTTTTTTCTATCTCTTAGAGAGATGCCCGTAAGAGACATGGAAATTGATCCACCCTGTACACATTATTCTCAAATAGAGCTTCGTTGAGAGAGGTCTTAATAATAATAATAATAATAATAAGTTTGTTAAACCCATGGTGCACTTACAAAATGTAAATTGGCATCGTCAGTAGTCAGTACAGTAGTGAGATAGCTACAAGTACACCATCTGAGGTGGTTGTCAGATATTACAAGTCATTAGAATTAGTATTAGAATACACCTGTTTAACATACATATGCATACATACAAGTTCAAAATAGGTAGTATTACATAAACATATACAGTGTTTCCCAAAAGTAACGGATAAATTCTATAAAGTGGTTAAGCAAAATGTTCCAGAAAAATGTTCGAACAGGTCGATTTTTAATTTTTAATTAAATCATTATTGAACGATGTAATTTTCAACCCCCCACCCTTCAACCCCTAAGCGCCAGCAACCCCAACTTTAAAAAATCAAATAGCATAGTACTCCTTGTGATACCTCATTTAATAGCATTTTTTATGCTGAATACAATAAAAAATAGTTCTTTAAAATCGGTTGATAAATAACTGAGATAGTCAACAAAAATGTATTGAATTGAAAGTGCTAATATTCGAACAGGCGTTGATACGGCTCTAGCAATAAGTGGTAAAAATAATTGCAATTTCTTTGTAGTTAAATGTCAAATAGAATTTATTGACATTACGTAATTTTCAACCCTCCACCCTTCAACCCCTAAGTGCTAGCAACCCCAACATTAAAAATTCAAATAGCAAAGTACTCCTTGTGATACCTCATGTAATAGCATTTTTTATGCTGAATCAACAAAAAAAAAGTTCTTTAAAATCGGTTGATAAATAACTGATATATTCAACAAAAATGTATTCAAACGAAACAAAACATAAAACTTAAAAATAATTGAAAAATAAAACAATATTAAAATTAAATTAAATGTTCAAATTGCTGTCCATTAATGGCGAGGCAATGTCCTAATCTAGAGACAAACGCTTCTTGAATATTGTTTACCACTTCAGGGGTGACTGAGCGAATTTCCTGTCGAATTCTCTGCTTTAACTCCTCAATATTTGGAGGCCTATTCAAATAAATTTTAGATTTTAAATAACCCCAGAGAAAATAGTCCAAAGGGGTTAAATCCGGAGATCTTGCTGGCCATTCAATAGGTCCCCGTCTATCAATCCATCGATTAGGAAATATTTGGTCGAGATATTCCCGTACTGGACGTGCATAATGAGGAGGTGCACCATCTTGCTATAACCAAATTCGGGGATCGGATAAATCAGGATCTTCTGCATTAGGAAACAGTATCGCTAAGACCGGAATTAATTCAAATTGGAGAAAGTTCAGATACTGTTCACCAGCCAACGTTCCAACAAAAAAATATGGTCCAACAATTTGGTTACCCACTATCCCAGCCCACACATTGACCTTCTGGGGATATTGTGTATTTGCCTCCATCATCCAATGTGGATTTTCAACCGCCCAATAACGGCAATTTTGCTTATTGACGGTACCCGTTTAAGCAAAATGTTGCCTCATCAGAGAAAAGAATATTTCTAATGAATGCAGAATTTGCGTTAGAGAGTTCCATCATTGTCTCCTCGTCGATCAAAATCATCATCGGATAGCTCTTGTACCAAGTGCACTTTGTAGGGATGAAATTTTTCCTTAAGAAGAAGTCTGTAAACTGCATTTTTTGATGTATTAAAATATGAAGCGATTCCCACGAGAGTTGAATGTGGATTTTCCTGCATCATTAACATGGCATCCAATTGTCTGTCTTCATCTAAAGCCTTTGGACGTCCGGCTTTAGGTTTATCTCGTACATGTCCAAGATCGCGAAAATTTTAGCACTTATTGCTAGAGCCGTATCAACGCCTGCTCGAATATCAGCACTTTCATTTCAATACATTTTTGTTGAATATCTCAGTTATTTATCAACCGATTTTGAAAAACTTTTTTTTATTGTATTCAGCATAAAAAATGCTATTACATGAGGTATCACAAGGAGTACTTTGCTATTTGAATTTTTAATGTTGGGGTTGCTAGCGCTTAGGGGTTGAAGGGTGGAGGGTTGAAAATTACATCTAACACACTACGTAATGTCAATAAATTCTATTTGACATTTAACTACAAAGAAATTGCGATTATTTTTACCACTTATTGCTAGAGCCGTATCAACGCCTGTTCGAATATTAGCACTTTCAATTCAATACATTTTTGTTGACTATCTCAGTTATTTATCAACCGATTTTAAAAAACTATTTTTTATTGTATTCAGCATAAAAAATGCTATTAAGTGAGGTATCACAAGGAGTACTATGCTACTTGAATTTTTAAAGTTGGAGTTGCTGGCGCTTAAGGGTTGAAGGGTGAGGGGTTGAAAATTAAATCTTTCAATAATGGGTTAAAAATAAAAATCGACCTGTCCGAGCATTTTTTTGAAACATTTTCTCAACCATTTTATAGAATTTATCCGTTACTTTCGGGAAACACTGTATAACTATAATTACCTTATGAGGAAAAATTCATCAATTGAATAAACAGAACGTTCTACCAGAAATTTTTTTAAATGTTTCTTGAATAACTGGATTGAATTGAGATCCTTAATACTGGCGGGTAACATATTATACAATTTCAAACCCAGAACATTAGTGCTAAACTTACTTACATTCAATCTGTAGGAGGGTGCATGAAAGCTTGAACTTATTCGTGTATTATGGTGATGGATTGTGTTATTTAAAATGTATTTGGCTTTATTTTGATGGATGTGACTGCACAAGTTGTAAATGAAAAGACATGTAAACGTTAAGATATTAGAATTTTTAAAAACATTTCTGCAAGATTCAGTTTTGTTAATACCGAATATATATCTAAGTATCTTTTTTTGGCAAATAAAAACATTCTTAGAAGAACTACTTCCCCCCCACAGACAGATGGCGTAATTTAACCTGCTTTACACATGTGCATAGTAAAGGTTGGTTAGTTGGGCCGTTGTGAGAACTGTTCTTAGACATTTGAAAAGATAAAAAACTGAATTTAGTTTCGAGCACAAATTTTCACAGTGTATTTTCCAGCTAACATTTTTATCTAAGGTGATTCCTAAAAATTTTATAGGAGTAGTTTCTTTGTTAGATAAGGTTTGACCATTTACATTTAAATTTGTGATATTAATTGGTTTTTGTCTATTATAAAACGTAATACTATGTGTTTTATTTAAATTCAATAGCAAATCATTGGTCGTACACCAATTTGATAGTGTTTGAAGTAGCGTGCAACTGTTGTTGGTTAAAGTATCCTGAGATTTATCTGAGACAATTAATGATATATCATCTGCATAGATAGTTAGATTAGTATCAAAATTTAATGTGTTAGAGGTGTGAATTATGTCGTTGATATACATTATAAAAAGAATTGGGCCCAATACAGACCCTTGTGGAACCTCTGTATTTACTGTTACTGGTGATGTATTTGTGATGTCAATTGTGACCTCGTTATTGTAATTGATAGAAACATACTGTAGCCTATTGGTTAAGAATGATTGAATCCAATTTGAGGAATGTCCACGAAAGCCATATTTTTGAAGTTTTTCTATGAGAATAGTATGGTTAACGCAGTCGAATGCCCTACTGAGATCACAAAAGATCCCAATAGGGCACTCTCCTGCCTCAAGATAATCTATGATATTATCGTGAAGGGAATGTAGTGCTGTTTCAGTGGATCTTCCACTAGTGAAACCATGCTGGAACTTAGAGATGATTTGGTGTTTATCGAGGAACTGTTCAGCTCTTTTTAGAAATGCATATTCAAAGATTTTTGAGAAAACGTGATTGCTATGGGTCTGTAATTCTGGGTTTCAGTGGGGGACCCTTTTTTGAAGACGGGGGTTAGCTTAGCTTATTTAAGATACATTATGCATGTGCATTATGGGATGTTACTTTTACCCCACAAATTTCCAAATCTTTTTCACTACAACATTTGCTTAAATTTAAATCAATCACTGGAATATGATTTCTAGTTCAGATTCCAACACCGCCATTCTTATAGTTAGTACGACAATAGAAACTACTTAACTTAAAGTCATGCAATTTCAATAGGGTTAGGTTATCCGCTTTAACGCTTACCTCGGTTAAACATTAAATTATTGTATTCGTTTACATTTCTTAATGAAATGTAATGAAATAAACCTTCCTTAATACTTTCTATGTGTAGTTTTTAAATGATTCAGCATTGAAAATTGTGTAGTAACCATAGCAACGTAATGTTAAAACCCCTATGTGCAATTTTATACAGTGAGAGTGTAAAGTTTGGAATAATCAGTATAAAGCGTAAATTATTGATTTCTAAGAAAATTCCAAAAACAGGACAATTTTTGATTTAAATTGCGCGTTCCTTGGCATTGCACCTGAATGTACAGAGTGTCATAGATAAGAGTGATGACATCACTGACACTTTTTAAATGACAACCCCCCAGTTTGAGCTGATATTTCGATAGCCTCCAAGACTGTCAAAACGATCATATAAAAATTTTGACTTCTTTCATAAGAAAATTTTTAGAAAATTAATAATGAAAACTGAATTTTAACGGTCTTAAATGCATTTCAATTAAAAAATAAGTAAACTTAGGATATAAAACATCGCAAATGAATAAAATTATATAAAATTAAATGTTCAAAATGTTCGTCAGCTTCTTCAGGATCTCCAGTTGAAAATAATCTCAATAAGTAATCGACTCAAATTTCTATCGCGTACCGCGGTGATGAAAAATCACTGAACAATGAATCCAGCTATACATAAAAATTGCTATCAGGCTGATTATGTAGTTGTAGGTATCAGCAGGATGGAACACCACCACATTATGCAAGACCCATGCGAGAATAAACAATGTGTTTCTCAATCGGTGGATTGGAAGACGAGGTCCAGTGGAATGGCCTGCCAGATCTCCCGATGTGACACCGTTAGATTTTGTCCTCTGTTAAGAGTCAGGTGTACAAAGAAAAGCCCAATAATTTATACAGCCCGAAACTATTCGCAATGTTCTGCAAGAGTTTCAAGCTAGACTGGACTGGCATATTGCCAAGAAGTTGGGGGCAGACATTTTGAACATTTAATTTGATATAATTTTATTCATTTACGATGCTTTATATCCTAAGTTTATTTATTTTTTAATTGAAATGCATTTAAAACCGTTAAAATTAAAACTCTGCTTTTCAACATTTTCTTATGAAAGAGGTCAAAATTTTTATAGCATCGTTTTAACAGTCACGGGGGCTATCGAAATATCAACTCAAACTTGAGGGTTCTCATTTAAAAAAAATTACAGTGACGTCATCACTCTTATCTGTGACACTCTGTACATTCAGGTGCAATGCCAAAGAAGGCGCAATTTTCTTAAAAATCAATAATTCACGCTTTATACTGATTATTCCAAACTATTCCACTTTCACTGTATAACTCAGAAATGTATTATCTGATCACGTAATTTTCGTCTATGTGCAGCGTTGCAAGATTCTCACTGTATACAAGTCGTATAATAGGTTTACTAGTTTTCGTGTTATTCGTCAATTATTGAAAACTTGATTATGGCTTTTTTAAATAATTTGCACCCTACCTGGAGGTTGTATTTTCAGAGCTAGAGTAAAACTTGAAATACAAAAACTGTCGGGTATTATTTCTATTATCTTTTAAAGGTCTCACAGAAAACAAAAGTGTATCGTATGTAAAATGGAGAAAAAAAACGCAATTTGTTTTTTTTTAAATGGAACACTCTATACACGGTGATTCAGAATTGTTTCCCGATATTTTCAGGGTGAATAGGAAATCAAAAAAATAAAGTGACTTTTTTATATAATTTTTTTTTCCAAAAGTGAATAACAAGGGAGTTATAAGCCCTGAAAGGGGGGTGAAAAAAGTTGTTTTATTGGCAATATCTTCTGGATCCTTTAAGTTATTAAACTAATACTTTAAACTCAAGTATAGGGCACCTAACTGCGCATTTACAACGTATTTGTTAGATCCTCCCTCCTTTTTAAAGGGTAGTTTTAGGGGGTGACTTTTCGGTATTTTATCCCTAATTTTTAATTTTTTACATATTTCATCAAAAATTTACGAAGAGAATATTCTTTAGATGATTTGGCACAAAAAGGCTCTCTTGTTACATTTCGATAAACCGAACCGTTTTCGAGTAATTGAGGTTTAAAAGTTAGCATACATCTATTGCATTACGTTGCTATACAGTACCGAAGATCATCCCCTCAAACTACCCGTTAAAAAGGAGGGAGGCTCTAACAAATACGTTGTAAATACCCAGTTAGGTGCCTTATATCTGAGTATCAAATATTAGTTTGACAACTTAAAGGAACCAAAAGATATTGCCAAAAGAAAAATACGTTTCATTCTCTTTCAGGGGATTATAACTACCTTATTATTAATGACCTGTGGAAAAAAAATTATATAAAAAGGTGACCTTATTTTTCGATGTTCTATTCACCCTGAAGATATCGGGAGACAATTCTGAATCACCGTGTATATTGTCCAATGTAATGAAAGATTATTGTTTTCTGATTTCAAAAATATATAATATGGTGACATTTGGATCAGCATTTTGTGACATATTTGAGTTTAAAAGATGAATATACATATTAACATACACTGTGATTTTTTGAAAACGGTCCACCTGTAATATTTTAAAAATGAAAAGATGCTCATTTTGAGTGAATGTTTTTTTTTCCAGTGTTGGTTGTTTATTCTGCAATCAAATGTCACTAAAACACTGTTATTTAGAACGCCTAGCGAGATGTTTAAAGATTTAGTAGACCAAAGTGTTAATTTTTCAGCTTGTAATTAAATTTTTTCTGGCGCATTTTTTGGAGGATAAGCTTTCATTTGAGGTACCAAACGATGCACAGTGGGGCCAAATATCGAAAAGCTGGCCAAAACCTCAGAGAATGTTTTAATTTGTACGAAAATGATTACTAATGGGTTATTGAGATTGCTGATTACGAATCTGAAGTCGAAATTATTATAAACAATATGGCGGACTCATATGTGCAAAAAAATTGGATCTTCACATAAATTGATAACAGGCCTTTGTTGAGGTTACTGATTGCAAAGTCGAACTCAAAATTATTAGAAACAAAATGGCGGATTAAATATGGCGAATTTATATGTCAAAAGCCCATCAAGTATCATTAAAAATTGGATTTCGAGTTTTTTAGGTTACTGATTATAAATCAATAAGAAACTGAATTAAATCAAAATTAAACAAAAGTTTTAGGGATATACCTGGACCGCCAGAATTTACTTTAAAAAGAAACAAATGACAATAAGAAACCTAACAAATGAGTATCAACTTTGTTATTTTAAATGGAACACTCTGTATATTTTGTAGAATTATAAAAGATATTTTTCTCCTAATTCCAAAAATATGTAGTTTGTCTATACATATTTGGTTTCATACTTTTTGTGATTATTATTTGGAAATAAATGTCTTTCTTAATTCGAGAAAATATTCATAGTGTTCCATTTAAAATAACAAAGTTGATACTCATTTGTTAGGTGCCAATCGTCATTTGTTTCTTTTTTAAATAAATTTTGGCGGTTCAATTAAAGCCCTAAAACTTTTGTATTTAACATTTTTTTGTATGTCTTATAATAAAATATGTAGGTACCGTTTAAAATATAAACAAAATCCCTGTACATGAAAAATTATTCCAAATTCATATCACTATCGTCATCGCCATCATTATCGTCATCATCGTGAGTATCGGTTATAAAACTATATTCAATTTCTGTTGAACTATGCAAAGCTGGAATGAGTAATAACTCCACCGTTTCTAACAATAAATTCCTCCATTTTTTTGCGGTAGTTTTCTAGCTACTGGAGATGTACGGATCCGAAGTTACCAAAAGCCGGTTGAAAACGTCTTCCTTGGTTTTTCTATGGAACACTCTCGCGAGAAGTCTTCACGATATCTCTTGATATCTTTGTTTCGTGCTCCTTGAGCATCTTCAGACAATTGATCGATTGGTAACAAAGCAGAAGCTAATATTCGCGGACCGTGAGTTAACAGCTTGTGTACGGAAGTCGGTATTTGATACCACGGGTACAACTCGACGAATTTTCTCGCAGTTTTTTCGGCATATTCTTGAAACTTAACTGAATTTATTTCAAAACGCAAAAACGCAGAGCTACAATAAAAATAGCCATACAGTCCAAAACGCAGCTAAACGCAGCCAATTTTTGAACGACTCGTTGGATAATAGTATCAACTATAAACCTGTATCAGTTTTTCCAAGGGATATAGTGGTATATATAACTTTTAGTTTACTTGAAAACGAAGATTACTAAAATTGCATCGCATTTGTAAACGGTTTTGACGGCACAATATTTTAATATATTAACAGAAATTAATTAACTATTTTGGAGAATCGAAATTGGACACTCGTATCAATTAATATCATTTAATAACTGAATGTAATTTCTGTCACTTATTTATTCGCCGCGTGCGCTCAGGACAAGCCAACTTTGAACATAAATGGTGACTCACGTATGGGACGTACCCCTTTACTATTATGGAATTAAGCGTACCCAGTATTCCTCTCCCCAAGCCGCTGATTAAAATTCCTGGAATCAAATTTTAATTTTTGAGGTTTTGGTCAACTTTTTGGAATTTGGGCCCACTGTGCGATGGGTTATTCCATAAAAAAATTTTGGGAGGATATTCGTGGGGGCACGGGAGTAAATGTCAAAAGTGTGATTCATAGGTCAAAACATCGCCCCCTTAGTATAAAAGCAGACGTGTTTTTGGAAAATTTTATTTTCCTTTTCATTTTTGAAATATTTCAGGTGGATTGTTTTCAAAAAATCACCTGTATAAACTTTTAAGGAAAAAATGCTTGAAAAACTTTTAATCATAGTTTTAGTTAGTAAATGACACTATAAATTTGAATATATATTTGAAATATTTGAAACGTTACAAATGAATTAACATGGATTGTTATCCAGGCCTTTTTTAAAATTTAATATTTAAATATTAATTTTTTGATATTGTGATCACAACCGTTACTATGGGAATTAATCGCCAGATGAAGTTAACTGGAGATGAAAAGAACAGGCCTTACAATAATTTCAAGGGTAGCACACGTTTAAACATTTTCATCCCCAGTTAACTTTATCTGACGGTTTATTCGCCATAGTAACAATTGTGATCACAATTTATTATGGGAATTAATCGCCAGATAAAGTTAATTGGAGATGAAAAAACAGGGCCTAACTTAAATTAATTTAATAAAATTATTATATAATTGAAAGTAAGTGTTCGAAAACATTTCTATTTTGTTCTAAACATCGCTGAACACTTTTATAGACGCTTCTAGTAGGATTTAAATGTTCCTTTCTATGGGTTGTATTAGTAATATGACTTAGTTCGTCTTGAAGTTCTCTTATATTTATACAGTGTGGCATTTATCCGCGTTTCTTCATTAACGCCATTCCTATTGGATATGTGGAAAAATATTTTATACAAAAGTATCATCCTTTCAGGCTCCGCATAATTTAAAATTATTTTCAAATATACAGGCTGTGCCAATTTGGCTGTACGATGTGTAATTTCGTTATTTTAAATGGAGTACCTTCTGTTTTATAACGAATTTGAGCTTGTAGGGATATTTTAAGATAAGTTTGATCAGGATCCCTAGTACCTAAGTCCTATGGTTTTTAAGATATTAGGCTTTGTTTATGGTTTTCGGAAGATACGGGTGTAAATTTTATAATTAATATCTCATTAACGAACAAAGTTAGGAAGCAGGTATTGTGATATTGTGTGGAAGGTATCTGCCCCAGTAACAAAATTTACTTTTCATTAGACAGGGATCCAGTAAAACTATTTCCATTTTGACAACAATTGAAGGGCAGTAACTTTTGTTTTTTAAATGGAACAATGTTATTTTTATATCGTCATTAGATGCTCCATAAAAATATTTCAATTAGCTATACACTCCCCTATTCCAATTACTGACGGTTGAGGAGATATTTAATATTATTTCATAATCTCTGCATTTTTCAATATTAATTAAAATCAGGAGTTAGTATTTACTCAAACATTTTACTTATTTTGAGTAAAATGTCAATTTGATAAGTTTTTAAGTCCTGGTTGTATAAAATATTATTAAATATATATATATATATATATATACATATATATTTTTTAATAATAATAACCTTTATTAAACCATAATTTGCAATAACAATAAAGAAAAACTAAAACAGTTTACATCACAACTTAAGGCAAAAAAGCAATCACTAAGTCTATGGGGAGACTTGTCAGTGAAACATTCCAGCCGAATTCGAAAACTTAACATAACACTTCACAGATATAAAACAAACTTTAGGAGAACAAAATATAAGTATACAAAAGCAAAATAAAAAACCAAAAACTGTACGCAGAAAAAAAGAAAAAAACAAAAACATATTTTTAACAGAAATAACGTAGGTAAGTAAATAACAAAACAAAAAACTAAACCTGAACAATAAATGAGAGCCAATACATATTGAAAAATTTAAAGACTGTTCCATCTGACCAGTAAAAGAAGAAACTAACAATAATTAAATGTAATAATGGAAAAAATGTAGAATATAACAGGTAAGTAAACCACGGAAATGAAAAATTGAAACAAAATTTAAAAATATGTAAAAAAAAGTATAAATCACTGATTTACTATCAGCCATTTCTTTATTTCCCTTTTAACCTTGTTTATAGAAGAAAAGTTCAAGAGATTGTCCGGAATTTGATTGAAAATGTTAGGAGTCTGTACTTCCCACATTCTATCACCAAATTTATTGTTTGACACAGGCACTACGAATCTACCCGCATATTTCAGTCTTGTACCGTGGGGATGATCCACTGTTATTTTGAAGTTAGCACTGAAGTAATTTTTTACGATGTAAGTATACTTAAACAAGTTTTTAATAGTCATTAGATTACACCTTTTAAGAACACATTCGTTTGTATCAGAGTCTGTCACTAAGTTCCGCACAATTTTATTTATAATTCTTTGAATTTTTAGGAGGTACCAATTTGATGCAGTTCCCCAAGCAAGAATTCCGTATCTGCATACTGATTCAACCAGTGAGCAGTACACAACTTTTAATGTATGCACAGGTAGAATTTTTGCTAAATAATAAAATTTGGAGGCAAAATAGTTTAGTCTCACACAAAGCATGTTGATATGCTCATCCCAGAGGAAATTTTTGTCGATAATTACACCCAAGTAAGTATATTTATCTACAACTTCTACTTTTTCAGAGCAGTTGCAGTTGTAAATTAGCAGATTTTGGTTCTGATGTAGGCATACCATGTTGTGAGCTATAATTCTCCGTAGGGAAGGTCTTTCCAAATGTGAAGAGGTTATATGCATTATTTTCGTTTTAGCTACATTTATTATTAATCTCTTGTCATGAGCCCATCTCTGGAATCTTAAAAAATCATCTTCGAGGTATTGGAGAGCCACATCTAAGTTTTTATGTGCCGCTACTATTGTTGTATCGTCAGCATATAGGAAATACTGACAATTTTTGAAACAAGCACCTATATCATTCACATATAGTAAGTATAATAGTGGGCCTAGAATGCTACCCTGAGGTACGCCTTTTTCGTTTCGAAAAAATTTACTGTAAGTCACCAATCTTTACCGTGAAACGCCTGTCTTTTAAATATTCCACAAACCACTTATAAATGTGCCCTCTAACTCCATAGGTTTCCAGTACTTCAAGTAAAAGATCATGATCTATGCAATCAAATGCCTTACTGAAGTCTACAAATAAGCTTAATACATGCATTCTTCGATTTAATTTAATAATTTAATATAATAATTTAATATAATAATAATAATAATATATAAATATATGATTACTTAATTGCATTGTTAAGGTTTGTGGTAGGTTAAACATTAACGAGAGAAATAATTTTGATTGGAATTTTAAATATTGTTAAGTTTCTTCCAGTGATATCACTTAAACACATAATTAATTTGATCATGTGGTTAATTACGTTTCATACAATTGGCCTTAATACTTCTTGTGCTTGTGTTTAACTTTTGTTTGATGTCAAATGATAAAGTGCGCTCTACATATTATTGACAAAATATTTATTAATCATGTTTGAATAATACAACAACTAACATAATTAAATATTGACGTTCTAAAATAAATACGAAACCTTTGATAACTGTACAAACAAAATAATTCTAAGATGTCTTCTAATTTTATAATAAGTGTTCAAAATGTATGCATTTTATATAATAGAGCTTAATAAACTTAGAAAGTTGACATTTTACTCAAAACAAATGTTTGAGTGTTTACTCAACACAACACAACACAATGCAATACAACATTTCTGTCTGAATGTTTAATGCTGTTGCTTGACGCGCGGCTGAACGCGTTGGACTTCGAGTTGCCGCTTGACGTACCCTTTCAATATTTTCTGGAGTACGCACTGTTCTCTGAGTACCGCCGTAAATGTTGTTCACGTTTCCAGTTTGATTAAACCGTCGATACCATTGCAAAATTGTTGCGCGAAGGAATCCTACCACACCCAGGAATATTGGATTTTCGTCGAAATTGGCGTTGAACGTCGATTATGGATCCCGTTTAAATGAACGTCGGAACGCAAAAAATACGTTGCTGCACGGGCTATGAATTCATGGCTACTAAAACTGCATAACATACATTATATTTTTTCCAAGATTATTTTGGTACTCACACCACAGCGCTCACAAAACCGTCAGTACCTATTGCTGGACCCTATATTAAATAGGCCATCACATGTTACTCTTACTTTACCACGTCTGTATATTTGTCACTAACATCACTACATTGAGCGGCCATAAGCAGGCATGGCGCTAGCGGATATAAGTCCACCATTGATGTAATGTCATAATTTTTTTAACGTTAGACTTTGACTTCTATCGAACGAAAATAGTGATTTATATTTTGAAAACCGTAAAAAATAGGTGAAATTTGCTTTTTAAGATTATCGATTGGTATAAAAATATAAATACTCATTTAATCAACTTCGTATCTCTTAAGATAACCGAGATCCCCATAGTGAAGCTTGAAAAACGAACACCCTGTATGTATAGTTATAATTTTCTTCTAAACGTGTTTATTTGTAATGCCAATAAACAAGACAAGGTTCGTTTCTTTAACTACCCATTGAGCTCCCATATAAATAACAGGTTTTGTAAATGTGTTTTATTACAACAAAGTATTTGTCCGCTCGGTGACGTTTAATAATTTTATAAGTGCCGGTAAAGAGACGTCGTACATATTTATTAGAGACCACCGTAGAAACATTGTCTCCTAATTCGTTGCAATTTGAAACAATATATCTCGTCCGCAATCCAATAGATTACGCTTCTTGCGCGGCTTAAAAAGCGAAGAAAAGGCCGGCGTATATTCTAATAAAGTAAGTAATTTATATAATTCACGCAGATAAATCATCAATCAAAAACCTTAATGGTCGGCGAACGGCTTTTATAAGAAGAGACTTGTAAGGCTGGTTTTTTTTCAATGGGTTTCACCGGGAGTCTTTAATTTGTTTGGGGTAACGGTGTGTATAAGGTGTGGTGAAACGGAGTATTAAAAAAGGGTAGGTCCACTAAAGCGAGGTCAGTTTCTGGGTGGCGCTCTTCTAACACGAAATTTTTCTACCGCACATTCTTTAAGACCGTATGAACGGTATGAATGCAAAATTTTAAGTCTAAGAACGCTTACTGTATTTTTGAGAATGTACAATGTGTAATGGTGGAGAAATTAGTAACACCTCAAAGTGTCATTCAGAACATGGAAAGAAACAAAGAAAGTATGTATGTACAGTTTTAACTCTCAAGCCAGACAAATTACAAATCTATTTTATTCACAATTTCACAATTATTTAACTGTAGGTACTTTGATGTAATTGATATAATACTTACATCTTAATTTAATGATGATTTTTAAATTTAATGATTTGGTACGTTTACGACTAATTCAAATATTAACAAACATTGGCCTGGAATACATATTTTTATTAATGTTACAGTGAAAATACAATATGAAGCGAAATATCGAAAACGAAATAATCAGTATAAAGCGTAAATTAATGATTTTTAAGAAAATTTCAAAAACAGGTCAATTTTTGATTTAAATTGCGCGTTCCTTGGCATTGCACCTGAATGTACAGAGGGTCACAGATAAGAGTGATGACGTCACTGACATTTTTTTTAAATGACAACCCCCAAGTTTGAATTCATATTTCGATAGCCCCCGTGACTGTCAAAACGATGCTACAAAAATTTTGACCTCTTTCATAAAAAAATTTTTGAGAAAATTAATAATGAAAACTGAAAAGTAAAGTTCTTAAATGCATTTCAATTAAAAAAATAAGTTAACTTAGGATATAAAACATCGTAAATGAATTTATCATTATATCATATTAAATGTTCAAAATGTCCGTCAGTTTCTTCAGGATCTCCAGTTGAAAATAATCTCAATAAGTGGCGATAAATATTTGACTCAAATCTCTATCGCATACCGCGGTGATGAAAAATCACTGAACAATGAATCCAGCTATACATAAAAAATAAATTACAAAATTAATCTAGTACAAGAACTAAATGACGATGACCCCGATCGACAAATAGAATTTTCTGAAACTATGACAGAAATTTTATATCAGAATTCTATGATGATAAATAGAATATTATTTTCTGATGAAGCTGCATTCTATTTAAACGGTACTATAAATAGACAAAATTGTAGTTCTTGGGCACAAAATAATACGCACTGGCTCCAAGAACATAAAACACAGTACCCCAGAAACTTAACGTGTGGGCGGTAGGGTTGTAGGGCCATATTTCTTTAATGAAACATTGACAGGGCCGCTGTATCTAGAATTTTTAGAAATCGAATTAGTTCCTGTTTTGGCTGCTATTTATCCAAATCTAGATGATCCCGACATTCCCACCGATACATTGTGGTATCAGCAGGATGGAGCACCACCACATTATGCAAGACCCATGCGAGAATACTTAAACAATGTGTTTCCCAATCGGTGATTTGGAAGACGAGGTCCAGTGGAATGGCCTGCCAGATCTCCCGATCTGACACCGTTAGATTCTTTCCTCTGGGGATTTGTCGTAAAAAGAAAAGTCCAATAATTGAGATGAATTAAAAGATCAAATTGCAAGAACAATTAGAGCTATACAGCCCGAAACTTTTCGCAATGTTCTGCAAGAGTTTCAAGCTAGACTGGCATATTGCCAAGAAGTTGGTGGCAGACATTTTAAACATTCAATTTGATATAATTTTATTCATTTACGATGTTTTATATCCTAAGTTTACTTATTTTTTAATTGAAATGCATTTAAGAACTTTAAATTAAAACTCCGCTTTTCAGTTTTCATTATTAATTTTCTCAAAAATTTTCGTATGAAAGAGGTGAAAATTTTTGTAGCATCGTTTTAACAGTAACGGGGGCTATCGAAATATGAACTCAAACTTGGGGGTTGTCATTTAAGAAAAATGTCAGTAACGTCATCACTCTTATCTGTGACACTCTGTACATTCAGGTGCAATGCCAAGAAACGCGCAATTTAAATCAAAAATTGACCTGTTTTTGGAATTTTCTTAAAAATGAATAATTTACGCTTTATACTGATTATTCCAAACTTTACACTCTCACTGTATGTAATTTACCATATCGAGAAACGGGACTTTTCAATTTCCTCGCTATAACCGAGTTCTCGTTATAACCAGTGCTTGTTATAAGCAAGTTTCACTGTATTATAACACCAAACCATACGCTGTTATTTAGTCCTACAGTATCTGTCTATTTCACTCTTTCGCCCGGCTAAAAATGATTTCATCCAGTAACGACCCCCGTCTCGGCTTATACTTGGGGAGAACGCGGACTCCACCTCTGTCGTTAGGGTTCTTAGCGTACGTATCTTTATTTGTGACTACGATCTTTGTACTCCCTTTCACGTGAATCTGTGAAGGAAGTCGGAAACGAAATTTACTCCAGGATTTACGCCGAGTTAAATTTCAAGCTCGTTATACAGCTCCTTGAAGGCCTGTCTTTGAGACAAAGAATGGGTAGGTTCTACCGGCCATTTTGTGTGTACGTGTTGTTTCGTAACGCGTATCTTTCTTCTATTAGGCTTCTAGTGGTAGTTTTATCCATCAGAGAAAACCTTTGTCAAACCTTTTTGGGTGGAAGAAAAGGCCGAGATCGAAGTTTAAAACTAGTTGAAGCCCCGGCAACACGGCCCACCCTCCGCCCGTGAAAGTAGGCCTGACCCTTTAACGCGACGCCACTTGGTGAAGCAACATCTGCCTCGAAGTACGTGATTGACTGCACTTACCTCTGTTGGAGGGCACTCCCTCACTATGGACAGCTGTCTGTCATTACGCCGGATTCTGGTTACAAGGTCGGAATTACTCTAATTACTTTTAATTACCCTATTACTCACCTTACCACGGCGTTGCTATTTTTATTTTTTACTTATTTGTTAATCAAGTGATTTTCTTTAATTACCTTAAGCGTTATTGTGAACGAAGAGCAGATCTGCTTATCAGATAAAATCTAACTTGTTAGTAACTTAATTACATTTCTTGTTCGTTTCATTGGACCCTATTTGGGTCATATTCTATATTTGTAATTTTAACCATTTTCTCAGTTTATCTATTTTTGAGCATTTTAAATAAAAGCAAGTGCGCTCAGCTGGTGACTTTTATTTTATTCAACTTGTCCACCCTTTGCTTTTGGGGTTTCGTTGAACCCTCCCGTCTCCAGGACTTTAGTCAGCGATGCTGGAGAAACTTCAAAGTCACTCGCAAAATTTGCTGTCCTTCAGGTAGGTAGCATATTTATCATTTATTGTTGACTAATGTAAACTAACATTTTTTATTGTCAGAAAAAACGAGAAAAATGTTGACGGTTATCGTCATTAGTTTGCCTGTAAGAAAGAACTTATCGACACCACACTATTTACCGTAAAACAGGTATCATTTATTGTTTAGCAATTGTTTATTACATCATTTCATGTTAATAATTTATTTAATTCTTTTTATTTTTTTCTATTGTTTTAAAAAATAAGTAATTATTACAGCACATCATGAATGCAGAAAAAAGTTCTTTCGAAATGTATTACAGAATTATGCCATTGTATTTAGAAAGCAAAAGTTGACAGCTGTCATACAGCTGTCTTAAGTGTATTAAAGACGCAAAATATGGTATATTGTAGTTTTTTTTTTGCAATTTCATTTGATTTTTTGACCGTTCAAATACGACAATAAACATCGACGCTATTCGCGTAGACGTTTTTTAGATTCAGCCTGTATACAGCTTGTGGCATTTAACCGGGTTTCTTCATTAACGCCGTTCCTATTGAATATATGGAAAAATGTTTTATACAAAAGTATGAACCTTTCAAGTTCCGCATAATTTAAAATTATTTTTAAATATACAGGCTGTCCTAATTTGGGCGTACGATGTGTAAATTCGGTATTTTAAATGGAGCACCCTATGTTTTATAACGAATTTGAGCTTGTTAGGTTATTTTAGGGTAAGTTTGATAAAGTTTCCCTTTACCTAAGTCCTATGTTTTTAAGATATTAGGCTTTGTTTACGATTTTCGCAACATACAGAGATGTAACTTTTATAATTAATGTTTCATTAACGAAGAATGTTAGAAAGCAGATATTGCGGTGCTGTTGTGAGCTAAGTGGAAGGTATCTACCGCAGTAACAAAATTTACTTTTCATTAATCAGGCATTCAGTAAAACTATTTCCATTTCGACAACAGTTGAAATGCAATAACTTTTGGTTTTTAATTGGAATGGTGTTATTTTTATATCGTCATTAGATGCTCCATAAAAGTATCTTTCGACTAACTATACACTTCCCTATACCAATTACTGACGGTTGAGGAGATATTTAATATTATTTCATAATTTCTGCATTTAAACGTGTTAATTAAAATCAGAAGTGAGTATTTACTCAAACATTTTACTTGTTTTGAGTAATTCGACGACATTTTTATTTTACACTTTTCTATAAAACGTCTTTTGAAAATATAAGACTCGTAATATAAAATATTAGTATTTTCAAAATCAAAGTTATGGAATTCTATCAACAAACGTACCGATTTTGCAAATTTAAACGATAAATTTTGTAGTTTTCTCGATTCCTTAAGTAGAATATAGATCTGTCAATTTCTTAACATTTATTAAAATAAAACATTTATTATGTTTGAAATTATTTTTAGATTAAAAAAAGAAAAATCAAGTTACTTTTTCAGTTTCCGTTGACAACCTTGTTTATATTGACAACTTGTTTATATTTTTCACTTCTAACGAAGCTGTCAAACGACGGCGAAACTTCAAGTGTTTTAACGCTATTTAGTGTCCGGTTAAAAGATTTTGTGATACAATATAGATAGTTTTTATTTTAATAAGAGCTTCCCTTTTCCATTCAATTTATATTCGTATTATAGTTTTAATAGGATAACTAGTACTGCTTCTTGTGTTTCTAGGGGGAAAACTTCTGATTGCATAATTGCTGTGTAAATTTTGATTATGGTAGCATAATTTTCAATCTTTAAATTCTCATTAAAAGTTTTCAATTTACATTTACAATCGATTTAAGTTTATTTAAACCTAAGTGCGTTATTTGTCGACATCAAGATTCGTCGTTTTTAATATTGTTTTTTAATAAGGCATATTGACCCAAATTATGAGATAAACGTGTCTTGTAGGTGCCTTGTATAAAGATGTCCATATTTACATTAGTAAAATTGTTATCTATACATGTAGATGTACTAGAAGCAATTCTTGCGTAATTAGTAATTACATGTTTTAGTCCAAAAGATGTAGTAATATGTATGTATGGTTTAGATTGGAAGACTTATCTTGGAATTTGAAGAATAAAAAGTATAGCGGCGTCAACCCAGTGAACAATTTGTGTTATATTATAACTTATTTTCGTTTTTATTAATATGTAATTCTTAATAAAATATCTGACAACTGATTTCACGAAATTAATCAGTCGCACATGAGTCTTCGTTTTCACCAACGCAATGTTTCGCACGAAAAACAAAAGCGGTCCGAGTCTCAGTATTATGTGGAAGAAAGATACGATCTATAGAGTAAACCAAATTCAATAAGATTAGAGCACTGGCTCGATACCGCCAAAGAAGGCGCTAGCTTGGTTTGTTGTGACCGGGAATCAGATTATGAGAAGATTGAGAACAATGCATACGTCAATATCGACGCTATTATTAAATAGCGTCGATATTGACTCTTAAATACATTACTACTTATCAAATACACTCCAAATTTTCAATATGAAATGTAAACGTCACCGGGAGTTTTGTGAATGGATTATAACTACGTATTTACAATCTATTTATTATATCCTCCCTTCTTTTTAAAGGGTAGTTTTAGGGGGTAACTTTTTAGTATTTTAATCCTAACTTTTATTATTACATCAAAAATTTATGAAGAGAATATTCTTTAGATTATTTGGCACAAGAAGGCCCTCTTGTTGCATTTCGATAAACCGAACCGTTTTTGAGTAATTGGGGCTTCAAAGTTAATTGCATTGCATTTTGTTATCATAAAATACTGAAAGTAATTACCTCAAACTACCCATTAAAAGGGAGGAAGGATCTGACAAATGCGTTGTAAATGTTCAATTAGGTGCTTTTTCAAATATTAGTTTGATAACTTAATGTATTCAGAAGATGTTGCCAAAAGAAAAATACGTTTCATTCCTCTTTCAGGGAATTATAACACCCTTATTATTGACTTTTGGAAAAAAAAGTATTGAGAAAAGTTGTTTCTTTTGCGTCTCTCCACAGTGAATTTTTTTAAGTGTGGCCATAGGGATTTACATGTTAAAAATTTGACCTCATGTTAATGTATGTTATGGCACAAATTTGAATCAAATGTTTATTCTTATTAATAATTTAAACATTTTTCTACGAAATGCACATTGCTAGAATAACAATAACATGTTCTATTTAATTATTTTCCGGGTAGAAGTTGAAATTAATAAGCATAGAAGTCAAAAATCAAGGTAGCTGAAATGTCATTAAGAGAAAATGTCTGTCTATTGCAAATTTATAAAGAAAATGTCCGTTATTATTAAGGAACCATTAAAATTATCAATTATGTATGTTATAATAAGTTCCACTTATTTTTCAATTGTATGAAGAAGTAGTTTTTACAAGTGGTAATAAATTAATGTTGCAATAATTTTATTGTGTGTTGCAATAATTGTGCAGTAATCACAGTGACAAATTTATTAATAACGTCAGCCTACATGGATTATATTCGTTCAATAATTTGTGTCTATATTTCTTCAACTTTTCACAGTGAAATAAAATTAAGGAAAACGTGTTAGGATATTCTAGCAAAGTTCATCTTGTAGTAAATCGTTTAATTTTGGACTAGATACAAAAATTTACTTAAAGTTTGTCCTACAACAAGCATTAACATGAGGTCAATTTTTAGGTAAATCCCTATGGCCACACTTTAAAAAAATTCACTGTATATACTGTTTCAGTCTCAAACCAGGGTTTTGGGACAGCCTGTATGTATTTCTTGGTGAGTGTTCATAGAATCCATGGTCCCCTTTTTAATTTTTTTTTTATTTTTGATTTTTCAAAAAATTAACTTTGTTAATGGATTACTTTTTAAAAAATCCTGTAAAATTTGTTTTACAGTTGTCTAAATGAGAATATTTTTCTTGACTTGAACATGTAAACCAAGATGTAAACTAAACAAAGAAAAATTCCGCAAATGAAAGTAATTCATTAGTAAAAGTAAATTAGAGAAACCATTTATACAGGGTGTCCACCGAGTGCCGCGGTCTTCTCTACCGTCTACAGTATATAAGATTCAAAAATTCAAACGTAGTAAGATGTAACTCGGTCAGCTCTAGTTTATAAAATTATTTTTGGCTATACAGAGTGTTCAGTAACAGAGAGCCATACCGAAGTTATATTTTTTGAAATGGAACACCAAATAAATTTTTACATATTTCGAGAGTACGCATAAGGAATAGATAATAACCAAAAATAAGTTATACTTAAGAGTTTGTAAGAAATTGATGTTTAAGTGCAAAAAATTGCATTATGAGAGCTTATATCTTGGTTATTTATTAACATTTCGTCATGAATTCTTGTAGGTAGTTAATGCAAAATCTTATCTACAGAAATATCAGAACAGCTTCGGTTTATCAGTTATTATGTGTAGAGGGTGTAAAGTTTTGCAAAAGATAATTTTTCTCAAAGTTTAAATGAAACGCTCAGTATATCTGAACCCTCGTGAAATACTGTTTTAATAAGCTTTCATAAAACGCCAAATGTATTTGTCTAAAAATAGCATAAGTGCTGCAGGTGTTACATTTATTGCGATCCGATCTTGTTGCGTAAACTTTAAAGAAGATAGGCTGTTCCTTAGAGGCTATTTTTCCTATTACATTATTAGTTACGCCATCGTGAAGGTTTTGCAATTCTTTGAAGGTACCTTATCAGCAGAACAGTTTCTCGAGAACTCCATTGCAACCCCGACGACCAACAGGACATACGCAAAGGTAGCACGTAAATGCAAACATGTCACATAATAGCGACGCAGCACGACACTTTCCTGACCTGTAAATTGTGCCGTAGTAGAGTTACATATACCAGGTTACAACTACTGCGGTCCAGGCACAAAATTAGATATTCGACTTAAAAGAGGTGACAGAGGTGTTAATGTATTGGACGAAGCGTGTAAGCAACACGACATTGCATATTCGTTAAGTGACGATTTAGATAAGCGTGACGAAGCAGATAGAAAATTATATCAAGCGGCAGTACAAAGAGTTAAAATTACGATAGCGGGACTTGGTGAGAAAGCATCTGCATTATCTGTAGCCGCCATAATGAAGGCTAAAACTAAACTCGTATTGGGAAACAGTGGGAAGAGAAAGCGTGCGATTAAGCGGAGGAAGCGCGGTGGTGAATTATCATTTCGGGAAGCTGTCAAGAAAGCTGGACATGCCATTTCGCGCAGCGGTAACAAGAGCTTGTTAGAAAATGTTAAATTGGCCCAGTCAGTTTTAAAGAAAAACCACAAAAAAATAAGACCACCACGTCAAAGAGTGATACCAATTCCCAAGAGAGGAGGTTTTTTACCTTTAATTCCATTATTTGCAGCTTTGGGAGCAATAGGATCACTCGGCGGCGGCGCAGCTGCAATTGCTAAGGCGGTAAACGATGCAAAGGCTGCGAAAGAACAATTGAAAGAGGCAGAACTACACAATAGGGCTATGGAAACAAAAGCAGTGGGAAGTGGCTTCTACATTAAACCTTACAAAACTGGATGTGGGTTATATTTACGATCTAATTCATAAGCTGAAATATTTGCCTCGGCGACCATTGAGTAACATTGACATACTAAAATATGCCAAAATATTTAAGTTACCATTTTCTCGAGGAGTGTTTATGAGAGATACGTTACCTAAAAAAATATGGAAACATGAAAGTGTAGTCATAAATTTAGGTGACAATTCTGGTGAAGGAACGCATGGTAGCATATTACAAAAGAGGTAGAACTGTAAAGTATTTTGATAGTTATGGAGATCTACGACCTCCAGTGGAAGTGAAAAAATATCTTTTGTCAAACGGATTAAGCGTTATTAATTATAATTATGAAAGATACCAAAAGTCGAATTCACAAAATTGTGGACAATTATATCTACAGTTTTTAATGGCCTAACATGTTAAGTAAGGCTTTAGTTCTTGAAAGATGGTCAACATGGAATCTTCACCCATTTCGTGTACATTTACTCTAACGGGAAATGAATCGGTTTTAGTTTGTGAATTTAATCCACCAATATACCTGAGCGAAGACGCAAGGTATGATGTGCATGTTAAATTTTGAAACGTTTAACGCAATACCTAACATAGATGAAAGCAATAATTTAATACATTATGAAGAAAGAGGAAAAAGTCTGCTTGGAAAACTATCGATATACCTACAGGCACATATGAACTCGATGATATTAATAAATTTCTGAAAGATTATTTTCAAAATAACAATATTCCTGATTATATAAACATTCATGGAAATAATAATACTTTAAAGGCAACCATAAACATTTCGGTTAAGCTCGATTTTAGTCAACCAAATTCATGGAAAGATTGTTGGGATTTGAACCGATAATATTGAAGGAAAACGACAATAACATCGGTGATTTTCCAGTGGATATGAACGAAGCCAATGCTATAAGAATAGAGTGTAATTTGACCGGTGGGTCTTATAATAACGGAGAACCTGGTCATGTGTTGTATCATTTCTTTCCAAACGTACCACCGGAATTTAAAATAATAGAATCCCCTCTTCAAGCTATTTATCTACCAGTGACCGTGAAGGCAATTACAAGATTAGTCGTTCGACTCTTGGATCGAGAGAATCGTTTTGTTAACTTTAGAAACGAAGTGGTTACTATAAGTCTTCACTTGAAGAGGTTTACACAATGATTATCTACGACAGTGGTCATTCGAAACAAAAGAAGTGGAATAAAATAAGACGTAATGTATTATTTAAGTCACGAAAATATATACTTAATTGTTGTCGACAAAAAAATTGAAATTGACACGAGAAAATAAAAAGTATTTAAAGAGTTTAGGTTATAATGTGTTCATCTAGAGAAAGAGAACAGTACCTTTTAAAAGCTCTTAAAGAGAATTATTCTGTAGAAGTGACATAACCGTCAAAGGGTGAGCACCATCATTATACGTAAATCAATCATTACCTAAACAAAATGGATATTTTGGGAGTGACTGATAAAATTAAAATGGATACTTCAATAACTAACTAACTAATGGAGTACCATTCACACTTACCATTCGGTTGATCATTTGGTAATAACGATGAAACGAAATTGACAATTACACTTTACCATGTGAAAGTTATTTGTATGTAGAGGGAAGACTTCGTTTGGCTAGCGATAATACCAAGCACAGTCCTACAGCACAGTTGATAAATAATCCAGTGGCTTATATGTTTAGCGAGATTAGATATCTTCTGAATGGAGTGCAGGTGGATTCGGTAAGAAATGTTGGGGTAACGTCCACGATGAAAAGTTACTTTTCTTTTACTCCCAACGAAACAATAAAATTGGAAAATGCAGGATGGCTTCAGGAGAAAGCAAGAATAAGCAATGTACTCGACGTTAAGGGAAATTTCGCAGCAAGCGTACCTTTAAAGACATTGTTAGGTTTTGGGAAAGATTATAGAAAGATAATCTTTAATATGAGGCAGGAACTGATGTTGATCAGAACGAATGATGACGTTGATGCAATTTTTGAAACCAATACAACCGAAAAGATCAAATTAACAATTGATAAAATTGTATGAAGGATGCCGCATGTATCAGTAGGATTGCAAGAGCAATTGGTTTTAACGAGGATAACAGATAGAGATGTTGCAATACAGGTCCCTTTTATGAGCTGGGAATTGCACGAGTATCCTTCGGTCCCAAGTACCACCAATCATTCATGGACAGTAAAAACTGCTCCACAGTTAGAAACGTCAAGATATATAATTATTGGTTTTCAGACTAAGAGAAAGGGTGTTGTCGATGCTAACATGAGTCTGTTTGATGACGTTAAGTAAAAATCTTTAACAGTATTTATAAATGGTGAATGATATCCGTATGATAATTTAGATATCGACATTGAGAATAATAAATACGCCATCCTATACGATACGTATTCTAGATTTCAAGAAAAATATTACCATCGTGAAAGTAGCCAACCTTGGTTCAATCCAAAGGAATTAGCTCGATGTCCTTTAATAGGAATTGACTGCAGTTTTCAAAAAGATATGATGCATAAAAGTGCAGTAGAAATCAGAATTGAGTTCACAATTAAAGAAAATATCAAGGCAGATACTATTGCATACTGCTTAATTCTGCACGACAAAGCATTCTCTTATTTACCTCTCACGAAAATCGTGCGTCAGTTGATGTAAACGTTGAAGGGCAATATCATTATTAAAAGTGAGGGTATGAGCTAAACGTAATTTGATTTTGTAAGAAGCAACATCAACAGAACCATGAAAGAGTTGATTATCATTGATATCCAAGGATTTAAAGTGGAAGATAATAAATTTATACCGAAAGAGTTGGCTTCTTACGACAGTGAAAATAAAGTAAGTCATTTTATGTTTCAACCTCACACCAGTTTGTCATTAGTACCCAGAAAATATCAGAATGTGACAAACTGGTTAATGACCAACCACCTAATTGCATTAATTGGAATATTGGATTTGTTCCGTTATCAAATTTTGACGCAATTATCGATTCTTTGTGCTGTACAGCCAAAGTTGTATACGTCAAAGGAACGGAGAAGTCTCGGTTTCTACGTGGAATTCTTACGGGAAGTAGATGTATAATACCTGTAATGGATTTGAGTGAAATTTACGGAAATGTGCAAAAATTGCAACAGTCCGAACCCAAGTGTCCGTTTCATTTAAAAAGAACTTGTATGTGTGCATTAACCAACGTGTATGATTTATATTATTTTGTGATGAACCAGTTACAAAAACGTAATTTTTCAAGAAGCATTTGCGATATATTGTGAGGGAACTTTGGTTCTTAGTTATTGAAAGAAAATTTCAGCTTCGCGATGGATTCGCTATACCGTCTATTTTGCAAGCAAATTATAAAACACACTGTAGAAAAGGTGGGTGAAGTTATTAATAAATACGAAAAAGATTGTTCGTTTAGTAGTATACCAGACAAGGGCTTGATGTACTTTCCAAAATGGTACTTATGTGAAAGAGTTAGGGCTGTAGATCTGGAGTTTGTTTATTGCAAGCTTTCTGACACTTTGAAAAGGGATTTACAAATGTTCCGCATTTGCAACGAACACTGGAACCAATTTGATTCAACGTTCAGCGATGAAATAGACGGTCCTCCTCCACGCAAGAAACAGTGCTATTTATGTACTTATTCTTAATTATTATCATATAATAAAATAAATCAAGACCTTGTTTTATTCGTTATTACTAATAACGAGCGCTCTTAGAATGGTTTAAAACACAATTGGAGATGAGCATGTGTAGAATATAGTTGATTTTAATAAAGACTCTTAAAATATCGGTATTAATTGAAAAGTTACTGAAGGGTTAGTATTTTGAAATACCCTGTATAGAAGCGAATCGTAAAAATAAAGTGTTGTGCATAATGAAAAGGTCAGACAGTTTTAAAATTAAATAACATTAAACTTAATGTCAACATCTACATTAAACTCAATGTCACGTACCGGGTGGAATATGAAAAACCTTTGATGCTATAACTTCCTTACTTTTTATCCAATTTTTATAAAATACGTCAAACAAAATCGCTTAAAAAATGCCACATTTTGGATCGATTTAACTTTTTTTTGAGTTCCGTTTTTGACAAATAACAGTCAACTTTTTGTTTTCAAGTTGCACTATTATTATTTTTTTACTCTTTTTTTTTCTGAATATGAAAATGTAAACAACCATATCCATGAATGAAAAAGAAACGAGAATTTAAGGGATTAATGTAATATTTTAAAAATCAAGCAATCACATTAAACAGTATTAACGATACATTCCACATTTGCGAAAGGACTAAGTGGATGTCTGTCAGTAGCGCATATTATTAAAGTTTTACAATTATTGACAATAAATTCTCACATTTTGTGATTAAAATGAATAATGAGGACTGTGTGGATATGATTGAACCAGATTGATTCCAAGTGCCGATAAATTTGGAAGACTGGCTTGAAATGTACGAAATTTTGGATCTTTCAAAAAACAAAAAACCCAAAAGAATCACACGCGAAATTCAACATCAAGATTTAGAACTAAAAGTTTTGCAGCAATGGACGTCAATAGAGATGTGGAATGTGTCTGGGAGAGAATGGGGGCAACTTCGAACAGTTGCTTTAGTAAAAATACTATTACTTGATTTTTGTAAATTTCGATTTTTTTTCCATTTAAAATAAATTTTTGTCATTTTAATGTAACTATATTCAGAAACAAAATCTCTATTAGGATAAGCACAAAAAAAATATATAGTGCAATTTAAAAAAGCGAAGTTAGCTACGTTTCTGTCAAGAAATAGTTGTCAAAAAAAAAATTCACAGTAGATCAGGTTAGAGTGTTTTTAAACCCATTTTGTCCGACGTATCATTTATTAAAATCGGATAAAAAATAAGGACGTTACAGCACCAAAGGTTTTTTATGTTCCACCCGGTATATTGTAATTTCCAAGTTGCATCAAACGTGTTAATAATGTAAATTCCGATATGCAAATTCCGATGCCGCTCTCCTGTATGTTTATGTAATAAACTGGATTCACCTTTTTTTTATAGAAATAAATCATAAAAGTTGCAAATAAATGTACACAAAGCTAATCCAGTTTTAGGATTAGTAATCATTGGCACGAACGAAAGCATCTAAATTATGAAATTATTTTGTGGTATATGTAAACTAACTCACGTAGAGACATAAATGTAATTAAGAATCACCTCTTATTTTTCTATCTATGTATTTACAGAAAAAATATGATACAAATATTTCAGTTAATAGAAAGAAAAGAGCGTCATTTTTAGTTTCGGAGGGCGCGGGGGGGGGGTCACTCCGCCCACCGCCCACTAAGCCCTGCCCAGTTTCCTCCCATTTTACCTTGGAAACAGGATGTCATAAAAATAAATAAAAATTACCATTACGTTGCGTCTGGTATGCGACCTTTAGATGTTATTAAAAGATATGCTAAAACTTCCTAGTGCATCATTTATGCGATATTTAGATATTGCAAATGTTAAAAAATTCATATTATATCATTTCTAAAGGTTTAACGTTCACTTTTCGGATATAGAAGGAGATTTCGATTCAAGTAAGATCAGAAGTAGTTTGTACCGGGTGGCCCAACGGTGTGTATTTCTTCTGTGGAGCCTATAGAAATAACAAGTAGAAAAAAAGAGATAAAGAAAGTTATACTAGACATCACGCGGCACATTTTAAAATTATTTTTAACTATACAGGGTGTTCCAAAAAATGGTGGTGCATAGAGAGAG